>JAJJWW010002955.1:0-409920 GCA_023531295.1 Papaver armeniacum
ACTCCAAATTCACACATTCTTCACTCTCAAATCATCTACAAAAATGCCTCCCGAGTTCGTGGTGTTAAATACACTAAACAAGAGGATTTATTATTTGTGAAACCTTGTTTTTCACACGAAGATCTTTGTCATGCGCAGTAATGTAGCGGAATTCGACGTTGACTTTAAGGAGAAAGTTTACGGGAATATTCCGCAAACTGGAACATCCATGGGCGTGATTCTCACGGATTGCAACATCGTTTTAGTGTAATTAGTATGAATGTATTAGAGTTCGTCGCCCAACTAATGGAGAATCACCAAAATAAGCTCAACAGTGGCCGAACATGAAGTGTTTCCCCAGAACTCTAAGCGATGTGGAAAGCATCTCACCGCATGAGTTGTCCTTTCGACTTCCATGCTTGTTTCAACATTCTTGGGTGCTCAACGAGATACGATCCCTACATCGCCCTAAGAATTCCACTACCCACCAAAGGAGCCAAACCCTATGTAGTAGTTGTTTTAATTTAATGTATTTCTTTTATTCTCATGTATGATGTGGTTGTTCAACGCGGTATGTTTTTATTTATGAAATTGATAGTGCAATGTTGAATTGTTTGAAAATTTTAAATTACTTATATTGATGGTTTTAGATAATCGTAAGAACACAAAATAAACAACAAATTAAATAACATAATACCATAGTGAATCGATTTGTCCTTCAACTTCAATCAGCCCACTCCACCAAAAAACAATTAGGACATTCCCTTAAATGCCTTCCATATGTGTCTTCTTCATAAGAAGTCCGCAAATGCATAAAGTCTTGCAATCGGGCTTTGAGCATCCCTTGATTCTCGTGGACAATGTTTGTATTCGTGATCTCGATATCCACAATGCTTGCGATTGTAATAAATCCTTCTTCAATTTGGCTTTAAGTTTGAAGTTTTTGCAAAAGTGTTGCAATCTTTTCTTCTTCTTCCTTTTTAATCTTCATAGCATCATCTAACATATGTGGTTCATCAGGACAAATTGGGATCTTGACATTGCAAATATCCGAGCTTTTAGGTTGTGATTCAATCACCATTCTGATGCGTGAACAACCTTCCATGGATACTTTGAATACATCCGAGGGCATTGCATAAGATTTGTGGTTATCCATGAAACATAATGGACAAACCTCTTTTGCTTCAACACATAATATTTGCTTCGCTTTTCCTTTAGAAAACATGGTGGATGTTGATAAATAAATATGTTGGTTTGGTTGAGAGGCCACCCCTAGTGTTGTATTTATGACAAAAAAATAGGCGTTGGTAATTCAAATGGGCGGTTTTATTAAAGTCGCACGGTTTTACTACAAACGCCAACTCATATGGTACTTCAAACGGGCGCTTAAAGGAAATTCACGCGGTTTTACTACCAACGCCAACAACTACATTTCCAACGGCTCTATTTTCTTTCTCGACCTATAAACTCCATTCTTCCCATCTCCAAAATCACATCTTCTTCTTCTTTTATAAAACTCCAATCTCTCTCACTCTGCAGAAATGTCTGTTAGAAATCATGGTCCAAAGTTTACTGAAGAAGAGGATATAACTATATGCAAAGCATATTTTTTTCATAGGGTAATCACTGGTATGTTCTTTCAAGACGGTTCTTTTTGGGAGAACGTTTTTTCAATGTTCGTCTCACTGACGGGAAACCTAGGAAACCGAGATGCTCGTCGATTGCGTGCTCGTTTTTAATCTATTAATCTTACAATCCAGCCATTTGTTGCTCTGGTAATGGAAATTGATCGAGAAAAGTTCATCGGTGTAACTGAAGATGAAGTGATCCAAACAGCTCTTGATAATTAGGAGGAAACTCACAACAAGCCTTTTCGTTACGAAGCGTGTTTTAGAATTCTAAAAGATGGTCCATCTCAAGCACATTTGTACCGCACTCGAATGCCGCTCCCGGTCTTTACAATGGAAGAAGATGTTACTCTTGTTCGATGTTGGATACATCGTTTGATGTCGTTTGATGAGACCAATGAACAGTGACTATTTCCGGGAAAGAGTATTGGGACATTTTGTAGCATCGCGGACCGAAACCATAAGAAACAAGAAGAGCCTAGAACTAAGAATTACATTCATCACTAAGGAAGTCAAACATTATACGAAATTTTTGTGGATGGTTCAGTAGCTATTCTGGATTATCCAACGAAGAACTGGTGAGTATCTTACCTTTGTCCTCACTGATCAACTACATCATAAATATCTGAACTTGTTGTTTCTGTTTTCTAGAAAACCATCGCTCAGAGCAAGTTTACTGAAGAAAGCGGAAGAGAGTTTAAGCATTTTGAATGTGATGAACTCTACAAAGAGAATGTCGCTGGATTTGATGTAGTTTGATGTTTTTTTTTTGTGGTTTATTAAAATCTAGTTTGATGTTATTTGCAAGTTTAAATTGTAATAAAATTTGGCTTAATATGAAGTGGAAATCTCTATTTTAAAATCTAAATATTTTCATTCATTGATGCCAATTCTTTTATAAGATATAAACTTAGGCAATAATAAAACGTACTAAACAGCTTCAATAAAAATCGAGTACAAGGTTTGGTCTCATGTTTATCTACATTTGACGTATCTTCCATTCAACACGCTCTTTAACAGTTTCGCCTTTGTTTATGAATTTTTTGTTGTTAACTTTCAAAACTGGAGCTCTTCTTTGCCTTTTAGCGGAACATTTTCTTGGAGCAACTTCAAAAACCTGCACTTCTTTCTTACAATTTTCAATCTTTTTAAAACTCCCGCATATCTTAAAAACATGACTTCAAGTTTTGCATCGCAAAAGTGTGATCGCCTTTTTCAAACCATTGAGAAATAGATTTTAGAAGAGAAAATTCAAGAGAAGTGAATTTTGGTGTGAGTGAATTGTGTGAAATTGATGGTAATTTATAGAGGTAAAAAGTGAATTTTGAATTTTAAAATACTACCCGTTGGCGTTTTTGCTACAAAAGCCAGCGTCATATGTTAAAGCCCTGCGCTGAAGCTTTGAGCTCCAGCGCTTGACCTACCAACGTCGGCGCTTTACCTACAAACTCTGGGGTTTCTCTCTCGCTCGCGCGCGCGCTTAGTTATCTAATGCCAGTGCTTTACCATAGTGGAAATATCAATTTGGCCATCCACCTGGCTCAACAAAAATATGGCTTTGTTCATTTCCATAGGGATTGCCCTTAGTGCACATCCCCTGAATTTGGAATTCCAGGCGGTCTAACAACCACCAGCTAATCGGAAAAAATAGAAAGTGGAAAATGTTGAGAATTGAGGAGGGTAGGTTTGTTACATAAATCATCAAGGTCCCAAGATGATGTGAACAAGTACCACGGCCAGCTAGTTGGTGCCAAACCAGGAATAGTTTGGTGATAAAACAACACAATTATTTACTAGTGGCACGGTGGCACCCCACACTCCCCCACAGCCAAACCGACCAAACCGTCCTCTCTTCAGTCTTCACACTTTGGGAAAATTTTGAATGAAGACGTCTCATGACAGATAAGCCAAGCCCCGTCCAAAAAGCATATCATGATAATTTCTTCTCTCTTATATGCTTTTTGAAACTTATAAAAATAATTCTTACCAAAAAAAAAAAGAGAAACTTATAAAAATAATGTAGATTTCCTTTTCACGTAGACTTCTTTTCTAGTCTTTAGCAGTGAACACCCTGGCGGCCTGGCCATCTCAAAAACTTCCTTTTGACCGTGACCGGATAGATGAATGAGTCATTCTAGGTTGACCCAAAGAAATTTAATCTTTTCTTTTGATTGGTAAATAAATTTATTAAGAAAAGAGAAAATGTTCAAAGAGCATGAACACAAGATACAAACTGACCAAAAGGAAAGACATTGAATCCACCCAAAAGAAAAAACATAACAAGCACAATACCCTGAGATTCCTCGCACCTAGACCAAACTGAACTGAAAAGAAAAGATCATGGAGGTTCGAACACGACATCTTTCCACTTCAACATGAATTGTTTCAGCGACACCCCTTTGAAAGCAGGCTGAAGGTACAACCAATAAGCAGTGGTGAATCTGATTTTTTCGATGAGCTTAGGAATCGTCCGCGACTTGTTTTTGAATACTCGGTTGTTTCTTTCTTTCCACACGGTCCAAATGATTGCAGCTGGAAGAGCTTTTACCACAAGAGATTTTCTTGACTTGTTGTTAGGTCTAGGCCAAGAGTTAAGAGCAATGTGGATCGAAGGGGGCAACATCCATATGATCTTAAACTCAGCTTTGAAAAAGTTCCATATATGACTGGCTATGTCGCACTGGAGGAGAAGATGCGTGGAGGTTTCTTCATCATTGATGCACATGTAACAATGATTAGCCCACGGTCTCCACTTTCTCTTACATAACTTGTCTTGAGTAAGGATCTTGTCTTTAGAGGCAACCTAGAGAAAGAAGCCTACTTTCGAGGGCCACAACTTTGACCAAACTCTCTTGGGGTGGACAATAGTTGCATCTGTAGGAGGTGAATTGCTTTCAGGAAACCAAATGAGTTATAGCACCTCTTGGTCGAAAAAGGACCCTCCGAGTTGTTGCACATCCATTGCCTACAATCGACACTATTGTTGTTATTGGGATAAACATTGTTGGTCTCCAGCAAAAATAATAATCCCGCGATGTTTCTAATGACATGATCTTGCACTCTCCTTGATATACCCAAGTCCTAGTAGTTATTTTGGTTATTGTAAACTTGAGCAATTGAGCTTCACTTTGTAGTTGAAGCCTGAAAAACAATTGGAAATTGATCTGCCAGTGGCGTTTTCCCCACCCAAATATCTGTCCAAAAACTGACCCTAATGCCGTTGCCCACCACGAATTTGCAATTAGAATTAAATTTTGTAGTGAGATTGTAAATACCTCTCCAAATGTTGCACCCGTAAACTTGCTTAGGAGGCTTAGAATTCCACTCGAACATAGCCAAACCATACTTTTCTGCAATGAGATTCTTCCACAGAGGGTTATCTTCTTCACCAAATTTCCAAAGCCACTTCATTAAGAGAGCCAAGTTCATTAGATGAAGATTTTTGATGCCTAACCCACCACTTATTTTGGGTTTAACAGTTTCATAAAAATCAACCAAATGGTATTTTTTAGCATCACCGTCATCCCACATAAAGTTATGGATGATTCTTTCTAGCTGTTTGATAATGCTCATAGGGGCCAAGAAGATGGAAAAATAATAAATGGGCAAGGCTGATAGGACTGACTTGATAAGCTCGAGCTTTCCTCCACGCGACAGATTTATTGATTTCCAAGCTGGTAATCTAGCTTCAAACATTTCCACCACTTCAATCCATTTATTCTTACCTGTAAGGTTCACCCAGAGGAAGGCCAAGGTATGTTGAAGGCAGGGCATCAAAATTATTCTTACCGAACTCTTTCACAGGTGATGAATGTCGTGCATGGCTGAACATCAAAATTAAATTTGTCAAATGGAACTGGATACAAAATTTACCAAGGTTGGTGAAGAAGTTGGTTTGTGCGTCAACATTGGAGGATGAAAAGTATGGGTCCTTTGTGAAGCGTCTCGAGTTCTCCCTAGCAATTCCATTAAAAATTCATGCTGCATCTTGTAGGCTCCATGCACAATAATGTGCATGGGGACGTTTAGCGACGCACACCAAATATACTACTCATATTCATGTCATTTCGTGCATTGAAATCTATTCTTTTTATTATCATTTGCTTCTTTTTCGAAGTTTCCTCGGCGGAAAGAACTTAAACCAACTGGGCCACTACTTGACCAGCTATGTTTCATAGCTAATCCCCTTTGTTGAATATGAACCGCCATGAGAGTATGAATCCGCAAAATGAAGGAGTCAAATGAAACTTGGGCCCTGATTAACAAGCAAAGTTAAAGAGAGTCGAATGAAATTTGGGTCCTGCTTTGGACAAGTTCTACGCGGGAGTATTAGTTTCTATATGTTCAAAGAAATTTGGTATGTACCTCAAAAGTGTGTCGTGCAACACCCGCAATACGTCCAACGTAGGGCCATTGATGGTAAAGTCAAGCGGTGGCTGACCAGGAAAAATATATTATGGGGACTAATTTTTTTTTTCTAATAGAAATATGAAGACACTAGGAGACTAAATTTTTGGTGGGCTAAACATAAAAATGGAGGGTTGTTATCCAGGTGTGAAAACTATAAACAAACCCATTTTTCAGATTTTTTCCACTGTGAAACCCACGCCCAGAAATCTTCAGGCGCCCACCCATTTTTGGTGATATAATTATGCACATGCCCATATTTTTGAGAAATTATGTTTTCGTTTTTCTTCATTCCAAACTAACTTAAGGAGAAAATTTCCTTCAAAATTAAAAAGCCATTGTTCTTCGATCTTCTCTCGCAGAACAGACACACAGAGATCTCCATTTCCATCGTTGTCATCGTCACCACCGTTTACATCTCAAAGGAAAATAATTGGATACAGAATTGAAGACGAATGATGCAAGGGGATTTTATTCTCAAATCAGAACCGGCTGATGCAAGGGAAATTACTCTGCGTTTTGTTGCTTCCGAATATCACTCTAATATTTTTTCTTTATGCCCGACTTTGATTTTAGATTTTAGATTACTTAGATCTGTTTTTATGTTTGTTGATTTTCTTAGGGTTTTTGAAGATTATCCGAGATATTCACAGTGGAAGGAGCTATGCAATTTCCAGATGAGTTTTCAGGTTCGTTTCTGATTTTTTGTTCCATCTGGTTCGATTTTGATTTTTCATTAGATCTGTTCATGCCTGACATATTGTGTTCTTCATCTTCTTCATAGAACTTTCAGGCAAAGCATAAAAGAGGTGGAAAGGAGACTTGACCCGTATTTCTTATCATTCTAGCTGAAAGGAAATGGGTTTTCATTTCTACCACTCAGGTTTAGGGATATGTCCTGGACTTTCTTCTAAACTGCAGCTAGGAGTTGGTTTTCATTTTTGTACTCTTCCTCATTATTCATTACTCTCATCAAACAGAGCATAGAAAACAAACCTAAGCTACGTCTATTTTCTCTCTAGTGAATTTCTCCATCTTAATTAGCCTGATAGTATGAGGAGATATAGAACAAAGCCAAAATGCGGGGTATGCAACAAAATATTATCAATCCACCACGGAACCATTTTTGGGCATTTAAGAATTAACGAAATGGTCATTTTAGTTCTTTGAGTTTTTGCCACTCTTTTGTTTCTTTACATTATAGTTTCCAATATTATCGGTTACAAAAGCCAAATTGCTAGCGGTGTCGGCGTCGGAGTATTGCATGGGTTGTTGGTGGCATGATCTTTGTTCTTGTTTACTGCACCGCCTGTATCTCTGGTACGTATATGCAATTCATATAGTTGGAAGAGCAGAATCACGCTCATATACTGTCTACATTTTTTGACTATCTGCACCTTTTTTTAAATTTCCTTACAAATTTAAGTTTTGTTGCACCTTTTCTTATATATGCTGTCTCTGTTACAGTCGACAGATCCGACGTACGTTTTGTGTGATTTTAAACCAAAAAGGAATATGGAGGGTGATGGCCAGATGGGATTGGGGTTGAGGCTTGGGGTACCAATGGAAGTACTGGAGTATAAAGTTTTGTTCTGGACTTGGATATATTCAGTCAGTAGTGGTGGTGGGACTGGCGACATCACATACACACATTGTGCTTCTTGTTTACTCTTTACACAAGTAGGAGAGTAGCATTATGGTGAATTCACCTGGTCATCACGTTTAGTATCAAATTCCAATTTTTATTTCTTTTGTGTGATTTTCATGAATCTCTTAATAAAATGATAAAGCTCGTGTATTTTCCAATTATTCATATAATACTTATCATTTTTTTTAATGATTGAAGGATTCTTCAAATATATTTGCTTCTAGTGGTGGATTATGCACCTATAAAAATGGTTGTATAGCCTGCTATATAGCAATGAAAATGATTGCATAACCTGTTATGCATCTACAAAAGTTGTTGTATAACTTGTTATGCAGTCCGAAAAATGGTTGCATAACACGTTATGCAACTATTATTGTAGGTGCATGACAAGTTATGCAACCTTTTTTTACATAACTTGTTATGCAGTACAGAGAATGGTTGCATAACACATTATGCAGCTACTTTTTTGTTAGTATTAAGACCAACAAAAAAAAGATGCATAACTTGTCGTCACCTACAATAATAGTTTGCATAACATGTTATGGGTCAAGAAAATGGATGCATAACTTTGTCATGCATCCGAAAATATGACCGCATAATGCATTATGCATCGAGAAAATTGTTGCACAATCTTTTACGCATCGAGAAAATAGATGCTCGATATGCATCAGAATATGGATGCATAATGCATTATGCATCAATTTTTTATGTATGCACTAAAATCAACCAAAACAATGGTTACATAACTTGTTATAGATGCATAACTTTGTTATCCAAATGCATAATTTGTTATACGGTGGAGAAAATGGTTTGCATAATTCGTTATGTCTGCCAGAATGTGTTATGCATCTTTTTGGTGGCTGCATAATGATTATGTATCAAGTTTTGAAAATTTTGCCTAAATGATGATCACCTCCGATGTTTTCGTGAAAAACAAAAATTTGATATTCTTGTTTGTACTGCGTTTAGTAGCTCTCTTAAAAGATTTCAACGATATAAAATTTATAAAATTCCAAGGCGCGGATTTTTAGATATGTTATATCCAAGTTGTTGCCAATTATACCCCGATGCATAACCCGTCATGCGGATGCATAATCCGTCATGCAGACATTTTTAATAATTTCATATAATTATGGGTGTCACGGAATTAAAAATTAATTATGGACCCGACAATGAGAATATTATTTTTATTGGGTCTGCGCCTAATTTTCCCTATCCAGGTCCTTTCGCACCAGGAAAAGGTCTTCTCAATGCTCAAGTCAGGGTTGGTCAATCCTTGGATTCGGGTCGAGATCCTCTGTGCCCAATTCTTGGTGTGCCCTATGTGCCCACCAATCTACTCGCGACACGTGTCTTGTTGAAACGACATTAAACCGACTCCATATATATTTCCATATTTTACTCTTCTTTAATACGGAAACAGAATTAATTGTATCTTTATTCTCCTAATCTTTTTGCTCGGCATAAAAAAAGCCACGGTTCTAATTTTTCATGGATATCAAAAAATTAATGAAAGTTTATGCAATTCATCGTCATTGAGTTTTATGCATTTCCCTAGTCGAGATTATAAATAAGATGGATGATCATTCATTTTATGGGTCGAAATGAGATGAACACATTATTACCATGAATTTGTAGTAAACCGTGTTTGGCAGTATTCATATCATGATTTTGAATTGATTATCACTTTGAATCAATGTAATCAGTATTCATTCTCGGACCCATCTATATAGAGATTCATGTTTAATCTTGTGATTAATTAAACTAAACTCTGATCTCATTCAAAGAATCACTAGAAAGAACGAGTGCTCCCAATAATCATCCTTGTCAACTGTCAATATTTTAAGATCCTAATGGATCAAGAACAATTGTCATCATCTAATATCCTTACTAATTAACATCCTTCATCTGATTAAAACTTTAAAACGTAAAATAAACCAAACTAATTCCAATCAGCAACAAAGACGGGATCTTGATTCATTTTTTGTTGGATTTGATTTTGTCTAGATTTTGATATATATTAACAATGGGTAAGAAAGAAAGTTTTATTATGTTTCCGTATTTAACAAAAGCACAATATGGAAAAGATACATAGAGTAGTTAACGTTGTTTAGGAAAGACACATGTCGCGAGTAGATTGGTGGGCACAGAGGGCACACCATGAATTGGGCACAGAGGATCTCGACCCCTTGGATTCGCTCTTGAATTTAAGGTTATTTATCCATGATAATTTTATTATGCCAACAATATCCTCTTATATCGATTATTTTTTCTTCCTTACTTTCTTAAGTTTGAGGAGGGATCCCCTCACACTTTTATTATCACACTATCTCACACGTTGACGTCATTTTTGCTAATTGAAACCAAACCGTAACGAATTTGAAACTAATACTTTGGGGATATGTTACTATTACATAGCTCTACTTTCTTACCGAAAATGAGCGTATTCCGAGACGTATAACACCACCATCTATTACTTTGAAAATGAGTCATTGAAGATCTACGGATTTTTGGCCGTTGAAATTATGACCGGTAAATGTGAGGTTTTATATTTCCGAATGTGCTCATTTTTGGTAGGCATGTAAAACTTAGTAAGAGGAACATATCCTCAAAATATTAGCTTCAAATCCATTACGGTTCGGTTTATATTCGGAAAAATGACGTCCAACGTATGAGATAGTGTGAGAATAGAAGTGTGAAGGGATCCTTCCTCAGTTTTATCTCAATTTGAAACGATCAATACAAATAGCATTTGTAATCGTAAATCAATCTTAATGTCTTACAATAAAGCTTTTGAAACAAAAGATGTCTTCCTTTAGAGTATCCACAGTCGTGGAGTATAACCAAATTTTTTGGTAAAAAACAGACGCAGTGGAGACGGAGTAAAGACCAAAGACCGGACTATAACCAAAACCCAGACCATATTTAGTCTTTAGTCCGGTCTTTAGTGGGCGTAAATTGAAGTTGCTCGATGGGGGCGTAACTCAAAGTTGCGCCCAACAAAAAAAAAAAAAAAAATGGGGCGCAATTTGGAATTGCGCCCAATGGGGGGGGCGCAACTTTGAGTTGCGCCCCAACAATAATAAAAAAAAAGAAAAAAAGAAAAGAAATGGGACGAGATTTGGAGTTGCGCCTGATTGGGGCGTAACTCAAAGTTGCGCTGACCAAATTTTAGTCTCCCTCCACTGCGTTACAACACGGACTAAACCCAAATTTTAGTTTTTTTTTTGCTCTTTGCTCTTTGGTTATGGTCGCACCACTGCAGTTGCTCTTATAGCATCCACAGTCATCGACCAAAACTAAAAATTTGGTCGAAAACAGAGACACTATCGAGTGGAGTAAAGAGTAAATCCTAGACTAAAACTAAAAACCAAACCAAATTTGGTCTTTGGTTTAGTTATAGTCTGGCGTAATTTGACACTACGCCGATTGGGGCGTAGCTCGTAATTTGCGTTTGTTAATGAGACGTAAATTTAATGTACGCCGATTGAAACGCAACTTTAGACTACGCCGGTGGGACGTAATTAACATTTCTTCGATACAAGCGGCACCATAATATTGCGCCTCACTCAGCGTAGTCACAAGTTACGTCGATGGCGTGATTTTAAAGTCCTTCGTAGTCAGCGCAATTACTAGTACCGCCTTGTTGAATGTTGGGCGCAATTATAAGTACCGCTCGTTGAATGCATGGGCGCGCAATTATAACGCTCTGTTACTACACGGGCGCATTTTTAAGTACCTTTGTTACTACATGGGGCGTAATTTATATCTACGCCCCATCCTTCCACCACAAAGGTATTTTGAGGAGATTGCAGAAAATAACTTTAGTGTGCACTTTGTAGATATGCATTAAAAATCAACATTCCAAAGAATGCTCATAAAACAACCCAAATTAAGAGCTTGAAAAATGACGTGCCATCATATTTTTTTGGTTAATCCTAATTCCTAATTGACTTTATATCCAACTCTATTCATTTATACCAAGTTGCGCCCCATCCTTCCACCGCCTGTTACTACATGGGGCGCAGTCCCAAGTTGCGCCCCATCAGGCGCAATGTAGTATTTGTGCCCCATCAGGCGTAATGTATTATTTGCGTCCCATTCGGGCGTATTTTGTATTTGCTTGTCAGCGTAGTTCGATTACGTTCCACACCAAACGCAATTATAGACTCGCTCAACATCGGGCGTAAGTTAAAGTTGCATCCAACCCAAACGCAGTTAACAATTACGCCCCATATCAGACGAACCATTCTAACTCCGCTCCACCAAATTTACTCCTCCAACGTAGTGTCTCACCACGGACTAAAACCATATCTTTTACTTTTTTTTTTGTTTTTAGTCTTTAGTTTTACTCGTCCCACTGCAGTTGCTCTTACGAAACATGCAAGAGAAAAAAATGAGTCAATAACCAAAGATAAAGAAGGTCAAAGTTTTTTTACAGGTTCAAAGTGTTTTTAGTGATTCATATTTCAGACTATCATTTACCGTCCGAATGGTTATTTGCAGTGTAAACCCTTGTTTTATGATTCATACTTTTGCTGACGGTTCACATCATCTTTTGACGGTGAACTGTTGTTTTAAATATGAACGAGCTAACAAAGCCATTTGGATTATTATTCAACCTTCATGTACGAACCTGAATACTACAAAAAGTTCTTTTGGTGTTTTACGTGTTCTTGGCGAAGAAGTATTGACTTCTGTTTTTTTTTCTTGAGGTTTTGTTCGTGTTTTTATCAACAATGAACTTTTTATTTTATTTTTGCTTTTAATTTAATTTGAAAATTAAAAAGTTTTTTTTTTTTTTTGATACATAGAACAGTGGTCCCTAGGCAAGGGAAAGTCATATAGGTTGATCCAATGAACAAATTTTTCAATGCTGCGCAAGTGGACAAAATGGATTGACAAATGCCTTACATTTGCACACTAAGGCCATAAAGCTAGTGCGCGACTTAGTAGAGGTTGAGTGGTAATGCCATCGCCTACAGGTGATCCAGTAATCTCTCAGTGGAAATAGGTTAATGTTCGTTCGGACATCATGATGCAGCCAAAAAATATACCAACTACTAATATTCAAATTCTTTTTTATATATATATATATATATATTTGTGGGTGAAAACTGTTTCTGCTGGTTTTGGTAATTTTGGGTGTGTGTGGATGAGAAACAAATCTAAACCCTAAACAATGCACTGCATGAGAGTACTTTTGATTCGAGAGATCAATCTGTACAATCCCGGCCTAAACCAAGAAATGGCTAGTTCGTGCTTGCTTCGGTCACAAAGTGAAGGAGAAGGGTTTGTCTTAGGGAGGGAAGCGAAGAAGGTGTTGAGACCAGAATGGTTAATTCTGAAGGTGTGGCTGTTTTATGACTTGTATCAGAAAGTGGAACTGGCTTGCAGAATGAAAAGCTATCAGTTCTTTGGTGATTTATGGATACCGTGTTGTTCTCTGACCAAAACTTGTTGTTTGGTGTAAATAGGTGAAACCTATTTATACAAGTCATAATTAAACGTACCTTGGTCTCGTAGGAAGTGGGAACGATTGAGTGATGGAAGAGTGGAGTAACGTGTAACCGTCAGAAACCGTGCTTCCACTATGAAGGAAGTGGATCCGTTTACACCTATTACTTCTTGCCCCCACTAACTGTCCCGCTTCCTGACACTTTCTTATAACGGGCGTATTGCACGCCGCACGCTGTATACCGCCAGACCAATACCCTAATGATTATCCCCCAGTTTGTAACATGTTTGATGTCTCGAGTGTTTTCGTAGAAAACGTGTAGCAGCTTGCTACGTATGGCAAAGTCAAAGTCAAGAGACTTGCCGCAAGAAAATAGCATGTGATGCTATTAGGCTCGTCTTGGTCGGTCGCCTAAAACTTGCCACGGCCCGAAATCGGTTCGATGGCGAACTTGGACGGTTGAGATTGCATCTCATGAGGAAGGGTAGCCATTGATTATGGCCACATCCCGTTAGTGCTCGATAATGGCACGGTGGCGCCATTGGCACACGCCAACGATGTAGTGGCGCCTTTAACGCACACCGGTAGCAACTGCGACATGGCCGGCATAGTTTTGTGCATGTCGGTGGCATGGCTGCATAACTTGTGCATGCCGGTGGAACAATGGTGCAAGTAGCGCCTGGCGTAGCCATGGCCGCTAGATTTTGGCACATTAGTGTTAAGACTCAAATGTGGTGTGGTAACATCAATTCCAGTCGCCAAATCAATCCTAATGCTCTGTGGAATATTATTTGGCTTGATTGGCGCAGCAATTTCGCCTAAATTAGGGTTTGGCATGCCGAAACCCTAATTAGCGCATATGGCATGCGGCATGTGGCCGTGGCACCTCGGTGTTTCATGTAAACGGTGCCAGAGCCATGCCAAAAGAACCATAACCAGGCCGTTATGTGAAAATGACCACAAGAGTCAATATTTCCAGGAGTGACATGTTGTGACGCTTTTATTAGGGTTTCCACGGCTCGTGGCATGTTGTGGTCCCGAAGTGGCATAGTTCGTGCCACGACTAGAAATTAGGGCTTCATCCACCGCCACTAATGGTGCGTTGGCACATTTGGCGTGATATTGCGTCAAGGTGGCACATTTTGCATGTGCGTTTGGCATGTTTTGGCATGCCGCTTTGGCATGTGCGCTCGTCATGATCGTTTGGCATGTTGACGCTGTTTTGGGAAGCCAATTTGGCATGGCAACCACTTGACGCAATTTCCACCTCTTTTAATGTTGTGGCAGGTTTAGAGCAACCTGATTGGTTAATAAAAGTAGGGGGCCTGCCAAGCATGGGCGTGGCTACCCTTTTGGTGCGCGTGACAGGTTTAATGCGACCTGATTGGTCGATGGGGAATATGGCCGGCAGTATGGGCCCAGCCACAACTCATGGGAGTGTGACAAGTTTAAAGCGACCTGATTGGTCGACAGAGGAATAAGGGCCGGTTAGGCAGCATGGGGTGTGGCCAAGTGGCGTCGGTTGGCTTATGGTACAACCACGCTTCTTCTCATCGCTGCTCCTTCTCCGCGACTCCGTTATTCTTTGCTTTCAGATTTTGAGTAGGACTTTGCACCTACTAATCCGCAACGGATCAATTGCTTAGTTGCTTAAGCATAATTTCGACCAACGGGGCCTAATATACTGCGCAGGGCGCAAAACCCTAATTTTTGCAAATTTGTCAGATTCATGAATTTTGTGAATTATCACAAAATTGATTGAATTCTATATGTTTGACACAGAATTCTTTATTTACAGAGAGCAGTATGCTTCCTAATTGAGTACTTTGTGCAAGGGCCTTAACTTTGGTACTTGGAAATCCGTGCTACTCTGCTGCGAGTGAACACAAATCCGTCATGCCATACCGATATTAAGGGTTCTGCCGGGGAATATAGCACAGGAGAAGTACTCAGTGAGGCTCCGACATTTGTGAGTAATGCAGCTAGGAGCTTATACACTCATTAGGCTCTATACTAGTGAACAATTCATCTAGGAGCTTGAGTTTCAATATAATACGAAGAGAGACATAGGCGCCCATCAGATTTTGATATATTCTCCAAATTCCCTGCGGAATATAGACATATCAATGTCTACAACATCTGATGCCGGGTCAAGTAGATAGACTTTTACAAATTTAACCCTGAACTAAAAACCACCATCAACATTAAGTCCCCTGCTTAGCTCGTAACAGTGGCATTGTTGCGGGGTAAGCATGAGATGGTGACAGTCACGGGTAAAATCTAAAAGGCAAGACATGGAGAGATTGCCAGGTAAATTCTACTAACCTTTGGCAGGAGGCATGAGGAATTTGTGATCCTTGCGTTCGCGGCTTTGCATAATTTCGGCTTGGCCATAAGGTGCTGGCGTTGGCGCTTCCACTTTGGTCACGGAGTGCTAACGTTGGTGATGCAGGTTTGGATGCGGAATGCTAATGCTGGCGTTGCAACCTTAGTTACAGAATAATGATGATGAATGGCTTGACCACGGAACGAGCGGAGATGGCGCTGGAATTTTGGCTACTGATAGAAGAGATGGCGCTTGGATCCAGTACGTGGAGTGGTGGAAATGGTTTCAGTCCATGGAATGGTGGAAACGGCTTCAGTCCGTGGACTGGTGGAAACGACTTCAGTCCATGGAATGGTGGAAACGACTTCGTTTTCTTGACCACGGGACGGGTAGAGATGGCGTTGAAACTTTGGCTCGACCGTGGAGTCGGAGGATGGAGATGGTGTTGATGGCTCTGGTTCGTGGAACTAGTGGAAATGACACTTGGCTGGCCAGGTGGGATGGTGAAAACGACACTTGGCTTCCGGTCCGTGGAACGGTGGATGCGCTGCTACTTCGGCCACGGAGCGATGATGATGGTGCCGCAACCCGACCACGGAGCGCTGATGGTGTTTTGCAACTTCGACCACGAATCGCTGATGTTGGCGCTCGGAGCGTTGGCGCTGGTTGACCACGGAGCGTTAAAAAGTTGAGCGAAAGTGTTCCTCGTCTTTGCAGACCTGCTGGTTCGGCTATGGAGCGGAGGTATTGGCACACGTCTTGTTCGGCTATGGATCATGAGTGTGATACGACCAGTCTCATTCATGGAGCAAGGAGGAATCCTGCTTCTGTTCAAACTCTAGAAACTCCGTTCGTATGAAAAGGGGTATTGACCCTCTTCTACTTTTTGTTGCTCGTCCGGCTCCGTGCTTTTGTATGTAGCGTCCGGCTCCTCTTCGTCATTTTTTAACGATGGTAGAGCGAGCATTAACAGCAACAAAGCAATCTCCGGCAGTTGTAATCAGCAGCAAGGCGAGCCAGGAGAACTCAAGGTAGGTGCTCTTTTCCATTTTGCGCATGTAGCCACTCAATAGTACCATCGATCTTCTCCAGAATGTGTAATAAGGTTCTGACTCCAGAAAAATGAGTATCTGACCTCTCCAGTAGATTTCAAAATTTACCAAACTCCATTACACTCTTGGGATGGATGGATGAAATATATGCTCGGCAATGATCATGTCAGGGCTAATCTTGGAGATTGTGGTTACGTTGTTGGTCCATCCTTGACTTTAGGTTATTTGGTGCATGGACTTTCCTGATTGCGATGATGATATGCTGTGGATGCTTGCATGGTCGAAATCTTCTGGAGCCATTGGGTGAAGTAGACGAGCTGAGAGCATTCCGTGGCCGATGTGCTGCGACATCCTTTGAACCATCTTCTGAATCTTGAACTGTTGTATGGAATGGGATGCGGTGAGCAGTCCCCAGTTATACTTCTGTTAGATCCAACGGTGTGGCCGGATATGTGAATGTATCTTTGTGCCGTGCTTTTGGAGTCTTTGATGCACGTGTACGGCTTCATGTTGAGGAATTCCTGCGGCTCATAAAACTTCGACAGTGATGATGTTGAAATCAGAAAAAACCTGGTTGAGGGGAGTGAAAGTATCCCATGTTGGTAGTCCCCATGTGTAATTATCCTGAGCCTATTTTCTCGTGGAAGATGTGCTTCTATTGCATTCACTAGTAAGGTGGTGACTGCGTTCAAACCTCTAAACCTGAAAGAGGCTTAAGTCCCCAACTGTAACCTACTTTAATTGCATCGCCTTGAATCCACGCTTATGGGATTTGATACAAGCTTATTGTACTCTTCTAGATGTGATGCTGGGATTCTTGGAATCATCTCATGGATGAAAAACTCTGGATAACGAAGAGGTAGCAGTGAGAGAGTTATGTCGTTAATCGTGGCTCCCTCTGTCTCTTCAAGAAAAATGTTTCATCCGCGTCTCTGGAGTTATCTCATGAATGCTTGATTGTTGTCGGGGATGGACCGCGATGAGCAGTCCCTAGTCGTACTTCTCTTTGGTTACTGAAGTTGTTTCCTCTGAGTAGGCTTGGGATCCGTCGTGGGCCTCGTAAAGTGTTTCACATGCCTTCTGGGCGGAGAGGTGATGATATCCTTACGTTACACCTTTGAAGAGTAGATGACCTCGTCGTTGCTATGACTTTTGGGTTGACCGTGTCTCCTGAGCTTTGTAGTGGTTGTTGTTATGGAAAACCTCTGGCTGGTATCAACAAACGAGCAACAACAGTTCTTGGCAGTAGATGTGATCCGAAGCGACTACATTGTCGTGGAAACAAAATAGGTTGGAAGGAATTGCATGGGCGTCCATGGAAGCAAAGGGATTGGCTGGACGCGTAAGCGAGTAAATTGTCCACGACCACGAGCTTTGGAGAGATAGATCAAAGAGTGGCCATAAATACGAACCTTGGCTGGTTGTGATCACGATCCTTGATAGGGAGGAGTGGCGACTACGGAGAGAACGTTGAAGCGGCCGGAGCGAAACATTGAAGCGGAGCGCTTACGGGAGAGAATGTTGAGGCGGCTACTTCGAGTTGTGGTCATGTCCGTCTCGAGTCTTGGAAAGAACTTCCTCTCTCCCTCAAATCGATAATGATAATGAGAAAGATTGATTTCCTCTCGGCTCCTCCCCCGTCCTTACGAAGAAGTGGTTTTGGTAATATTTGGAGCGTCATGCTCGAAGAAATATTAGGAGTAGCGGCGGCTCTGGCTCTGGTAAGAACTTCCTGAGTTGTGGTCATGGAGAGAATGTTGAGGCGGCTACTTCTGGAGAGAATGTTGAGGCGGCTACTTCTGAGTTGTGGTCATGTCCGTCTGAGTCTTGGCAAGAACTTCCTGTCTCTCCCTTAAATCGATAATGGTAATGGGAAAGATTGATTTCCTCTAGCTCCTCCAGCCTCGCGTCCTTACGAAGAAGTGGTGGCAGCCCTGTTAATGATTGGAGGCGTCATGCTTGAAGAAATATTAGGAGTAGCGGCGGCTCTGGCTCTGGTAATAAGAGGCGTCACGTCAGAGGGGATGCTTCTGGTGTTGCTGGTATCAGCGGTAGAAGATGTAACGACATATTGTTGGTCATTCCCTTTTTGCTCTCGTCCGATACAACCACATACTCTATTCTCTTAGGGGTCTCTCCATAAAACTGAATTTTCAGGTTGCAAATCTAAGTTTATTGTGTGACGCAATTCTGGCCGCGAGAAGTTCCCAGTCGTCCTTTATTGTCTGTGTAACATCTTTATGCCGATCCGCGAAAAGACGGAGGATCTCCAGTCCCTAGGCGCAATTCCCATGAATATATATTTTCTTGGACGATGCACTTCAGAGCATTGCATTCACTGGTAGGATGATTGATGAACCTGTGGTAATGACAATACTTGGGATTTGCCATTTGTTCTTCAGTTGGTAGGCGCCTAACAGGAGGTAGTTTGATGGCATCGTCTTGAATCCATACTTCCAGGAGTTCGATTACTTTCTCGATCAGGAACGGGAAGTTTGGAGCAGCATATCCAGTTTCTTGTTGTTGCACATGAACCTTAGCCGCGACCTTATAGGGTGAAGCCATCTGATGCGCTGGTGCCACACGTTTGGGTTGTTGTTCCACTGCTGGAGTTTTTATCTTTCTTCCTTCATTAGCGATTGACTGGAGGCTGGATATTTTATTAGAAAGACACCTGCTTTCATGAACGTCTTTACGAGCTTCTTCATTCTGGAACGGTTCGGATCGATAGAGTTAAGCAGCAGCGGATCTCTTAGCAGCTTCTGATGCAATATGGGAATTGATATTTTCCAGGAAGGATGCACATAATGAAATCACCTTTTCATTGCGAGGACTCTGATGAGAACGTGATAAATCCCATGAGTCTTCTTCGATCTTGAGGAAACATATTTTGATCTTCATGAGCAGACAAGTTAGCTTGGTGGATACCTTTCCATTCAAGCGTGACCATAGGCTTCATCCTCCTCACTAGGAGTAGGAATATGAATCTTGGAAAAGGACTACCACCATCAAGATTGATCCAAAATGAATGGTTGATAGCGTTTCCTCTGAGAATGAATACACGTTGGTTCCTTTGACAGTTGATCCGTGAGCGCTTTCAAAAGCGTAAATACTCCGTCATGCGTCTTGACAATAGATGCTTGATTCTCGACAATATCATTCAGGATTTTCGTCAAGTCGTGAATAGTTGTTAAATATCGAGACTACATAGCCCCGACAATGGTTTTGAATGAAAGAATGGATTCGGGGATAACATGTGGAGTATTTTCGGTGAGGAGAAGTAAAATTGGGATTGAGGGTTTCTGAAGCATTCCTAAGATCAACCATCTTAAGAAATTTAGGAAATCGAAAATGGGTTTGAATTTGGCCTAAGACCAATTGGGATGAAAATGAAATTGAGAATTGAATTTGAAATCGAGAGATTTAATCTCCCAATGTGGTCGCCAATTGTTTGTGGGTGAAAACGGTTTCTGCTGGTTTTGGTAATTTTGGGTGTGTGTGGATGAGAAACAAATCTAAACCCTAAACAATGCACTGCACGGGAGTACTTTTGATTCGAGAGATCAACTGCACAATCTCGGCCTAAACCAAAAAATGGCCGTTCGGCTTGCTTCGGTCACAAAGTGAAGGAGAAGGGTTGGTCTTAGGTAGGGAAGCGAAGAAGGTGTTGAAACCAGAATGGTTAATTCTGAAGGTGTGGCTGTTTTATGACTTGTATCGAAAGTGGAAGCGGCTTGTAGAATGAAAAGTTATCGGTTCTTTGGTGATTTTCGGATCTTGTGTTGTTCTCTCGACCAAAACTTGTTGTTTGGTGGAAATAGGTGAAACCTATTTATAAAAGTCATGATTAAACGTACCCTGGTCTCGTAGGAAATGGGAACGATTGAGTGATGGAAGAGTGGAGTAACGTGTAACCGTTAGAAACCGTGCTTCTACGATGAAGGAAGTGGATCCGTTTACACCTATTACTTCTTGCCGCCACTAACTGTCCCGCTTCCTGACACTTTCTTATAACGGGCGTATTGCACGCCGCATGTTGTATACCGCCAGACCAATACCCTAATGAGTATCCCCTAGTTTGTGACATGTTTGATGTCTCGAGTGTTTCGTAAGAAAACGTGTAGCGACTTTACTACGTATGGAAAAGTCAAAGTCAAGAGACTTGTCCGTAAGAAAATAGCATGTGATGCTATTAGGCTCATCTTGGCTGGTCTCCTAAAACTTGCCGCGGGCCCACCGGTTGAGTGGCGAACTTGGATGGTTGAGATTGCATTTCATGAGGAAGGGTAGCCATTGATTATGGCCACATCCCGTTGGTGCCTCGATAATGGCACAGTGGCGCCATACCGGGCACACGCCAATGATGTAGCGGCCTTTAACGCTGCAACTAGCAACTGCGGCATGTCTGGTATAGTTTTGTGCATGCTAGTGGCATGGTGGCATAGCTTGTGCATACCCGGTGGCACGATGGTGCAATGGCGCTGGCGTAGCCATGGCGCTAGATTTTGGCACATTAGTGTTAAGACTCAAATGTGGTGTGGTAACATCAGTTCCGGTCGCCACATCAATCCCAATGCTCTTTGGAATATTATTTGGCTTGGATTGGCTTAGCAATTTTGCCTAAATTAGGGTTTGGCATGACGAAACCCTAATTAGCGCATATGGCATGTGGCCGTGGCACCGCGGTGTTTCATGTAAACGGTGCCAGAGCCATGCCAAAAGAACCATAGCCAGACCGTTATGTGAAAATGGCCACGTGAGTCAATATTTCCAGGAGTGACATGTTGTGACGCTTTTATTAGGGTTTTCACGGCTCATGACATGTTGTGGGCCCGAAGTGGCATAGTTCGTGCCACGACTAGAAATTAGGGCTTCATCCACCGGCACTAGAGCATGGTCGTGCTTCTGGTTAGGATAGCCAAATTGAAGTTTGTTATGGCGTTGGCTACGACCAGAAAGTGGGTTGGCACGTTGGTGCGCTATTTATGGCGCGTTGGCATGTTTGGCGTGCTATTGCTGCAAGGTGGCACATTTGGCATGTTTTGGCATGCCTTTTTGGCATGTGCGCTCGGCATGCTCGTTTGGCATGTTGGCGCGGTTTTAGGAAGCCAATTTGGCATGGCAACCACTTGACGCAATTTCCACCTCTTTTAATATTGTGGAAGGTTTAGAGCAACCTGATTGGTTAATAGAAGTAGGGGGCCAGCCAAGCATGGGCGTGGCTACCTTTTGGTGCACGTGGCAAGTTTAATGTGACCTGATTTGTCGATGAGGAATAGTTCCGGCAAGTATGGGTTCAGCCACAACTCTTGGGAGTGTGGCAAGTTTAAAGCGACCTGATTGGTCGACAGAGGAATAAGGGCCGGTTAGGCAGCATGGGGCGTGGCCAAGTGGCGTCGGCTGGCCTATGGTACGGCCACGCTTCTTCTCATCGTTGTTCCTTCTCCTCGGCTCCGTTATTCTTTGCTTTTTGATTTTGAGTAGGACTTTGCACCTACTAATCCGCGACGGATCAATTGCTTAGTTCCTTAAGCATAATTTCGACCAACTGGGCCTAATATACTGCGCAGGGCACAAAACCCTAATTTTTGCAAATTAGTCAGATTCATGAATTTTGTGAATTATCACAAAATTGATTGAATTCTATGTGTTTGACACAGAATTCTTTATTTACAGAGAGCAGTATGCTTCCTGATTGAGTACTTTGTGCAAGGGCCTTAACTTTGGTACTTGGAAATCCGTGCTACTCTGTTGCGAGTGAACACAAATCCGTCATGCCATACCGATATTAAGGATTCTCACGGGGAATATAACACAGAGAAGTACTCGGTGAGGCTCCGAGATTTGTGAGTAATGCGGTAGGAGCTTATACACTCATTAGGCTCTATACTAGTGAACAATTGCCTAGGAGCTTGAGTTTCAATATAATATGAAGAGAGACATAGGCGCCCATCAGATTTTGATATATTCTCCAAATTCTCTGCGGAATATAGACATATCAATGTCTACTACATCTGATGCCGGTTCAAGTAGATAGACGTTTACAAATTTAACCTTGAACTAAAAACCATTATCAACAATATGTTCTAACCCCATGTTAACTAACCCCTTCGATACATCTCTAATCTCACATAAGTTTCTTATATTATCAAGAGAATCTCTTTTCATCCCACAATAATAACCTAAAATATGCTAGTTCTTCCAAAGCTGGCTCTAGAGCTAATGGTCCAAACTCCAAGGTATTCACTAGAGAAATATAAAACAATTTGTAGGATTATTTATATATTTTTTACACTTGCTTCCACCATTTGGTACAGAATAACAACCTGTGAACTTTTGGATAATTACTCATGAAAAATTCTCAAAACAACTAATTAACAACCCAAAATCGTAGTTATCATGGATTGTCAAGTCATTTTCAAAGAATTTACAAATGCGTGAGCTAATATGTACATGAATTCAAGCCATTGATCCAATAGGAGGGATAAAAATGATGTTCAAGTGGTAGGAATAATTCGAAAATTTGAATTCAGTTATTCAACTTGTGTAATTTGTTATAATCTTTAATTTATTTTGCTTTGAAAATTGCAACGACAAAGAGCTTGAGGGGAATGACAAATAAAATTAGAATATTTTTTTCTTTTCTTTTTCCGAATACAAAGGTTGTTTCACACCCTTAAGGTAACAGATTCAACCCTTATTTGTGAGATGCTTTTTACTATATACACTCTACAAACTACATTACTATGAATTCAAAGTTTGAATATAGTAACATTAATTATAATTAAATATAATTGTTATTATTGGAGTAATAATCACAGGAAAACACAAAGATACGGAGAGTTTTTTATTGATAAGAGAGAGGGGTTACATGGATACAATATTCTATATATACATGGAAAGGCTAACCCTAGGTATCTAGTTGGGTCAAGACATCCATGGGCCTTAGGCCCTACAACACTCCCTTGTGTGGTCCCATAGAACTTCATATGCAGTGCTTTACATATAGTGCTTCGAATGTAGTTCTTCAAATGTCGTCCCCTCCTTGATGATTTGTGCCTAAATTAATTGCCTCATTAAAACTTTGACAAGGAATAACCAGTGGGACAAAACCTTGGTATAACTCTTTACATGTAGTACTTCACATGTTGTCTCATAATTTACATGTACTTCATTATGTTAGAGCATTGCTCGGTCGAACTCGCATGCGTTGCTATCTCAAGCATGTTTGTCAATATTAGTGATCAAAATTATAAGTCTTGATTTCTAGCCTATGTAGCTAAAGATATCAGACTAGGATAGAAAGTGTAGTTGAGCTCAAGAACTCCATGACAATCATCATACAAGACGAAGGACTACTCGAGGAACCGGTGGAACTTCATCGACTAAAAGGTATGTGGAGACTTGAAATTATCTGTCACTCAAAAGTCTATTTACTCTATCTCCTACTCTTGAGACAAAAGTCATTTAGACGTATAGACTTTCATTATACACATTTGCTATTTCGAGCCGAGTTTAAGTCGCTTATCTTGATAGGTGTAGAATACACCTAATTTACTATCTAGTAGTTTATGCTTTCTTTGCTATTTTTCGTGTAAATTATGTATTTTACGCTTGTTTTGAGTTTTATAGCTACTTTGGAGTCGCACGGAGGAAAAGAAGAAGAAATCACCCAATTTGAGCCAAAAGGGCAAAAAGGTCATTTTACTGGCAATTGATATCCGGAGCCCGGGTAATGGTTAAGGGGCAACTCTTCTTGGAGGAGTACTAAATACATACCAGCCATGGTTAAGGGGTTATCATCTGGGTGCACCTTGTCTTAGTGTGGGTGTTCGAATCCAGTGCCAAATCAATACGTATACCTAAAATCGAGAGACTCAATTCTCTCAAATCATTTGCATCCGAAAGAAATAAAGAGAGAAAGCTGTAGCCGCCGAGGCATTAATGGAAGAAATTGAGAAACAAATCGAGAAACGTTAAAGAAGATGAGACTCTCATGTTTGATGGAACTACAGTTGTTGAAGTGATGCAGTGATGATTGAGAGAAGTAAATCGACGATGAATTAAAACTGAGATTTGTTGTTGAAGCTGATGAGATGAGATTTGTAAATAGAAGAGATGAAACGGTTTTGATGTTGTATCTCAGGGGAATTGAGGGTTGGATTCGGTTTCGATTTGAAGAGGAGCTCAGAGAGGATGAAGACAGAGATGGATATGGTCGCTGTTTTACACATGAGTGAATTGGGGATTCTGTGTTGCTCGAGAATGGGTGTGAATCGAGAAGAGTGATGATGATATTTCCGATGGGTTTCTCACCGATGTGGACGAATTAGATCGAAGAACAGTACGAGAAAGGGGTCTCTCGGTTCAAGAGTTTGTTGCTACTGATTCTATTGAGATTGGGTTTGCGTTAATTTGAAGAATGGTGGTGGTCTGAGGTTTGATGAATTCGAGCATATCCTGTTGATGGTTGCTGATGTGAGATGAATGAAAAAAAGATCGAATCGGAGATGGGGTCGTAGCTCGGATGAATTGAAAAAATGGGTTTTACAGGCGTGAAATGGAGAATGTGAATGGTGTATCTTTGGGAGATGGGTTTGTAGTTTTGCTAGAATCGCATTGGTGCCGCAACGGCTAGGCAAAGCCGATCTTGCAAGACTCGAGGAATTGGTAAGAATGCAGATGCAGTGAATGGGGTGTAGCAAAGAGTGTTGAGTCATGGAACAAGGGTGGCTTGTTATGAAGGTGTTGAGGAGTGCAATTCAACAGAAAAATGAAGCAAGATGGCAGATGAAGAATGTGTTGCTTAATAGATGTATGTTAGGATGATTTCTTAACAGGGAATGAAGGAAAGAATGGCTCGAACTCGGCACGGGGAAATGCGTAAAAACAAACGAGCTCGGCCGGTTTTTCCATTACAATGAGTCAACTCATCACCGAGCCCGATGACCGATCTAGCCGATCCAGCTCACCCAGTTAGACCAATCAGCCGAATCAGAAGCTGACTCCTCTCTGACTTGACCCGGTTGACTAACAACGATCGTTAAGTTTGACTTTTGACCGTTAGTCCTAACGGAGGATCGACGGAATATTCCGTCGAATATTCCTTTGACGGAGAAATTTTCAAAGCATCGGCGGCAACAATTCCGACCAAATTCCCCGCCACAATCCCAGTTTTCCATGAGCAAAAATTCCAGAATTTTCTATGGACTTCTCTCATGGGTGTGAAGACTTGGGCTAGGAATTGGATGGAGAATTGGATGGAGATTGGAAAGAGAAGGTGGAAGAGTTGAGAAAAGCTTGGATTTGGAAATTGAATTGCAAAAGGAAAAGGATTCTATTCCTTAGAAGATTTGGAAAATATTGAAGCCTATAAATAGAGAAGTTTTCTACAACTTCTACACACCTCTCTACAAACACAACACTTGTGTTTTTGCTTGCTTTTCTAAGATTTTTCTTATTAATTACTTGTGTGAATTTGAAAATTCTTCTTTTTATTATTATTATTTGTGAATTTCAAAAACATGAGTAGCTAAATTTCTTATTGATTGAGGATGAATTCCTAGTTCTTAACATGATTTGAGTTTTGTTTTCAATTCTATCTTGAGATTTTTCACATGATTATCGATTGTTTTTACTAATAGGAATGTTTATTCATTCATGATTGATTGATAGATTGTTTGGAGTGCACGCTAAATTGATTTGTTAATTGATCTATATCTAGTATAAGTTAGGGAATACGTAATCGTTCTCGACACTTTACACAAGTAGAAAACACGAGACCAGGAGGGAATCCGTGGAGCAATTGTGTGTAGAAACAACGCTAGAAAGTGGACCAAGCGGAACCGAGTTTAACTACTAGTACTAAACCTAAATTCATAAATCTTAATGCATTCAGGGAATTACATCTTGTAAGCGAACCTCAGGGTGGTTCTTTTGAATAGAATCTGATAACTAAGCGGACCTGTTACTCGTTGAAATTAGGATTTTCGGGCTAGCTAAGCGGACACCGCTATCCTACGGTTGGTGATAACTGTGACTAATAACAAGTAGAAAAGAACATAACTTTAATCATTGTTTCGTAACGAAGAAGGATTCCTTGATCTTGTCTCTCTTATTGCTTTTATCTTTCAACTTTCGATTTTAATTGCTTTGTTTATTTTCTTTTGCTTTTACACCCCCTTTCGTGACAACTTTTACAACTAAGATCTCTTGCTCCTCGTGGGAACGAACTTGACTTCCATTATATTATTTTTAATCGAGTGGAAATATTGAATTAATTTGATTGCACTTACGACACGCATCAAATTTTGGCGCCCGCCCGCGGGGAGCAACGGGCGATTTTTAGTTGTTTTTATTTTTCTTTTTGCTTTATTCTTGCTTTGTTAGATTCTTTACCGTATCTAACTTAGTTTTTGAGAATCTTGTTTGTGTGTTATACCTTTGGTGAATGCTTAAAGGGGGTAGACCGAGTCCAATACGTCTTCGATCCAAGACTCAACTAAAGGATTTCATTCGTGCGGTTAACACTCCACTTCCTCCCTTCTTCATCAAGTGATTAGGACAAAGAGGAAGACATAATGGCTGATCGTACACTAAAGGACCTAGCTTCTCACAAGCTTGATACACAACAATGGTGTATCCAAACTAACTCAACCTTCAAATCGGAGTTGCTGATTAGAGAGTTACCAAAGTTCCATGGCATGGTGAATGAGGACCCAAATAAACATCTTATGGACTTCTATGCCATAGTTATGGCCATGCTTCCACCGGAAACTAATGCGGATGGAGCAATGTTGAAAGCTTTCCCGTTTTCTTTGGCGGGCAATGCTAAGGAATGGTTATATTATTTGCCTTCCTAAGTATCACAACATGGAATGGGATGAAGAAAATTTTCCAGAGAGATATTTTCCCGCATCCAAAGCTACTCAAATTCGCAAGGAGATTTGTGGATTGAAACAACAAGTGGGAGAATCATTGTATGAATGTTGGGAGCGATACAAGAGGTTGGTGGCAAGCTGTCCACACCATCAATTTAGTGACGTTATGATACTCCAATACTTCTATGAAGCTCTCCACTCAAGTGATAGGTCTCTTCTTGACGCTGGGTGGTGGTACTAATGAACAAGACTTTGACCGAAGCCAGAGAGTTAATTGAAAGTATGGCGGCGAACTCGCAACAATTCTACACAAGGGATGAACCAATGGTTAGGCGAGTGCATGAAGTTAGTGATTCGTCATCACATCTTGATCAAAGGATGAGTAACATGGAGATAATGATGCAAAGGATTGCCGCGGTAATTATTCCGGATGGTGAGACCGAACAAGTGAATGCTTTATATCCAAATCAAAGGCCAAGGTACGATCCATACTCCAATACCTATAATCCCGGGTGGAAGGATCATCCCAACTTTAGTTATGCAAACAAGCAAGCGGCGGCTCCTAATCCATATGCACAACAAGGTGGTTTTCAACAATCACGTTTCCAACCTCAACAACAAGGTGGTTCTCAACAATTCCAACCACAACAAGTCAAGGAACGTGATTCTTCAATTGATGATAAGCTTAATGTCATGATGCAAGGTATTACGTCATTGTTTCAACAAAATCAACAAAAGACCGATTCGCTATCAAGGATTTACAAACTCAAATGGGACAATTGGCGACCGATGTGAACCTATTAAAATCTCAAGCATCCACAAAACTTCCTTCGCAACCATTTGTGAATCCAAGAGAGAATGTTAATGCGGTTACTTTAAGAAGTGGAAGACAAGTGGAGGGTCCAAGTCATCATGAAGAAGCTATTGAAGAGGTAGTCAATAACAAGGAGGAAACCGCACCAAAGGAGAATTCCACACCAAACGACCAATCCAAGGAACCGGTTTCTACTTTCACTACTCCACCTCATTTTCCTAGTCGTTTTGCTAAATCCAAGAAAGAAGCTCAAGACAAGGCACTTATGGATATATTCAAGAAGATTGAAATCAACATCCCATTCATTGAGGCTATCAAGACAACTCCAAGGTATGCTAAGTTCATGAAGGAATTATGCATCAAGAAGGATAGGTTGCTTGATAATGAAATTACTAAAGTCAGCGAGAGTGCGTCGGCTATGCTATTGAAGAAGATGCCTACAAAGTGCACGGATCCCTATGTGGTTTCCACGGTGCCAATTACTATTGGTAAACAAAGGTTTGAACATGCTTTACTTGATTTGGGAGCTTCCATTAGTGTGATGTCGGCCGAAATATATGACTCCTTGAATCTTGGACCTTTGAAAGAGACAAGAGTTATTATCCAATTGGCAAACAAGTCTAACATATATCCAAAGGGGCTTATAGAAGACGTGCTAGTGCAAGTAAATGAGCTTATTTTTCCGGTGGATTTCTTTGTGGTGGATATGGACAACAATGAGAACCGGTCATCTACTTCTTTACTTCTTGGGAGGCCATTCATGAAGACCGCAAAGACGAAGATTGATGTTGATAAGGGTACACTCACTATGGAATTCGACAAGGAGATAATACACTTTAACATATTTGAAGCCATGCGTTACCCAAGTGATGTGCATTCCGTTTACTCCATTGATGTGGTTGATTCATTAGCGCAACAAATGGTGGAATTGAACCAAGAAGATGAACTTGATGTGGTGTTGCAAAAGAGCATTGAATTGGACGTCCATGGCTTGTCTAATTTGGATGTTGAGATCTCCAAGGAATTGGTGGAGATGTGTGGTGCTTTGGCGACATTGCAAGAAGCTAAAAAGGGTGATGTTTCATATATTTCTTTACCCGTGAATGATGAAATACTTGTACCATCTATTGTGAAGGCGCCCAAACTAGAATTGAATCCGCTTCCGGACCATTTGAAGTATGCTTTCTTGGGGGATGGAGATGAGCTTCCGGTGATTATTTCTAAGAACCTCACACGGTACAAGAAGACCGTTTGCTTAGAGTCTTGAAAGAGCACAAAACGGCTATTGGGTGGAGAATTGCGGACATCAAAGGCATTAGTCCATCCATTTGCATGCATAAGATTCTAATGGAAGAGAACGTGAAGCCGGTACGTGATGCTCAACGTCGGCTTAATCCTCCCATGATGGAGGTTGTGAAGAAAGAGATACTCAAATTGCTAAGTGGGGGTAATCTACCCAATTTCCGATAGCAAGTGGGTAAGTCCGGTTCAAGTGGTACCAAAGAAGTCCGAGTCACGGTTGTTCGAAATCAAGACGATGAACTTGTTCCTACAAGAGTTCAAACCGGTTGGAGAGTGTGCATTGACTATAGAAAGCTTAATTCCGCAACCCGCAAGGATCACTTTCCTTTACCTTTCATTGATCAAATGTTGGAGACGTTAGCGGGGCATTCTTATTATTGCTTCTTGGATGGTTATTCGGGATACAACCAAATTGTTATTGCACCGGAGGACCAAGAGAAGACCACTTTCACTTGTCCATTTGGAACGTTTGCATATAGACGGATGCCGTTCGGCCTTTGCAATGCGCCGGCTACTTTTCAAAGATACATGGTGAGTATATTCTCGGATTATGTGGAGCGCATCATCGAGGTATTTATGGATGACTTTAGTGTTTATGGCAATTCTTTTGATGGTTGTTTAAACAACCTTGAACTAGTTCTTAAACGATGCATAGACACAAACCTTGTCCTTAATTGGGAGAAATGTCACTTTATGGTAAACCATGGCATAGTACTTGGTCACATTGTGTCCTCTCGAGGGCTCGAAGTGGACAAGTCGAAGATAGATTTAATAAGAAACTTACAATATCCCACTTCGGTGAGGGAAACCGTTCTTTTCTTGGACATGCAGGAGTTTCTATAGGCGGTTTATCAAGGATTTCTCCAAAATCTCCATGCCGATGTGCAAGTTATTACAAAAGGAGGTGCCTTTCGACTTCAACAAGGAATGCGAGGATGCTTTTGACAAATTAAAGGAAATGTTGACAAGTGCGCCGATTATCAAATCACCGGATTGGAATCTTCCATTTGAATTAATGTGTGATGCTAGTGATTATGCGGTTGGAGCCGTTTTGGGTCAAAGGTGGACAAGTTGTCCCATGTTATCTATTATGCATCTAGGACCCTTAATGATGCACAAATCAATTATTCTACCACGGAAAAGGAGTTATTGGCTATAGTTTTCGCATTGGAAAAATTTCGATCATACTTGGTGGGTACTAAGGTTATTGTGTATTCCGATCATGCCGCACTAAGACACTTGATAAAGAAGAAAGAAGCTAAGCCAAGATTAATCCGGTGGATCCTATTGTTACAAGAGTTCGACATAGAAATTCGTGATAAGAGGGGTGTGGAGAATACCGTTATGGATCATCTTAGTAGACTTGTTATGTCTCAAGAGGAACTTCCATTACATGACCGCTTTCCTGGACGAACAACTTTTCTCCATGGACGAATCAACACCTTGGTATGCGGATATAGTGAATTACTTGGTGACAAGGAAAGTACCTAGTACAATGTTCAACTTCCAAAAGATGAAACTTAAGAAGGTAGCTAAGCAATATGTGTGGGATGAACCATACTTATGGAAATATGGCGTTGATCAAATAATGCGAAGGTGCGTGCCTAATTCCGAATTTAAATCCATTCTCTCCTTTTGCCACACTTTTGCATGTGGTGGCCACTTTGGTTCTAAGCGCACCGCTCTCAAAGTTCTCGAGTGGATTTTATTGGCCCACCTTGTTTGAAGATTCATATGTTTTTTTGTAAATCGTGTGATAGATGTCAACGAACGGGCAATCTAGGTGCTCTAAATCAAATGCCACTCACACCAATTCTCGCCGTTGAGATTTTTGATGTGTGGGGTATCGATTTTATGGGCCCTTTTGTCAATTCGAATGGGAATTTTTATATACTTCTTGCTGTTGATTATGTTTCGAAATGGGTGGAAGCTAGAGCCACCAAAACTAATGACTCTCAAGTTGTTTGTGATTTTGTAAGGGAATACATATTCAATAGGCATGGTACAGCAAGGGTGGTGATAAGCGATGGAGGCTCACATTTCAAGAAGGCTTTCCACGCTCTCCTCAAGAAGTACAACATAACACACAAAATTGGTACACCTCATCATCCACAAACTAGTGGACAAGCGGAAATTTCAAATCGTGAGATCAAGTCCATTCTTGAGAAAACGGTGAATACCACGAGGAAAGATTGGAGCTTTAAGCTCAATGATGCACTTTGGGCATATAGAACGGCGTATAAGACACCAATTGGTATGTCTCCATATAGGTTGGTTTATGGTAAGGCTTGTCATCTTCCGGTTGAACTTGAACATAAGGCTTATTGGGCGATAAAGAAATTCAACATGGAGTATGATGAAGCGGGGAAACAAAGGAAGTTACAACTACATGATCTAGAGGAGATACGTAATGATGCTTACGAGAGTGCCCGGATTTACAAGGAAAAGACTAAGCTTTTTCATGACAAGATGATTTCTGAAAAGTTTTGTTGTGGGGCAAAAAGTCCTTTTATTTAATACTCGTTTACGTTTATTTCCGGAAAGCTTAAGTCCCGTTGGGTGGGACCATTTGTTGTTACTAATGTTTATGCTCATGGTGCGCTTGATATTGTTAGCGAAAAAACAGGACAACAATTGAAAGTCAACGGCCATAGGTTAAAGCCATATTATGAAAACTTTCCAACGGAGCATGTGGACGTAATTGGACTTCGAGATGCACTCCCTCTGGAGGAGTAATGTGCCGCAAGAGCTAAGTCGGGCCGTCGACTTTAAAACAAGCGCTTAATGGGAGGCAACCCATCGGTTTTGTATTTCTTATCTTTTGCTTTTTGTTATTTCTTTTTCTTGTTTCTTATCATGTTAAAATCTCCCACCTTGACTTTACTAGAGGATTCAATTACATTGAGGACAATGTAAGGTTTAAGTGTGGGGGAGTGGTTAAGCATGTTTTTAAAACAAAAATTACAAAAAAATTAAAAATTTTGAAAAAAAAAAAAGTTTTACTTAAAAATTCCAACTTTTAAAGATTTTAGAGTCACTAGCATACTTCTAGGTATGTTTACATAGAGATTTTGACCGACATAATTGAACTTGGAAATGTTAGAGAACTACATTCGGATTTCTTGTTTGTTTGAGTGTTAAATAATGGATTTAATCATGCCGGTGATGCGAATTTGGTGCAGGGAGAAGTGCGTTATTAGAGTTGATGATCAATCATTAGTGGAGACTACCCGTATTCATATCATGAGAGGCACCGACCAGAAATCTTCCATCTACTAAAGAGCTTTCTTTTGAGTGTGTGTCACCATACGTTAATTCCGGGTAGAATGGTGAGCTACCCAACCTCCCACCAATAGAAGCACTACTCTTTGATCTCTTGAGTGCTAATTTTGTCAATCATGAGGGTGACGTCCATAGATGAAAGCCTCCTTCTTGTAGTTCGATTTGCAGTTAGCACCATTCTCTCTCGCGACAACAACGGATCCATAGAAACACATTCATCATCAACAAGGAGCGACACCAAAATCTACAAGGAAAGTTGGAAAAGTTTAAGGTTTACAAGCAACGGAACGAGAAAAAGAGCAAATTTCAAATTCAAGTAAAGCAACATACAAAGAGCGGATTTTTACATATATATTGAAGACTTACAATATAATGAGGTAATTTTATATCCAAGTATGAAGACTTATTCATAAAAGCGAAGAAAATTAAAAGGTGAGAATTTTTGAAGTTTATGATTTCAAGACGATACAAGTTGTGAAGAATCAAGCGGAAAAATACTTCTTTCACGGCAATGGTTTATTTTGTATTTAATTTCTCTTGTTTTGAAAAAAAAAAAAAAAAAAAAAAGAAAAAAAACAAGAGAAATATTTGTTTTGTTAATAAGCCGTGGGGAAGGAAAAATATATAAGGAAGTTTCAAGCGACAAGGATTTTTAAGGAAAGAGTTACAAATTGTTAAGGATTTATGAAATTCAAGGGTTTATCATCAATAGTTGAAACCGAAGACGAAGACCAAGAAGTTAAAGACGAGGAACGGAAGACGTTTCTATTGGATGCCGTGAGAGTGGTGTTATCATAATTGGCGATCGGATGTGAAGGTGAGTAAGTAATCTCATCCTCGATAATATGATTGATTTCCTTTCGTAGAGATCGTCAGAAAAATGGTTTTTCAAAATATTAAAAGATGTGGGTTTTTAAAAATATTTCGGAAGTTATCCTTCCCACCATTCAACGTGATGCAGGATTTCTATCTTCATTCCTACCTGCACACATGTGAGAACCATAAAAAGTCAGTTTTTGAGTGCAATTATCATAAAATCTTATTGGGTGAGGCGAAGTCGAGGCGAAATGCTTATTGATCGTTTCTCAAACACGCGTTCTCTCATTATGGTGTGGTTATTTCTCACTCAACAATTAAGAACGAGAATATGTTCTTTAGTATTTCTAACTTATTACTAGCATGCGTAAAATCTATGTCCTCATAACTTTTTGGATGCTTGTGACGCTTGAACGCTTTGAAGTTGTGAGTTTTTAGTTTGATTTGCTCGAGGACTAGCAAAGTCTAAGTGTGGGGAATTTGATAGGTGTAGAATACACCTAATTTACTATCTAGTAGTTTATGCTTTCTTTGCTATTTTTCGTGTAAATTATGTATTTTACGCTTGTTTTGAGTTTTATAGCTACTTTGGAGTCGCACGGAGGAAAAGAAGAAGAAATCACCCAATTTGAGCCAAAAGGGCAAAAAGGTCATTTTATCGGTAATTGATATCCGGAGTCCGGGTAATGGTTAAGGGGCAACTCTTCTTGGAGGAGTACTAAATACATACCAGCCATGGTTAAGGGGTTATCATCCTGGGTGCACCTTGTCTTAGTGTCAGGGTGTCCGAATCCAGCCAAATCAATACGTATACCTAAAATCGAGAGACTCAATTCTCTCAAATCATTTGCATCCGAAAGAAATAAAGAGAGAAAGCTGTAGTCTTTGCCCGAGGCATTAATGGAAGAAATTGAGAAACAAATCGAGAAACGTTAAAGAAGATGAGACTCTCTACCTGATGGAACTACGCTTGTTGAAGTGATGCAGTGATGATTGAGAGAAGTAAATCGACGATGAATTAAAACCGAGATTTGTTGTTGAAGTCGATGAGATGAGATTTGTAAATAGAAGAGATGAAACGGTTTTGATGTTGTATCTCGGGGGAATTGAGGGTTGATTCGGTTTCGATTTGAAGAGGAGCTCGAGAGAGGATGAAGACAAGAGATGGATATGGTCATTTTTTACACATGAGTGAATTGGGGATTCTGTGGTTGCTCGAGAATGGGTGTGAATCGAGAAGAGTGATGATGATATTTCCGATGGGTTTCTCGCTATCGATGTGGACGAATTAGATCAAGAACAGACGAGAAAGGGGTCTCTGGTTCAAGAGTTTGTTGCTACCGATTCTATTGAGATTGGGTTTGCGTTAATTTGAAGAATGGTGGTGGTCCGAGGTTTGATGAATTCGAGCATATCCCGTTGATGGTTGCCGATGTGAGATGAATGAAAAAAGATCGAATCGGAGATGGGGTCGTAGCTCGATGAATTGAAAAAATGGGTTTTACAGGGCAGAGCTGGAGAATATGTGAATGGTGTATGCTGGGAGATGGGTTTGTAGTTTTGCTAGAATCAGCATTGGTGCTGCAACGGCTAGGCAAAGCTGATGCTGCAAGACTGAGGAATTGGTAAGAATGCGTATGCGGGTGAATGGGGTGTAGCAAGTGTTGAGCCGTGAACAAGGGTGGCTTGTTATGAAGGTGTTGAGGAGTGCAATTCAACAGAAAAAATGAAGCAAAAGATATGGCGTTGAAGAATGTGTTGCTTAATAGATGTATGTTAGGATGATTTCTTAACAGGAATGAAGGAAAGAATGGCCTCGAACTCTACTCGGGAAATGCGAGAAAACAAACAGAGCTCGGCGGTTTTTTCATTACAACAGTCAACTCGTACCGAGCCCGATGACCGATCTAGCCGATCCACCACCCAGGTTAGACCAATCACCCGAATCAAGTCGACTAGAAGTCGACTCCTCTCTGACTTGACCCGGTTGACTAACAGTCGACTGTTAAGTTTGACTTTTGACCGTTAGTCCTAACGGAGGACTGACGGAATATTCCGTCGAATATTCCTTTGACGGAGAAATTTTCAGGCGACCAACAATTAGGCCATATTCCCGGCCACAATCCCGCTTTTAGAAAGCGAGCAAAAATTCCAGAATTTTCTATGGACTTCTCTCATGGGTGTGAAGACTTGGGCTAGGAATTGGATGGAGAATTGGACTCAAATTTGGAAAGAGAAGGTGGAAGAGTTGAGAAAAGCTTGGATTTGGAAATTGAATTGCAAAAGGAAAAGGATTCTATTCCTTAGAAGATTTGGAGAATATTGAAGCCTATAAATAGAGAAGTTTTCTACAACTTCTACACACCTCTCTACACACACAACACTTGTGTTTTTGCTTGCTTTTCTAAGATTTTTCTTATTAATTACTTGTGTGAATTTGAAAATTCTTCTTTTTATTATTATTATTATTTGTGAATTTCAAAAACATGAGTAGCTAAATTTCTTATTGATTGAGGATGAATTCCTAGTTCTTAACATGATTTGAGTTTTGTTTTCAATTCTATCTTGAGATTTTTCACATGATTATCGATTGTTTTTACTAATAGGAATGTTTATTCATTCATGATTGATTGATAGATTGTTTGGAGTGCACGCTAAATTGATTTGTTAATTGATCTATATCTAGTATAAGTTAGGGAATACGTAATCGTTCTCGACACTTTACACAAGTAGAAAACACGAGACCTGTCGGAGGGATTCCGTGGAGCAATTGTGTGTAGAAACAACGCTAGAAAGTGGACCAAGCGAAACGAGTTTAACTACTAGTACTAAACCTAAATTCATAAATCTTAATGCATTCAGGAATTACATCTTGTGTTTAACCTCGTGGTGGTTCTTTTGAATAGAATCCGATAACTAAGCGGACTGTTACTCGGTGAAATTAGGGATTTTGGGGCTAGCTAAGCGGACCTGCTATCCTACGGTTGGTGATAATCTGTGACTAATAACAAGTAGAAAAGAACATAACTTTAATCATTGTTTCGTAACGAAGAAGGATTCCTTGATCTTGTCTCTCTTATTGCTTTCATCTTTCAACTTTCGATTTTAATTGCTTTGTTTATTTTCTTTTGCTTTTTACACCCCCTTTCGTGACAACTTTTACAACTAAGATCTCTTGCTCCTCGTGGGAACGAACTTGACTTCCATTATATTATTTTTAATCGAGTGGAAATATTGAATTAATTTGATTGCACTTACGACACGCATCATATCTATTTCTCGAAATATGTGTTGGTAAGCTTTCGCTTTAACCGAATTCATCTTTACCTAGTAACGAAAGTCATGTTATGTTTCAATCACTTTGGAAATTGCTTTGAAGAAAAATGGTCTGTGAATAACGGCTATATAACGTTCTCTGAGAATGTTTCAATGATTGAAATGAGAGTTTGGATTACATAACCATTGGTAGGATATAAGCATTGTTGTGGAAACACACATATATATATATATATATATATATATATATATATATATATATATATATATAACTCCTTATTCCTTGAACCAAAGTTTGCGAACTTTGTTGATCAAGAGAAATGACTCGATCCGCGAACTAGCGGAAGTTCTCACCCGAGAATTTCGCTAGAGTTTGTGTACTCCTTCTATGAGACTAAGTCCGTGAACCCAGTCCCGCGAACTTGAGTAGGTTATATCTAAAACCGGTTGTTCTTGAACTAATGTTTATATAAACTAAGGAATGCTTTTGCAAACCGTGGATATAAAGTTCATGAACCTATTCGAGTGAATCAAACCGTTTTTGCTTCGATTGTGTCTTGTGTAGTTACATAAAATCTAAGCAATTGAACAACTCTCTAACTAGTTCATTTGAGTCATTTGAACTAGTTATGGTGAAGAAGAATGTGGTTGATATGAGAGTGATCATATAGCTAACCGAGTTGGTTGACTATTGTTGAACCAACAAATGTTAATGTTTGGGTACGGTTCATAAACCCAAAATTGAACATTTCATTTGTGTGTAACAAGCTAAGTTTTCGATCTAACGGTTGAGAAATATTAGCTTGAATATAATCAGGTTTTCATCTAACGGGGAATATTGAATGCTTTGTTACCAAGCTAACATTGATTGCAAACCCCGATTTGAAAGACTATATAAAGAGAACTCTAGCAACTGGGAAACCTAATACCCACAATTTACGTGTGATACTAGTTTGCTAAGTTAGAGTCGATTCTTCTTTAACCTTTGGTTTTCTTCTTCTGAAACCATGTTAACGACTTAAAAACTTCATTGGGATTGTGAAGCCAGACCGATACTACTTTTCTTGTAGTTGTGTGATCTGATCTTGATGTTTCTATTGTACGAGTACAATTGAAATAATTGCCTTGAGATTTATATCTCCGATAGGCAAGATAGAAAAGAAATCATAAACACTTCGTCTCATCGTTTGTGATTCCGCAATATTTTTTTTCGCTGCGTCGATTAAGATTATTGTGAGGTGATCAATAATATTAGGCTGTTCTTCGGGAATATAAGTCCAGGTTATTGATTGATTCCTGTTCACCTTGATTTATCAAAAGACAGAACAAAACTCATGGGTTTATTCATGGGAGATGGATTTATCTATTATGTATACTTTTTTGTGTGATACAGATTTGTTTATTAAAGTCTTCGACTTTGGGTCGTATCAACTCTTAGTTGTGGGTGAGATCAGCTAAGGGAATCAAGTACGTAGCATCCTGCTGGGATCAGAGGCGTATGAGCGTAACCGTACCTGGATCAGTGTGAGATTGATTGGGGTTCAACTACAGTCCAGACCGAAGTTAATTTGGATTAGGCTAGAGTCTGTAGCGGCTTAATACAGTGTGTGTTCAATCTAGACTAGGTCTCGGGGTTTTTCTACATTTGCGGTTTCCTCGTTAACAAAATTCTGGTGTCTGTGTTATTTCTATTCCTCATTATATTTGTTTATATAATTGAAATATCACAGGTTGTGCGTTGTTCAATCAATTAGAATACCCGAGCTTTTGGTTGTTGATTTAAATTGATTGACACTTGGATATTGGTCTTTGGTACCATCCAAGTTATCTCTCTTTGATAAAGACTCGCAGATTTCTATTTGCTTGAGTAAAGATCAAATCGAGAGATTGAGATATAAACTCTTTGATATACGTTTTATCTAGATTGAGTCTGACTGTCTAGTTGATTCTCTAGAAAGTATATTAGAGTTTGTCCATACAGATTGCTAAGCGAAATATTGGGTGTGGTTGTTAGACCCCCGCTTTTTCAATTGGTATCAGAGCAGGCAAACACGTTAAAGACCTTATAAGTGTGTGTTTGTAGCGATCTGATTATGGATGAGACTATGTGTAATAACGTACCAGTTCATAAATTACCAGATGATTTTCAAATCTTGGATTCACCATAGGAGAGAGGACTGTCACATCTAGGTCAAGATCTAAACATTCTCTTAATGTAAAACCCGTTGAAGTCCTGGGAAACACGCCTAGAAGAACAGATTAGATGAACTTTTCGATGAAGGTAATTCGAGATATTGATAGAGATGTTGATGAGGAAGGCCTCGAGTATGTGAAGGTTTTGAATTCGTTGAAAAAGAAGAAGATGACAACTTCTCATGTCACTCCTCTTCTGACTCCTCTCTGTCGAGAAAATAAGAAATTGAGAAGATGTTACCGTTTATGGGTGAAAATCGTTTCTGCCGATTTCAGTAAATTCGGTAGGTGAGTGAAAAACTGGTTTAAACCCTAAACAAATGTGCTGCATGTGAGCACTTTATAGATTCGAGAGATCAATCTGTACAAGTCCGGCCTAAACCAAGAAATGGCCGTTTCCGGACTTGCTTCGGTCACAAAGTGGAGGAGAAAGGTTGATTTGGGGAGGGAAGCAAAGAAAGGTGTTGAGACCAGAATAGTTCGGGAGAGTAGTGTCTCGACTTGTATCGTAAAGTGAAAGCTTAGGAAGCTTGCAAGAGATGAAATCTTTCGCATACATGTCGCATCATGGATTGTACTAGCCTCATGTACGAGTCCCCAGAGGAACCGCAATTTCTTATTGGGAGTGGGTCTCGATGCACTCTTTCGTCTCCTAGTTGGAGTTCTCCCCGCTTCTATCCTTTCTTTGAAAATATGCTTTAGTCTTGTTGCAATCGCTAGTCGGGTGGTGAACGAACCGTGGTAATGGCAAAAGATTTGGGGTTCGCCATCTCGGCCTCGCCAGGTGGCCGCCCGAGTGGTGGCAACCGATGACATCATCTTGAACCCAGGCTTCTAGGAGGTCAATCACTTCCTCGATGGGGAATGGGAAATCAAGGGTATTTCCTTCGGTCTCACGATGCCGCACAGAGTTTTAGTGACGATCTTCCGTTGCGAGGGTTCCGCTGCGCCGACGCTTCACGTTTTGGCTGGGTGGCTCGTAGTTGCGGCTTTCCTTTTCCTCTTCGTTTACTATGTTCACGGAGGATGAGCCGGCATTAAATTGTTTGCTGATGAGGCATCCACTCCCACGGGTTTCGCGCGCGTCTTCGGTTCGAGTTGGCCTAGTTCTTTCCAGTAATGCTGGTGCTGTTGTTGCAGATCGTCTGACGGCTTCATGGAGTTCGGAGAACGTTTGGAAACGCAAGTTTTCTAGCAGGGCGCGGTAGATTGGAACCATACCATTGATGCATGCGTTCACCAATTGTTGCTCGGTCACATTTGGGTCGTGACAGTCGAGTGCTTGAACCCTGAACCTTTTGACGAAATCATTCGGATGTTCGTTATCCCACTGGTACATTCTTCCGAGGTCCGAAAAAGTAACTTGCTCAGACACGAAGAAGTATTTCTTGTAAAACGCAAAGGACCATGCTACTCCAGCTTGGGAATGCTGCTCGGTGGGATGCTTTTGTACCATGTATACGCCCTTCCAAAGAAGTGATTTTGAGAATTCCTTAAACGAAGAACGTGATTATATTCATGTTCACCTAGGGATTCCAGAAACGAGAAACATGCTCACGTGCATTCCGGTACCATCGTATGTGGTAAATTGAGGAGAAGAGTACCCCTTGGAAGAGGGATTCTCCGTATTTCGGATGGGCAAGGGGTTGGTGATGATGCACGTCCAACTCATCATTCTTGATTCGGCTGCGGAGGAGTTGTTCCAAATCTTCTCTCGTGACAAAGTTGGGTGGCTGATTTCTTTCCAACGGATTCTAGTGCGAGTTTCCTCATCCATGGAGGCGTGCTCCGCCGAGGTGTCAAGGCGTCGGGTTGTTGGAGAAGTTCCTAAATGGCTCGGGAGGGCGCGACTCACGTGGTAGTCGTTCTGTCAGTGGTCTTGAGAAAGATGAGTACCTCCTTCGCGTTGAAACCATATTTCTCCTGGGCTCGGCGAGCATCTCTTGTCGTTCCATCGGATCAGCAATGGTGACGTAAGGGCGACTTCCTCTTGTCCCTCCGGTTTCTCGCTCCGTCGGCGGGTAGTTGGGATCTTGGTCGGGTCGGAGGCGCCATGCTAGACGAAGCATTTGGGGTCGTGGCGGCGGCTCTAGCCCTGGTGACTGGTGGCGCGACACCCGAAAAGATATTTTCGTTTCCTTGATTAGAGGGTTGTGCAGAGACGCTAGAGGAGGCAGCGGCTCGCCCCCGGTGATTGGCGGTGTTACACTTGAGGGAGTGCATTCGATGTTGCGCTTGTCAGCCCGGTGACGTAACAACGTTATTGGGAGAGATGCTAACATCGGGGTGCGTTCTCGTGTTGGTGTTCGGGGCAGCTGCGCTCCAGGACCCGAGTTCCACCATGTTGGGATTTGACGGGAAACGAAATCAGAGTCGGAGTTGGTATTGTAACCGATAGATCAATCCTCCCATTTGTGGTCGCCAATTGTTTATGGGTGAAAATCGTTTCGCCGATTTGCAAATTGGTAGGTGAGTGAGAAACCGGTTTAAACCCTAAACAAATGTGCCGCACGTGAGCACTTTATAGATTCGAGAGATCAATCTGCACAAGTCCGGCCTAAACCAAGAAATGGCCGTTCCGACTTGCTTTGGTCACAAAGAGGAGGAGAAAGGTTGATTTGGGGAGGGAAGCAAAGAAAGGTGTTGAGACTAGAATAGTTCTGGGAGAGTAGTGTCTCGACTTGTATCGAAAGTGAAAGCTTAGGAAGCTTGCAAGATATGAAAGCTTTTTTGGAGAGCTTGCAAAGTTGCCTTTTCGAGAGTGTAGTATTTTTCTCCCGACCGAGACTTGTTGTCCTGGGTGGAAATAGGTAAGACCTATTTATACAAGTCGAGATGAAACGTACTTAGCCTCATGAAGGAAGAGAGTAAAGGGTGAAATAATGGGAGGAGGTGGTAACCGCATGGTGTTAATGGGTGAAAACGTTTTCACCATTATTTCCTCATTTATTTGACCGCTTTATTCCTTTTCACGCTTTCTTAATGTGAGCGTAGTGTACGCCGCAAGCCGTGACCGCCAAACCAAAACCCCGGAAAGCATCCCCGTTTGTGTTGATATCTCGAGTGTTGGTTGCACCTTGAGTGCAAGTGGCGCCGCTAGTGGCGCGTGTGGCATGTGCCATTGGCATGTGCGGAATGCCCTTGTTGCGGGTTGTACTCGAGCGTAAGTGGCAATGCTGGCTTTAGAGTCGCTAGTGGCGTGCGTGGCATGTGCCAATGGCATGTGCGGAATGCCTTTGGTGGTAGGTTGCATGGTTTGCAAATTAGGCTACCAGCATTTAAGGGTTTTTGGCGTGTGCCAGCTGGCGCGTACGGTCGAATTGGCCTAGGTTGCACGGCTTGCAAGTTAGGCTACCAAATAAGTGCATTAGGGCCACGCCTAGGTGATGAAGGCTACAACGAGCGTGTTGGCATGTGCCAATAACATGCGTGGCCGTTAGGGCCGTGGCCTTGGTAGGAAAAGCTACCAATGAGCATGTTGGCATGTGCCAATGGCATGCGTGGCCGTTAGGGCCGTGGCTTTGGGAGGAAAAGCTACCAGCGAGCATGTTGGCATGTGCCAATGGCATGCGTGGCCATTAGGGCCGTGGCCTTGGTAGGAAAAGCTACCGCCGATCATGTTGGCATGTGCCAATGGCATGCGTGGCCATTAGGGACGTGGCCTTGGTAGGAAAAGCTACCCGAGCATGTTGGCATGTGCCAATGGCATGCGTGGCCATTAGGGCCGTGGCCTTGGTAGGAAAAGCTACCAAATGAGCATGTTGGCATGTGCCAATGGCATGCGTGGCCGAATTGGCCTAGGTTGCATGGTTTGCAAGCCTAGGGCGCTATATTTGGCATATGCCAATGGCATAGCGGCTTGAAATATGGCTTGTGGTACGTGTTGGCATGTGCCAATGGCACGTACGGCCATGTTGACCTAGTTGCACGTTTTGCAAGCCTAGGGCGCTATATTTGGCATGTGCCAATGGCATAGCGGCTTAGTTTGGCATGGTTGCCAATGAGTGCGATATGTAGTTTGGTTTTGGCGTCACGCCATGGTGCGCAATGTGCGGCTTGGTTTTGGCGTTGTTGCCATGGTGCGCAAAGTGTGCGGCTTGGTTTCGCATTGTTGCCATGGTGTGCAGTGTGCGGCTTGGTTTGGCATTGTTGCCATGGTGCGCAGTGTGCGGCTTGGTTTGGCATTGTTGCCATGGTGCGCAGTGTGCGGCTTGGTTTGGCATTGTTGCCATGGTGTGCAGTGTGCGGCTTGGTTTTGGAATTAGGGTTCTGTGTCGAAAAACCCTAACTGGGTATTTTGAAAAAATACCCCTATTAATTATTTACACCGAGTTAAATGCTCTTAGTTAATGTGTTGCGGGTAACACTAGTTCATGGGGTTTTACGATTTTACCCCTTATTTAAAAACCACCATCAACATTAAGTCCCCCGCTTAGCTCGGAATGTGGGGCTTTGTTGCGAGGTAAGCATAAGATGGTGACAAACTATCAACAACAAACCGTAAAGAGAATTGAGGAGGCTTGTCTCGACCTTTATAAATAGGATTTGGAATCCTTGCCTCGGTAGTTTTGCACAAATCGGGAGGCCGGCACAATTGGTGGGGCCGGTGCAGCTTGGGCGACGTTGGGAAATTGGCGTGAGTTGGGAAACCGAGTGTGCTATTTGGTGGGACCGGCGCAAGGTGTGGAAGTCAGTGCGTGCTTGTAGGCGTGACTTGGGCGGCCATTGGGAAGTCGGCGCAATTGGTGGGGCCAGGTGCAACTTGGGCGACGTTGGGAAGTTGGCGTGAGTTGGGAAGCTGATTGTGCTAGCCTGGTGGGACCCGCGCAAGGTGTGGAAGTCGTGCGTGCTTGCGGGCGTGACCGATGTAAACAAGGAGGGAGTTTCTTCGAGATAGCAAAGTTTCCTTATCTTGCTTTCCTTCACGTGCGGCTTCAATTAGGGCATTATTCATGCTAAAATCTGGAAGCGTTATGTCCCTCATTGCTTCCTTTCCCTTTTTAAGATTCCGTTTTATACCCAAAAATAATTGCATCGTCTCCTCGTTTGAGAAAAGGGTTCTTCTTGTTGGATTTCTCTCTTTGTCATGTCACGCAGATTCGAATCATCTTCTAACCAGCCGAGTGCTCCAAGTGAAGGCGTGAGGTCTATTTCTTGCAAAAGCACCCCAACCAGGGTTATTCGGGCTAAGAAGATCATACCGGTATGTTTTCTTATTCTTCTCTGCTCGTCTTATCCTCTTTTATATGTGCATAGATACGGTAGAACCGGGTCATTTTTTTATCTTTTGCAAAGTGTGTGATGGGACCCTCCTGTGGATGGTCGCGCCTTTAACTCTTCGGAGAAGGATTTCGGACTTGGTGAAGATCGGTCTTCTTCTCTTGAGGAAGCATTGGTTGGGACTGAATCTCCGTTCCACGAAGCTAGTGAAATCATTAAGGACCTCCCTTCCATCTATCCCCACGAAGAACAGGTGCATATTCAGACTTTCTTGGTTTCAGTGAGCATAGAGGAGGGGCGAGAGAACAAGGAAGAGTCTTGGCATGTTGAAAGGTTTCCCACATGCCCAAAGCCTTTCCTCGATCCGGGCATGGGGCGGATCGGGTTTCTAGGTTGGAGCGTCGGAAAAGTGAACGTGTGGTGGTCTTGGAGGAGAGCGCCATGATTCTTGACCCCGATGTGGATGAATCAAAAACTTTCTCCGAAGTGTCGCCGAGAAAACCTTTGAAGGATCATATGATGGCAGCGAAATAGCCTTTGAAGTTGATGCCAAAGGTGTTGTTGGTGATACCGGAGGGGTTATGGTGGCGTATCTTTGGAATGGTCGTCGGGGAGGATACCGTCGCTGCTTTGTGGCTGCTTCGGGATGGGATGTTGAGGTTGCTGCTGCTAAAACCGTTGAATGGAACCTTTGTTTCCCGAAGGATTGCTGGGGGAAGTGCTTGAATATAGCTTTGCCAGAGGGGACTTGTGCTCCATCCTTTGAGGGCTAGTTCCTCCTTTTTGTTATTTCTGTTAGCTGCTTAGTTCCCCTGGTGTCCCCTTTTTTTTGTAAACTCGTCTTTTCCTTCCTCTTCATCGCCGACATTTTTCTTCCTATATATATTTTTTTTTTTGAAAGAGGTTGTGGTATGATGGCTCGCAATGGTTTTCTGGGGTTTTCTCGGTGTATTTCTTTCGATATCCGAAGGATTCGCTCGGAGAGAGATATATTTATATTTATTTTTTTATTTTTGACAAAAGGGAAATCCCTAGGGAAAAATACAAACGGTGTATTCATCCCGGGGAATTACTGAGCTATTAAGAGGAATTGTTAAAGGAAGTACCGAAAAGGGAGTGATTGGGAAGTACAAAGATTTTAGGGATTGGATTCCTTGAGCCATCGCGAGTGAACTATCACGCCTTCAGTGTGTCTCGTATTGACGAGCTTGTAATATCCTCCCAAAAGGGTATCCACAACCAGACACGCTCGCCTTCACCTTCATTGGGCAAATCCATTTTTATCGTCATCCTCCCAACTTGAAACGAGCTTTCCTTAACCACCACATCTCCGATTGAAAACGGGTTCGACGTCGTGTAACCGTTTGAGCCTTGGCTTCGTTGGTTTCGATAGAAGTTTCCAAGCTTCTTGCAAAGTGTTCGAATGGTCCAGCTCCCCATTCACATTTCTTGCGTCGTTTGTGCCGCATCGCGCCAAGTCCCCATGACATTTAATGGGGGAAGGAAAAACTGGTTGCGTAAAAGGTTGCTCTGGTCGACTTACTTGCATTTGAAAATCATGGGCTAGCGCCAACGGGTCCTCTCCCGATGCCTGGGTTCCTTCATTAGCTCGTTGATGCGATAACTCGTGGGATGATTTGTTGGGAATTCCTTCAGCGTGGACGTCGGGCAGAGGGTGTACATCCAATTTCGCTTTGTTGTCGAGCACCCATAAGCGTCCCAAAATCATGTCATGATCTAGTTCTTTGACAATGTGGAACTTGCTGTGCGTTATAGCGTCTCCCATCTCGATCTCTAGGTTGATGTAGTCATGCACGTTCAAAGCCTCTCCTCTCAAACTCTTAATCACAGACGGGGAATAGGTAGCGTCTTGTTTTGTAAATCCCACGCCTTTAGTGTCTTGAAAGTAATGATGTTGTGGTCGAGGTCGTGTCGATGAGCGTGTCGTCAAACTCATTACCTCTTAAACGGGACGTGGCCGCAGTCCCAGTTCTCCGCTTCGCCTGTTTGGGAAGCTTGGGCCCTTGGCGTGATTCCGAGGAGAGAAGAAGCCGTTTGCCGGATACAACACGATTGAGAGCTGCGAAAATATCTTGGCGCCGAACCTTGGAAAGATAGAGAATTTCGCATACATGTCGCATCATGGATTGTACAAGCCTCATGTACTGAGTCCCCGAGAGGAACCGCAATTTCTTATTGGGAGTGGGTCTCGATGCACTCTTTCGTCTCCTAGTTGGAGTTCTCCGCTTCTATCCTTTCTTTGAAAATATGCTTTAGTCTCTGTTGCAATCGCTAGTCGGGTGGTGAACGAACCCGTGGTAATGGCGATTTGGGGTTCGCCATCTCGGCCTCGATTGGTGGACGTCCGAGCGGTGGCAATCTGATGACATCATCTTGAACCTGAAGCTTCTAGGAGGTCAATCAGTTCCTCGATGGGGAATGGGAAATCAAGGGTATTTCCTTCGGTCTCACGATGCCGCATGTGGAGTTTTAGTGACGATCTTCCGTTGCGAGGGTTCCGCTGCGCTTCGACGCTTCACGTTTCGGCCGGGTGGCTCGTAGTTGCGGCTTTCCTTTTTCCTCTTTCGTTTACTATGTTCACGGAGGATGAGCCGGCATTAAATTGTTTGCCGATGAGGCATCCACTCCCACGGGTTTTCGCGCGTCTTCTGGTTCGAGTTGGCCTAGTTCTTTCCAAGAATGCCGGTGTCGTTGTTGCGCATCGTCCGCGGCTTCATGGAGTTCGGAGAACGTTTGGAAACGCAAGTTTTCTAGCAGGCGCGGGGAGATTGGAACCATACCATTGATGCATGCGTTCACCAATTGTTGCTCTGGTCACATTTGGGTCGTGGACAAATCGAGTGCTTGAACCCGAACCTTTTGACGAAATCATTCGGATGTTCGTTATCCCACTGGTACATTCTTCCGAGGTCCGAAAAAGTAACTTGTTCAGACACGAAGAAGTATTTCTTGTAAAACGCAGTGACCATGCTACTCCGTTGGGAATGCTACTCGGTGGGATGTCGTTTACCATGTATACGCCCTTCCAAAGAAGTGATTTTGAGAATTCCCTTAAACGAAGAACGTGATTATATTCATATTCACCTAGGGATTCCAGAAACGAGAAACATGCTCACGTGCATTCCCGTACCATCGTACGGGGGTAAATTGAGGAGAAGAGTACCCCTTGGAAGAGGGATTCTCTCGTATTTCGGATGGGCAAGGGGTTGGTGATGATGCACGTCCAACTCATCATTCTTGATTTGGTTGCGGAGGAGTTGTTCCAAATCTTCTCTCGTGACAAAGTTGGGTGGCTGATTTCTTTCCAACGGATTCTAGTGCGAGTTTCCTCATCCATGGAGGCGTGCTCCGCCGAGGTGCTAGCGTCGGGGTTGTTGGAGAAGTTCCTAAATGGCTCTGGAGGGCGCGACTCACGTGGTAGTCGTTCTGTCAGGGTCTTGAGAAAGATGAGTACCTCCTTCTGCGTTGAAACCATATCTGTCTGGGCTCTGGCGAGCATCTCTTGTCGTTCCATCAGATCAGCAATGGTGACGTAAGGGCGACTTCCTCTTGTCCCTCCGGTTTCTCGTTCCGTCGGCGGGGTAGTTGGGATCTTGGTCGTGGTCGGAGGCGCCATGCTAGACGAAGCATTTGGGGTCGTGGCGGCGGCTCTAGCCCTGGTGACTGGTGGCGCGACACCCGAAAAGATATTTTCGTTTCCTTGATTAGAGGGTTGTGCAGAGACGCTAGAGGAGGCAGCGGCTCTGGCCCTGGTGATTGGCGGTGTTACACTTGAGGGAGTGCATTCGATGTTGCAGTTGTCAGCCGGTGACGTAACAACGTTATTGGGAGAGATGCTAACATCGGGGGTGCGTTCTGTGTTGGTGTTCTCGGCAGCCGCTCCGGACCTGAGTTCCACCATGTTGGGATTTGACTTTCGGGAAACGAAATCAGGAGTCGGAGTTGGTATTGTAACCGATAGATCAATCCTCCCGCTGTGGTCGCCAATTGTTTATGGGTGAAAATCGTTTCTGCCGATTTCAGTAAATTCGGTAGGTGAGTGAGAAACTGGTTTAAACCCTAAACAAATGTGCTGCACGTGAGCACTTTATAGATTCGAGAGATCAATCTGTACAAGTCCGGCCTAAACCAAGAAATGGCCGTTCCAGACTTGCTTTGGTCACAAAGAGGAGGAGAAAGGTTGATTTGGGGAGGGAAGCAAAGAAAGGTGTTGAGACCAGAATAGTTCTGGGAGAGTAGTGTCTCGACTTGTATCAGAAAGTGAAAGCTTAGGAAGCTTGCAAGATATGAAAGCTTTTTGGAGAGCTTGCAAAGTTGCCTTTTCGAGAGTGTAGTATTTTTCTCCGACCGAGACTTGTTGTCCGGTGGAAATAGTAAGACCTATTTATACAAGTCGAGATTGAAACGTACCTGGCCTCATGAAGGAAGAGAGTAAAGGGTGAAATAATGGGAGGAGGTGGTAACCGCATGGTGTTAATGGGTGAAAACGTTTTCACCATTATTTCCTCATTTATTTGACCGCTTTATTCCTTTTCACGCTTTCTTAATGTGAGCGTAGTGTACGCCGCAGCCGTGACCGCCAAACCAAAACCCCGGAAAGCATCCCCGGTTTGTGTTGATATCTCGAGTGTTGGTTGCACCTTGAGTGCAAGTGGCGCCGCTAGTGGCGCGTGTGGCATGTGCCATTGGCATGTGCGGAATGCCCTTGTTTGGGTTGTACCTCGAGCGCAAGTGGCAATGCCGAGCTGCTAGTGGCGTGCGTGGCATGTGCCAATGGCATGTGCGGAATGCCTTTGGTGGTAGGTTGCATGGTTTGCAAATTAGGCTACCAGCGTTTTTGGCGTGTGTGGCATGGCGCGTATGGTCGAATTGGCCTAGGTTGCACGGCTTGCAAGTTAGGCTACCCGGCATTAGGGGGCACGCCTAGGTGATGAAGGCTACCGCCGAGCGTGTTGGCATGTGCCAATAACATGCGTGGCCGTTAGGGCCGTGGCCTTGGTAGGAAAAGCTACCGCCGAGCATGTTGGCATGTGCCAATGGCATGCGTGGCCGTTAGGGCCGTGGCTTTGGTAGGAAAAGCTACCAAATGAGCATGTTGGCATGTGCCAATGGCATGCGTGGCCATTAGTGGCCGTGGCCTTGGTAGGGAAAAGCTACCAGCGATCATGTTCGCATGTGCCAATGGCATGCGTGGCCATTAGGGACGTGGCCTTGGTAGGAAAAGCTACCAGCGAGCGTGTTGGCATGTGCCAATGGCATGCGTGGCCATTAGGCCGTGGCCTTGGTAGGAAAAGCTACCGAGCATGTTGGCATGTGCCAATGGCATGCGTGGTTCGTAATTGGCCTAGGTTGCATGGTTTGCAAGCCTAGGGCGCTATATTTGGCATGTGCCAATGGCATAGCGGCTTGGAAATATGGCTTGTGGTACGTGTTGGCATGTGCCAATGGCACGTACGGCCATGTTGACCTAGTTGCACGTTTTGCAAGCCTAGGGCGCTATATTTGGCATGTGCCAATGGCATAGCGGCTTAGTTTGGCATGGTTGCCAATGAGTGCGATATGTAGTTTGGTTTTGGCTGCCGCTGCCATGGTGCGCAATGTGCGGCTTGGTTTTGGCGTTGTTGCCATGGTGCGCTTGGTTTGGTGTGCGGCTTGGTTTCGCATTGTTGCCATGGTGCGCGGCAGCGCTTGGTTTGGCATTGTTGCCATGGTGCAGATGTGCGGCTTGGTTTGGCATTGTTGCCATGGTGCGCAGTGTGCGGCTTGGTTTGGCATTGTTGCCATGGTGCACAAGCAGCGACTTGGTTTGGCATTGTTGCCATGGTGCGCAAAGTGTGCGGTTTGGTTTTGGAATTAGGGTTCGTGTCGAAAACCTAACCGGTATTTTGAAAAAATACCCCTATTAATTATTTACACCTGAGTTAAATGCTCTTAGTTAATGTGTTGCGGGTAACACTAGGTCAATGGGTTTTACAATTATACCCCTTGTTGCGGGTTGTACCTCGAGCGTAAGTGGCAATGCCAGAGCTGCTAGTGGCGTGTGTGGCATGTGCCAATGGCATGTGCGGAATGCCTTGGTGGTAGGTTGTACGTTGAGTGTAAGTGGCAATGCCGAGCCGCTAGTGGCGTGCGTGGCATGTGCGGAATGCCTTTGGTGGTAGGTTGCATGGTTTGCAAATTAGGCTACCGCCGTGGGTTCATGCAGCGTGGCGATGCGCAGACTGGCCGAATTGGCCTAGGTTGCACGGCTTGCAAGTTAGGCTACCGGCGCATTAGGGCCACGACTAGGTGATGAAGGCTACCAGCAGCGTGTTGGCATGTGCCAATAACATGCGTGGTCGTTAGGGCCGTGGCCTTGGTAGGAAAATCTACCAATGAGCATGTTGGCATGTGCCAATGACATGCGTGGCCGTTAGGGCCGTGGCTTTGGTAGGAAAATCTACCAGCGAGCATGTTGGCATGTGCCAATGGCATGCGTGGCCATTAGGGCCGTGGCCTTGGTAGGAAAAGCTACAAGCGAGCATGTTGGCATGTGCCAATGGCATGCGTGGCCATTAGGGCCGTGGCCTTGGTAGGAAAAGCTACCAATGAGCATGTTGGCATGTGCCAATGGCATGCGTACGACTTGGCCTAGGTTGCATGGTTTGCAAGCCTAGGGCGCTATATTTGGCATGTGCCAATGGCATAGCGGCTTGAAATATGGCTTGTGGTACGTGTTGGCATGTGCCAATGGCACGTACGGCCATGTTGACCTAGTTGCACGTTTTGCAAGCCTAGGGCGCTATATTTGGCATGTGCCTATGACATAGCGGCTTAGTTTGGCATGGTTGCCAATGAGTGCGATATGTAGTTTGGTTTTGGCGTCGCTGCCATGGTGCGAAGTGTGCGGCTTGGTTTTGGCGTTGTTGCCATGGTGCGCAGTGTGCGGCTTGGTTTGGCATTGTCGCCATGGTGCGCAAGATGTGCGGCTTGGTTTGGCATTGTTGCCATGGTGCGCGATGCGGCGGCTTAGTTTGGCATTGTTGCCATGGTGCGCTAGATGTGCGGCTTGGTTTGGCATTGTTGCCATGGTGCACAAGCAGGGCGACTTGGTTTGGCATTGTTGCCATGGTGCTAGCAGCGCTTGGTTTTGGAATTAGGTTACGTGGTCGAAAACCCTAATCTGGTATTTTGAAAAAAATACCCTATTAATTATTTACACCGAGTTAAATGCTCTTAGTTAATGTGTTGCGGGTAACACTAGGTCATGGGGTTTTACGATTTTACCCCTTGTTTAAAAACCACCATCAACAGTTACGCAGGTGTTTATGTTTCGAATCGTTCTAACGAATCGATCCTCAAGGATTCTGAGGAAAACCTATGCATGAAGTCACTTGAATGTGATAATCTTCTTCAAAAGTACTTTTCATTGGAAGAGAAACTTGCATAATCTGAAGCAAGGTTTAACTCTCAACAAATTAGTTTTGATGACAGAGAAAGCGCTTTTCTCGCTCGAGAAAACGTTTTGAGGTGATTTATCTTGCTCTTGATAAAATCAAAATGTTGGAAGATGACTTGAAAAAGTTCAATACTAGTTCAAACAAATTAACCACTATGCTAGAGCAAGTAAAAATCATCGTGATACACGAGGATTGGGCTATAAGGGAATAAATGCTCCAAGTATTAGCAAAGAGGTAAAATTTGTCAAGGCTAGTGATTCTTCAAAAAAAAAAAAGGTTTCCACCGATGGCAAAAGTGAAATACCTTCACCGGCAGTTAAGGTTCAAAAAGAGCAAAATATATCAACCTCCAAAATCAAAGCACACACGGATCGAGGTAAGAACATTCTTTATGTTTGCCACTATTGCGGAAATAAAGGTCACCCGGAAAGGAGATGTCGTTTTCCGTATAAGGAATGAGAAACTTCATGATGTTCTTGTTTGGGCATCACAAGAAGTTGTAAAACCAAGATCATATGTTAAGACCGATCCCTTAACGTTACAAAGTTGTAACTGTCCAACCTTTTAGGGAAAGGAATCAGTCTTCGTGATTTTCCTAGTTTTTCCTATAAACGTCATACGAATCCTTTTCACAATCATAATGGTTATCAAAGGATAACTTCGTAAAGACGAAGACAAGATCCGATGCTCCCGCTTGGAGAAAGACTAACTTGCAAAAGAATAGTCAACCCAATTCTCTTCTCGAGAAATCTTGAAGAGAGTAATGGGAAGAAGGTTAGAGTTGTTCCTAAACGCACTTAAGTGGGTACCAAAGAAAGTCAATGATGCTTTGAGTGCGAAAATGAACGATCTTCCAGAAAATTCCATGACTATGGAGAAGGCAGTATCCATGATGTTGGAACTTAACAAGTTTTTTGGAAAATGGAATTGGATGTGAAAGGTTCTAAAAGCGATCACTTTCATGAAAATCCAAAGGTCACTTGTGGTGAGCAAGACATTGTTCACCCCAATACAACTTGATTGTGTTGTAAGTGCATCCTCACTAAGAAATGCCCTGCTATGTATACGATGAGGGAAGCACGAGAATTGGGGCACACAGATTATGTTCTAAATTTTGTAGAATTCGTGGATTCTTCTAAAAAGGTATGTCTATAAACCTGAGCAAGATTTGTGTTTTTCTTTGCTTAGAATACTTATAATGATCAATGTACCTTACTTATTGTTCATTTCTACCTAACTTGATCTGTGTTTAAGGTTCTTAAGTGTTTAGGTTTGAAAATAGTAGTTCGGGATGTTTGGACTTCATGGTACACTTACCAGGCGTGCATACCATCATTTAAAACCAAAATCCAGGGGTTTAAGTACGCATACCCTTTTGCATACTGCTCCAGGTCACGAAAATTCGTTTGCAAACCCGTATGCATACTTGCCTGTAGACGTCGATTTTCGGTAAACTTGTTTTGACCGTAAATTATTCGTCCAAACTCGGAATGACCTCATTCTTTTTGCATTCTCTTCCTCTTTGAATTATCTTCAAAATGGAGATGAGAATCCTTGATTTTGGATGAGTTAAGATTGGTATTTGTCCTGTATCTTGTTTTTGAGTGTTTTGCTCCGTTTCGTCACACTTGTTCCACTTCTTTTGGAGTTGGGCACTTGGACTCTTGGAGTACTACTATTCTAAGCTAATTTGTAGCTTTTATAAGAATTTTGTTGGTGAATCACAAAGAAGTAAGTTCAAGAATGGTCAATTGTACGCATTGCTATGGGATTCTTGAATGTTCACAATCATCCTTTGTGAACTATGGTGCATGCCGTTAATAACTTTGTATGTTCTTCTTTGTTAGGAAAATCTTTTTATACGCCTTTGGTAACTATTCTTGGTGTAAATCCGGGTGAAAAAAGATTGATTCTACCTTCTAAGGACAAATCATCTTATATGTGCATCACGAGTTTGTCTTGATGCCTAGGAAACTTCTTATGAGAATTCATTCTTGTTTTTGAGAAGGATTACTAGAGTTTGGAATAGCCATTATTGTGATTACACATATCTATGTCCAACGTTCTCATCTTCATGTTTTTAGATTTAAATTCTAAACTTGTTTGGAAGATGATTTTTGCAGTATTAATCTTTATGATTTTATATATTGCAATTGTTTATGGGATATGTGTGTTTGCGTCCGTGAAATATGATTGTCCCATATCTTGTCAAAAGTAAAGTCTTTCGTAAGTCGATATTCTTATATTGATAAAGGAATGAATGGACTTTTGACAACTAAAAAAGTTAATCCTATATTGTCAATTATTGATGGAAGATAGGTTAAAATCTTTTGTTTTCAAGGATTATGTCTATTGTATGTCATGGTGCAAATTGTGATGGAAAATAGAATGAATCCTTGTGTTTTCCGCAGTAATTGATCTTCCCTGATCCATATTTTTTGTGTATTACTGTGAGGCTCTCCGTAATGTGTCTTATGTTGAGCACTAAAACAATCAAAGTTGATTATTTTAATGGTTAGATTTGTTGTTGTTCCATAAGGTACTTTGTGTCGAGCATATTGGCCTAAATTAATCATCTTGTTTGGTTATTTAGTTATGACTCCATAAGTTTTCTTATGTTTGAGCACTTTTGATTGGGTTGGTTATTTTCATGATTAACTTAGTCATTACTCCATAGATTCTCTTATGTGAGTATGGCCAATTAAATTGATTACTTTTTGTGATTAGTTTGGTTGTGTATTTTGATTAAATTAATCATGGGTTCTCTTGTGGTTAGTTTAATTGAGTATTTTGGATTCAAATTCATACTTGTATGTGACTTGTTATGTCCAAAGAAATTAAGGGGGCTTGGTGTAGAGATCTGGATGTTAGGGTTAACCATGATTTTGTTGTGGCTTTGCTGTTAAAGTGATAGGATCATGAATATGATAGGGACTGTATATTGAGTCTTGTATCAGAGTTGAAAAAATAGCCAAATTTTTTATAAATTGCAATGCCAAATCTGACAAACTTTACCAAAAAAAAAAAAAATCAGAATTGAGAGCACAATTGAACAGTAGGCCTAGGACTGCTACATAATTGTGCTTACACATTAATAAAATTAGCATACTAAAAATAATGTAAAAAACTTGAATTTAGTCAATACATATCTAGTATGCAAATCTAAATATAGTGTTGTTTTTTTCTTTCCCTATACATATCTAGTATGCAAATATAAAGTGGGTGGGTTATGTTTAACATGAATATACCAAACGAAAATCAAGGTGATATATGGAAAGTGGGATTTTGCGTATTTTGCGAGACCGAGCAGAAAAATATTGCATTTAGGATTGTAGGATTAGTCAGTTCTATTTAGACGCCTATAATCTTGCCGTAACCCTAAAGATATCTCTAAATATCCCGACACGTTAAGCATTTGTGTCAATGAGATAGATAGTACACTTGTTAAAATTAAAATTTTACATTCCTTATTTAACAAAATACTCTTTCCTTATTGAATTTCAGACGCAACTTTTCCTACTACATTATTACTACAATCATAATTGATTTTTGGGTTATTTAACGTTTGGTACCCAGCAAATGTCCAATACCTAGATTTGGTACCCAATATTTGAAATATTAACTATTGTACCTAGACCACCGTTGATCAAGTTAAAGTCAAACAGTTGACCAGACATTTTTTATTTTCTTTCATTTTCATCAAAAAGAAAAATAGATTTTACATATTTACCCTTATGCCAAAACCTAAATCATTTTCTTCCTCCTAATCTATTAGCAACAGCCGATTCAAAATTCAGAGTTTTCATTAACATTCTAAGCCATCAAATCAGAATTTGTATGGAAGATGTACAATTAGAGATGTACTCATTAACATACAAGCCAAGGTATCAGAATTGACTGGATCTTCCATGTCGAATTTCAATTCAGTTCCAAATCTTGCATCAGGAGCTCTAGTCGTACCATCTTTGAACAAAATGATTTGGCTCCTCTAAACGAAATTTAAATCGCAAATATTACATAGAGAAATAAGAGAATCTAGATATATCGTACCAGAAGCAGAATCGCTTTACAACCTCTACTAGTACTAGCAACCAAACAACCTTCTGTAGTGGATTCAACACCACTGATCAATAATGGACAATAATTCCAATCTTTACATCTAATTACAACAGCTGTTTCTAAATCACCAAGTTTTGTTTCTAATGAATATGATGGTGTTTCACCATCCACATCCGATTTGACAATCTCTTCATCTTTTTCATCACATATTATAATCAACGAAAGAAGAAGAATCGATCATCTTGTTAAGGTTGTGAAGATCACTAATAAACTCACCGTTTCAGATTTAATTGAACTTTTAATGTTAAGGTGGTGGATCTGATTAGAATCTGATGACGTCGAAATTCAAAATTCTGATGAGTAAGATAGGGGAAGAAGACTAAGTGGGGAAGAAGACTAATTTAAGGCTCTCTGGGTGTCTTTTCTGACCGTCGGATTAAGGGTAAATTTGGACTTCCCAAAATAATTTTTCAATTATTAGAAATTAAATATTTATATATTAAGTCAAATGTTGGTCTTAACAGTTTTAAACTGGTCAAGGTACCAACCCTTAATATTTCAAATATTGGGTACCAAAGCTAGGTATTGGACATTTGTTGGGTACCAAACGTTAAATATCCCTTGATTTTTTGCAAAATTCATAGACACCAGCACTTGTTGATCATGCACGGTTTACCTGTGGTTTACGCGTTTTTCATAGAGCCGGCACTGTTGACAGGGCATTATGTGACGCTCGGTGTATTGTAAATATCTTGAACCGCAAAGATGGTTTGGCTCATGTCTCATGCCATATCTCAAGTCCCTCACCAAAAATTAAAATACAAAAATGGTCAAACATAAGGTCAAACAAAATAGGTCAATAAGCAAAACAAAATCAACACACTTGTGTATATTTATTGAGTGGTACAATTTATTATTATGGTGATTATAAAGTATGAACATCTCTATGTTTCAGATTTTAGGTTTATTTTTATGTTGTTGTGAATTGTACCATGGTTTGAGAATCTTTTGGTGATTATGAACATCTCAATTGCATGCTTTATGAAAATCTCAGATTGTAGATTCAGACTGTAGGTGATTTAGGATTATGAACATCTTTTGGTGATTATGAACATCTCATATTGTAGATTCAGACTAGGTGTGTATATGCCTCTCCATCAAGTGAATTAGACTGGATAGAGAATAATGCTTATTTTGTTTCAACATACCACGGTTGAAATCACAAAGAGAAACCGAAAAATACAATTGCAATTTCATTAACCACATTTAAAAACACCATCACCATTACGATCGACCACTAATTACTAAGTAGTTCCATTACAATCAAACCATAAGCAAAAGAACTAGACACACTACCAATTCCAGTTCGACTTACACCTGCACAACCAACTCCGATGCCGTCAGATAAGCAAAATTCCCATAACCTCCATAACAAGTACCATCAAAATACCTACCACTACTACTACCGAGTTTGATCTTTGTCAACACCAAAACAACACCTTTACAAGATCAAACCTTGTGCCGAAATAAAAACCCCAAAAAAAAAAACACTTACCATGCATTAGAAGATGTATCATGTATTACGTAAGACTAGACCTCTCCTTCGGGTTCCAACAAAGACCAACAACTACAAGCATTAGGAAAATCTTTGTGATTTTTCACAAAGACGATCTGAATACTTCAAGGAATGCAATCCTCCTAAGTCTTCCTCAAAAGATTTTCCCAATGCTCTTCAGATGATCACCACTGATCATCGACATCGCATGTGTTAAAGCGCTCTTCTTCATAGGAGAAGTCTACGCCGCTATCAGTGCTGGTAGTAGATGCAGGACCATAACCTCCATCCTCATCATCTTCATCATCTTCACAATCTTCTGATCCTTCATTTTCTTCTTGTCAACCTCTCGCCGCAATAGGATTGCCATCTACATCCATCCCTCGGTATCTCCTCACCGTCCGAATCCATGTTCGGGGGTTCAGACATAGTACAAGCAAATATCCCTGGTTGAGCTTTCTCTCGCCAAATAGAGTAGATACATTTTCGCATCATCTCTCTCCCGCCTTTGTCTCTCTCTAGCCTCTTTTCTGGATCATTAGATCCCTCACCGTCGCTATCATCCTCATCAAGTTTTACTGCTTCTCCACCTTCCTCGTCACTTTCACTTACTGTGGCACTTCTTGTCTTAATCCAACGACGTTCATATCTATCTAGCCTTTCTCTCTTCTTCATTGCACATCTTGTCTCATATTTTATGATCCAAAACTGGTACTCTTCTTTGTTCTCAGTCCTTTGCATATCAAATTCTTCCTGTCTCCTATTTTCTTCTTCCTGAATCCTCTTATTTGGAATTTCTTGTTCTAAATAAGAAATCAATCTCTCACCTCTTCACTTGTTAATGCATGAGTTGCTTGTTTTGCATTTTCTAATCTTTGGTGATTGATTTTCAACAACATCAAAGTTGGTTTGTTTCATCCATCTCTTAATCTTCTTCTCTCTCGCAAATTTTCTTTATTTTTTTGTTTTGATTAAGTAATTGCATATCGTTTCTTATCCTTTTGTAGAGTGGTTAGATTAACCATAAATGTCCATTTATGGCGTATGGTTAAACTTCTTGTCCCTTGCGTACCACACTCATCAGTGTCAAGAGTCAAGACACAATTTTTCAAAATACATCATTATTAGCCGTCTCATCTCTTAATTGCCCCTTCAAAAAAAAATCTCTTAATTGCACACAACGTTATCTTTAAGAGTAAAACCAGGCGGTTTCCTAATTTGAAGGCCATAACTGTAGCATTATGGTTCACCAGGGTTCACAAGTTTGGCTCATGTATCACGCAATATCTCAAGTACCTGACCTATGGGTGGGACTTGGGTTGGTTGGGCGGGTTAGAAGGCTTACTCTAAATAGATAATAATGGCTCATGATTCATGAGATAAATATAATATATATTTTCATTATTAGATTTGAAGATAATATCTAAAATTACTCCAAATAGATAATAATGTCAATTATAAAAATAGTTTATATAGCTATATCATTGTTCTTAGGGTTGGGTGGGTTGCTTGGGCTAGAAACATTTGTGCCGATGCTTGCCCAAATTTAACTCGGGTTTATAAAATTTATGATCAAGCTTGCCCAAAGTTTTGAAATACATTTCCCATGTTCTCCTAACGATTGGGTTGGGCATGGGTTGGGTGGGTTAACCTAACCCCTAGTTAGTAATTCTCCGAATCATTCCTGAATGATTTGCGAACGTATCCGAACTAACCGAATCCGAATGATACTTCCGAACTATTTGAACTCCGAACCTAGTTCCCAGATTATATGGACCTCACGAATGATTCTTGAACGTATCCGAACTGACCGTATCCGAATGATATTTCCGAACTAGAACTTCCATAGGTAACTCTCTCACCAGATTTCTGTTGATTGGTTTTTGTTTGATTTTGTATATACTTTATATTTAAATACAATTATTGGTAGTTGTTTAACCAGTGTTTTATGTGTTGATTTTTGTTTAAAAGTCTATAAGTTTTATAATACATTTATGCGATTAAATTGTTTATTTCATGTTAAATAATCATGCTAAAATGTTTTTTTCCATCTTATAAATCATATACAAATCAAATTAGTCTCGTAATAAGGTCATAATACTTATCAATTTATGATATATGTTAGCCGAATTTTAAGTGCCGAACTCACATTTATAAAACGAATATGCACGTACGTATGCCGTTCCGAACTACTGTCCGAACAACGAACCGTTGACCGGATTTTTGATCAAATCCGATCTATCCAAATCCGTATAATTCCCGTACGTATGCCGTCCCAAACTACTACCTGTACCCCTTATCTGTATAATTCCCAAAAAATGGTCAAACATAATAGGTCCCTGCACAATCTCCCTTATAAAGCATATAGTTTGGACAACTTATGCAAGTTAAAGAGCGGCCAAGATTCATTCTTGGGAAAGCTAAATCTACGGCTGTAAGATGATCAGTTTAATTAACTTTCAATAATAAATGTTCTATTAATATTTCATAATAAATGTTTGTTTAATTAATCAAATAAATACACTTTCATTAATACAAGTACATAATAAATTTATTTTATGCTAAATCGCTTGACACTAATGGTGGTTGTGATGGTGGGCGGGGGTGGTGGATCAGCGGTGGGTGTTAGTGAGAATGGTGGAGTGATGACGTTAATGATGGTGGTGGTGGAAGAAGTAGTGGTAGTGGGATGAGAAAGGTGTCCTAAGATAGATAAATTAATTAGTTACCCTTGGTTTATTCTTTTTATTTGATACATTATTAGTTTTTAAATTTGTTTTTATTTAATTTTTTTAAATTAAATAAATATTATAGGCCAGATTTTTATCGGGTTGGGACAGGAAAAACGATGAACGGTTGAGGACTATAAAGAAACCAAGCTCGAATGTCGGATACCAAACCGTAACTCGGATTCATTCTTGGGAAAGCTAAATCTACGCACGAACGATGATTAGTTTACTTAACTTTCAATAAAAAATAATTTATTGATATTTCATAATATTTTTTAGCTAATCAAATAAATATATTTCATTAATACAGTACATAATAAACTTATTTTATATTAAATCAATTAACATGTAACATTATTATGGAAGTTGTGGTTGATTTTTTTAATTTGAAAATAAGATGGTTATTAACACAAAAGAAATAATTGTACAAAGTCGACCATAATTTTTTTCCGAAAAATAACCCGAGAAAAACCCAACGATGATAGGGATAGTAAAGGTTATTAGTCTTGATCCCTCTATATGTTTCACCCTATGATTTTTTCGAGACAAATTTTCGGTCAACCTAGAAATTCTCTGAAAAAAAAACATAACAATTAAAAAATATGGGGAAAAATTCACTTTATATAGAGCCAACAAAAGAATGACAAGGGTTTTAAATTGACATAATTTTTTTACTTACTATGGAGGCCGTGCCGTTACAACACGGGTGAAGTTCTAGTTGTGTATATTATTTAATTTTAATTAGTTAATAAATGGGCCATATCTTGAATCGCAAAGCATGGTTTGGCTCAGACATCATGCCATATCTCAATACCCTGGTCCCTGAGTCCTGACCAACAACTAATTAATCAACTAATGTCAAACAAATCAGGTCAAACATAGGTCAAGAGTTAATGACGTGATAAACCCAGGTAAAATGGCATTTTGGTTAATAAAAATTAATAATATGATTTCAGGTGATTTTTCACTACTGTGGTTGAAAATTGAACAAAGCTCTCTTTCGAGAGCTTTTGCCCACCAGGATATATTTCAACCAATAGGATTTTTCCGTTATTTCACCCCTCAAAACTACGTCCGAAACACCACCATCCGTAAACACCACCTATTCTAATTTTCTCTTTCGCCTCCTCTCTATTCCTCGCTCTTTCTTCCCCTCACCGTTACTTCTCCATTCTCTCTTTCTATTTTGTAGATTTGAAATCATCGGAAAGGAAGCTATTAGCGAAAGATAAAAATCAATAAAAATATTGATTCCTGCAGGTATACTATACCACAAACCCTACCCTTTTTCTCTTACTTTTTTTTTCTTTCTGAATCAATGAACCCTAACACTTTTGGTCTATTTTGCAGATACGAGTTTTCATTGATCTTGATAAACAAAGAAATCCAATCTTTTATTGGTGTTAGGACACTGGGGGAAAAACCTTTGCCGAATCAGTCGAGTTAATCGATTCATCTTCCTAAATCTCTAATAAAAATCTCTTTGAACATTTTGTTCCGACAAGGTAAACTCAATTAATGTTTCTCTAATCTCTTAATTTATTAACCAGGATTATAGATCAGCTTGAATCCGGCTGGAGTCGTATTTTTTTTCGTTTGCTACTCGCTTTTGGAATATTTTCTTTGTTATTGTTTCATTAATGTTTCTTTGTTGTTTTGTCACTGATTCCAATTTGTCTTATTTGTTCAAAATTTTCTACTTGGTCAAAGATTTTATGCTATACCTGACCTATTTGGATTGTTGATGGATTGGATTGTAGATGGAGTAGTAAGTTGGTGAGGATAAAGATAATCCAGTTGAACCATGATAAGGGAACTTGAATTTACTTTATACTACTGTGTTAAGAGAACTTTAATTTTGATTTTTGAATACTCCAAGGGTATGATCATAAACCAATTTAGAGAGAGTTCATCTAGAGCATTCTTTGATAAATTCTAATAATAAGATTGAAATTTTGGGTTTGGGTTCACATGGATGATCACGTTTCCTTATGATTTCATTATTGAATTTTGTTAGACAGTATTAATTTTGTGACGGAAATTGTGGAATTTGGTTTAGGTTGAGTTAAATTTTGTTACTAGTGGTTTTTTTATGGATTTAGGAATTAGCTTCTGTTGCTGTAAGGAGTAAAAGTTGCATTGTAGATTAAGCCGGCGTTGTTATAGAGCCTAAAGGAGAATCATGTTTGATGTATTCTCTCGATTTTGTTTTTCTTCACTTTGCAACGGTGTTCTATCATGCTAAGCAACTGGTTTAACATGGAAGAAGACGTATTTAGAGAACCTACTCATCCCTACCTCCACATACAACAAATGGCATCGTTTGACTCCGCAGAAGATTTGGCAATCACCAAAGCATGGGCATCCAAAAGTCGAGTTGTAGATCGCTCCTGGCCGAGACCTTTGGGCGAAGATACATAACAAATTTAGCCAAGATTATGGGAACCCGAAAAGAAGAAGTGTTCAACAAATCAAGGATAGGCACAACATCATCCTAGATGCGGTAGCTGGGTTTTTTAAAATCAAACACCGGATATCGCACGCAAGCCACCATAGCTTGTCCCCTCTACAACTTGTACGTATCTTTATGGTTTATTCTAAGACAATACTTTTTTCAACTTATATGTAACCAAATAAGTTTGTGTGTTGTTTTTATAGCACGAAGCCGTGAAAGCGCGCTACTTAGAGGAAAAGGGGGAAGCATTCATATTTGATGAAATTGTTTACTTCATAGTATTCATATTTTCTGAGTACCACCAACTGCATGGAGTATCACAAGAACTCAATGGTGGGTGAATCGACTTCATACTCTTATTTGGCATTGCAATCGTTTACTTCACCGCATTGCAGCTTTGTGTAATCATCCCGTGGAATCCAATAATCACCTATTCCTTGAATGTGGTTATGCTAGATCTATTTGGTTGGTTTTAAATATCAATATTACCTTTGGTGCAGGAATTACTAGACATGAGATTAATAAATTGCTAATGGTTTCAGTTTGGACATTTTTTTTTAAGCATCGCTTGGATTATTTGATGTTCAAAGATTTTTCGTAACATTAACTCCAAATAGGACAATGTCAATAGATGGCATTAATAAACTTGTGTCTCCCGGAACTAATCTTGTTTCTTCTACATTTTGATGCTTCTTTAAGTCGATTCATTACAAGGTGGAATAGGGCTAATTGTGAGGAATTGTGCAGTAGTTGCTTTTTGGGTGCAAGGATAATGCTTTAATGGAGGAATGAAGATGGGAGTTGAAGCCGAGGAGATGGAATGTTAGGCTATGCTGGCAGTGTTATTCGGCACCTCTAAGAACTTTAATTATGTTATCTATGAATCGATTGTGAGACTTTAATGAAATCCATCAATGATCAAACCTATTATGTTAATGAATCAAGCTTTGGTTTTAGATATTAATTCTAATTGGACAGAACACACAATTAGAGCAATGTGTTTTAATTCACTTAATTCTAATTGGGGCCATAGCTTCTTCCAGCTTCTTACGATTTTATTTTTCAACTGTACCAACACGTACTCCACTTTTTACAAAGTTAGTTTTTTACTTTAGTACCGTTATAACAACTGCAGCAACACGTACTCGGCTTTTTAGCTATCATTTTGATTTATTTTCTGAATTCGGGTACGACCAAAAAAATATTTAGGATGGAATAAATATTAGTCGCATTGCACTCCGGTCCTTTAGAGCCGTCAAAGCAGAAAATTATGCAGCAGGATAACAAGATTTGACTAAGAAAATTCTTAACATAGAACGTGCAAAGATGCAAATTCAAGGATCTTTACCTTCCTCGTTTTACCAAATTATTTACTATATACACTTAAATATTTTGCCAAATTATTTATTAGGAAAAATATTGCCAAATTTCCATTTACCCTCGTGTTCATCTCTCTCGCCTTAAATCATTTCATGTTTCTACTCTTAAATCTTCTAACCTCCCCTAGAAAACGAAACAAGTGGTTTACTTTGATCATCTGATTGATCTCTGGATAAACCATATATTCCCCCGTCGCTTTGCTTTGCGGAATAATCGGATCGACCGTGTAAGTAATTCTTTTCGCATCGCTTTGTTAATCGAGATTGTAACTCTAATGATCATAGTAGGGTAAATATTGTCTTCACATGCAACGTATGTAGGTAGCTAACCTCTCGATTACTTGTATGATTCATATATGATAACTGAACTCACATTGTGATTTGTGATTACTCTTTGTGTACGTATTACTCTTTGCAATGATATTTCATAGTTTTATTCGGACCACAATAGCATTTTCACAAGATGTTCACAAGTTTTTTCTCCGTCCAGGTATCTGAGAATTCATAATGGATCCTAGAGTAATGGAAAAATCTTGGATGTATACCGATAGAACCAAACCGCGTTATCAAGACGGAGTCGATGCATTTATAAAGTTTGCTACGCATACATACCAACAGGATATTGCGAATGGGAAACGTAAACCATACGACAAGGGCAAAGTTAAGTTGCTATGTCCATGTGTGAAATGTCTCAACCTCTATGCGCACAAGGCAAGTAAAGTTAAGTATCATTTATATTCTTCTGGATTCATTCAAAATTATGCGGTATGGACTAAGCACAGAGAAGGAGATGAGTCATCAAGGTGGACACTTCTGGATGGTAATGGCAGCGATGGTCCGCGCTCTGATGAACCAACACATGCTGCAGAGACTATAGAAATGGTTAGTGCTTTATTAGGAGACAACTTTTCAAAGGATTCTGAGAAGATGCAACGGATACTCGAAGATGCTGGGAAACCCCTATACGAAGGATGTGCCGATTTTACAAAGATATCTGCAATGTGTGAACTGTTTAACCTGAAGAGCAAGCACGGAGCTTCCGACAAGTTATTTAATGAACTTCTACCGCTGTTAAAATCCATGCTCCCTCCAGGAAATGAGATGATGAAAAGTACATATGAAGCTAAGAAGGTGATGAGAGATTTGGGTTCAGGTTATGAAAAGATACATGTATGCATCAATGACTGCATTCTCTATAGGAAGGATTACAAGGATCACATCAAGTGTCCCACCTATGGGGAATCAAGATGGAAAGTTGACGACACCACCCACGAGGTTTATGAAAAAATTACGGCAAAAGTCTTGTGGTATTTCCCAATTATCCCAAGACTGAAACGGCTGTTTCAATCAAAGAGAATTGTCGAATAATTATTGTGGCACGATACCGTAAAAGAAAGAAGAGGGTGTTTTACGGATCCCACGGACTCACCAAAGATGGAAAAATATAGATGAAAGATATCCCGTAATTCTTGATGATCCTCGAAATCTGCGGCTAGGCATTTCGGGCTGACGGGGTTGACTTAAACAAAGGCATGCAAAAACAAAGACACAGTGTGTGGCCAATTTCGACAGTGATTTACAACCTTCCGCCGAGTTGTGTATGAAGAGAAAGTTCACCATGTGTCATTAATTATCGATGGGGGCCTTGTAAGGACATTGATGTTATGTTACAACCGTTTGTCGAGGATCTCAAGGAATTGTTTGAGGGAGTCCAATGTTTTGATGCGCTGAAACAGGAGATGTTTACTCTACGTGCGGTTGTTTTATGGACAATAAATGATTACCCTTCTCTCGGTACACTGTGTGGCTGCCCCTACCAGGGAAGAGACACCTGTAAGGTGTGTGGGAGAAATACTTACTATGTCAGGCTAAAACATTGTAGAAAAGAGGTTTATACCGGGCATAGAAGATACCTACCATACAATCATCCATTCAGACATCAGAAGGGGTTCAACGGAAAGATGAAACCGAAGAGGCTCCGGAACTTATGACCCCGTCACAAATATACAATGAGGTAAAGTCTATAAAGAATAAATGGGGAAAGGGACGGAAGAATATTGTGGTGGAATTCTTGCAGGATAACCCTGGAAGAGGTGGAAAGATGAAGAGAATCGAAAAGACCATCGACCCAAAAAAGGGGAAGGGGAAGGATAAGGAGACCGAAAGGCGCTACTGGAAAAAGTTCAATATATGGTTCCGGCTCCTCCCCTACTGGCGGTATCATGTTGTCCACCATTGCATAGATTTCATGCACGTCGAAAAGAATGTATGCGAGAGTATCGTTGGAACATTGTTGAACAATGAATTTAAGTCGAAAGACCACCTTGCTGCTCGAATGGACCTGAAGGAGATGGGTTTTAGAGACGAGTTGCAACCTCGGGAAAATGGCAAAGGGGGATATATACTAAAGGCAGCATGTCACTCATTAAGCCCGGAGGAAAAGGACAAGTTTTGTGCAACATTATCCGAGATAAAGGTTCCACAAGGGTATTGTTCAAACTTTTCAACACTGGTGAATCGAAAAGATCGAAAGCTTATCGGACTAAAATCGCATGATTATCACATGCTAATGCAACATTTTTTGCCCATTGCGATTAAATCAATTATGCCACAACCAACAAGATATGCTATTATCAGGTTTTGTTTCTTTTTCAGGGCAATATCTAGCAAAGAAATCAAGGTGGCAGAGCTAGAAAAATTGCAGTCGGATCTCGTTGTGACGTTGTGCTTGCTCGAGAAATACTTTCCTCCATCCTTTTTCGACATAATGGTTCATTTAACTGTGCATCTTACCAGGGAAGTGCAAATTTGTGGTCCTGTATTCTTCCGATGGATGTATCCATTTGAAAGGTGCATGAAGGTCATTAAAGGGCATGTGCGAAACAGAAACAGACCTGGAGGAAGCATTGCTGAAGGGAACCTTGCGGAAGAGACAATTGAGGTTATCAGTGAGCACCAACAAAGCATGAATGATATAGTCGGAATTCCACCAGACAAACTCAACACATCTGACACTGGCGAAGATTCTTATTCTTTCAGGGGAAAACCAATGTCAAATCCTAAGTTTCCTCGTGTTGATAAGGATCTGTTTGATAAAGCGCATTTCTATGTATTGTGGAATTCGCCTGAAGTTGCTCCTTACGTTGAGTAAGTATAACTAGATCTAACCAAATAACCTCATTTTTTATTTAGTTTTTGATTTTGTGTCCGAATTTCTGTAAAGATAATAACATTAATCATTGCACTGTCCAGCCGACACCAGAATTTTTTGAAGGATAAATATCTTGGTATGAGTGATATACAGCTAGATCAAAAAATCGTGAAGAGTTCGCCAAATGGTTACAAAAAGTGGTAAGAGTTTGCAGAAATTGTCACTCTTGCTATGTAACTTTTGCGTTGAGACGGAGGCTAATCCTTATAATGTATTTCAGGTTGAGAGTGAGTGGGCAGACTCTAGGGAAAACTTCAATCAGGACTTAAGGTGGCTATCAATCCCACCGAATGCACAAGTAGAGACATACGAAGCATATCACATCAATGGATACCTGTTTCGCACAAAATCTCATGATGGTTCCGTTAACCAGAATAGCGGGGTTTACGTAGAGGCAACTGACACGCACATTAGACAAGCGGGGATTACCCTTAATCTGGCGGATTATTATGGTGTTTTACAAGAGATATGGGTGCTGACATATCATTCGCTGAAAGTGCCACTTTTCAGGTGTAAATGGGTTACCAAAGCAGGGGTCTCAAAAGACAAACTTGGCTACATTTTGGTTGAGCTTGATAAGTTGGGACTCCAGGATGATCCTTTCGTTGTAGCCTCCCAAGCTAAGCAGGTATTTTATGTGTAAGACTAGGAAAATAAAAAAAAAAGTCTATTGTGTTAGGTGCACCTACCCAAATCTGGAAATATGCTGGTGATGAAGTCGACGAGGAATTCAGTACGGCAGTTATTTGTCGTAATGAGTATAAATTGCCAAAGGTAGATAAACTTGACCTGCAAAGGAAATCCAGGGATGATTACTATCGGGACGACATTAAGGGTTGAACTGCAATGAAAGCACCAGCACCAGCACCAAGAGCAGTCACTGCTTCTCAAACGACTGTATCTGAGCAACCATTTCCAAGGACTAAGCGACAAGCCAGGTGATAAAATGTAGTTGTTTGGATTTTTCTGTTAACTAGAGAATGAATGTATGGATTGTTGAAAAAAAAATTGATTCTTAAATCATGGTGGGGTTTTGTATGCAGATGGGTTTTAGCAATGTTGGATGAGTTTGGATTTGGCTATACTGATTGTTGAATTAATATTCTGTCATGCTAGGATTAGTAGTAATAGTACTAGGCTTACACATATATTTTTTTTTGGAATTGGGCCTAAAATAGTCTTTGAATTAATCTTACTCCAACATCATTTTATAAACTGGAGTAATACCCACCATCTTAAACAGCATTTTATATACCCTATTGGTTCATTAATTCAGTCATTCCTACCCATCTCTACTTAACAATCATTGGAATTTTAGAATCATTCACCAAGAACATTGCTTGTTTGTACATTTACTGTATTCAATGCATTACTACTGAAATCAAAAGAGCAAGAAAAACCGACACATTATGTTCAAACCCTTCAAACATACATCCATCACAAGTTTAATACTACTGAAAATTCAAACAACTGGAAGAACACAACTAGTTTAATTACATCTAAAGAAGGACAAAGCAAACAGAATACGACTTCTAAACACCCGACATGCTACCAGTGCCATTACAACTTTATTTTTACAATCAAAATTCAAAGATGCACATTACTAATCTACCTGACATAAAAAACCGTCCGCATCAACTTTCAAAATACAAAGAAACTTACCATCTTTCGCACCAACATCAGGAAGAGTAGAAGGAATGAAAATTACCAGAAAAGATGTTTTGCAAAAAACTTGTTAATCGTTTTCAGGATGTAGGACATAACCTCCACTCCCAATGAGTGCAATCGAGGCTCCCAAGCATTCCTGGAAATCCACGAGCTTCGTTATGAGCCAATAGCCTCCTAATATCTTCAGTTGTTGGTTGCCTCATGTAACGGTCGTTAAAAATCCAAAGAAGTGTATCCACAAACTTTTTAACATACATGTATATGGTTGCCGCATCCATCTGGCTCGATCTATCTAATCCTAACACACAGCGTAGACCGTCTGCAAAAAGGAAGAAGAATGATGGAGGAAACTCAAATCAGGCCAATATACTGCTGCAATTCGTATTTTGTCTTCTAATGGTGTCGCTCCTTCCACCCCTGACACATTTTATCAGTTTCAACAAAAACACCCATAACCTCCACCTCCAATCATTCCTGCAGACAGTGTTTCGGCAATGGCAATAACTGTGGACTCTAAAGTTATGCTTAATGCATTGAAGAGTTTCCCAAAAGGGACCTCTTGTGGGAGAGACGGGCTTAGGGATCAACACTTGTTGGACGCGCTCAGTGGATCAGCAGCAACAGTCTCAGATGAACTTCTACAATCTATAGCTGGGGTTATAAATTTATGGCTAGCTGGTAAATGTCCTGCAGTTCTGGGGGAGTTCATCGCAAGTGCGCCGCTAACGCCTTTAGTCAAACCTGATGGGGGCTTAAGACCCATCACATTTGGCAAAATTTGGCGAAGATTATGCTCCAAATTAGCTGTTATGTATGTGTGCAAAGATATGGCCGATTACTTAGGCAATCATCAGTTTGGAGTAGGCATACCATGTGGTGGTGAAGGTATATTACACGCTGCCAACAAACTGCTGGAGATGAAGGGCCATGACAATTCCATGACAATGCTTTTGGTGGACTTCTCAAATGCGTTTAATTTAGTCAACAGGACTGTGTTGATTAGAGAGGTCAGAGAGAGGTGCCCAAGTATAGCCAGTTGGGTGGAATTTTTCTATTCCAAACCCGCTAGACTCTACTACAATGAATCAATCTTGACTTCAGCAAAAGGAGTCCAGCAGTGAGATCCATTAGGTACACTTCTTTTTGATTTGATTCTGCACCCCCTAGTGAATAAGATTGCCTCTGAGTGTAGCTTGGATTTTCATGCATGGTATTTGGATGACGGTACCATTGTTGGTGATTCTTTGGAAGTGGAAAAAGCTCTGCGAATCATACAGTGTGATGGACCAGCTAGAGGCTTGCACCTAAACTTGAACAAAACAGAAGTATTTTGGCCCTCTCCTGATCCACGTACAGCTGACCTATTCCCATCCACCATAAGCACACCAACAGATGGCGTCAAAGTCTTAGGCGGTCCAGTGAGTTTAAACTTACAGTTTTGTAGCAACTTGGTTATGAAGAGAGTTCAGAAAACAACTCAACTGATGCAGTCTATATAGAAGTTACATGACCCGCAGAGTGAATTGCTTCTATTACGCAACTGCACCGGGGTGTCTAGGCTCTATTTCTCCTTACGCACGACATGTCCGCAGGTTTTACAAGAAGCTACAGAGACATTTGATTACTAACTGATGCAATACCTAAGACAATTGATTGTTGGGGATGGTGCAGGATTTGGTTTAGTGCAACAGAGAATGGCTACATTACCTATCAAAGATGGAGGGTTGGGTGTCTACACCATGACTGATACTTCTAAGTACTGCTATCTCGCGTCTTGTACTCAAACTCAAAGATTTCTGAGAACACCATACTACAGAATACGATTGCTCTTGACTCAAGCCACCAGTACCAACACGCCTTACAGGTTTATACTCGTGCTTGTAGGTTGTCTCTTTCTACTTTCAACATCAATGATGCTGCCCCTCAATACATGAAATCACTGGCGACCCAATATTTTGGTGTAGTTACGAAAGAACTGCCTACTACTTACTCTTTGTCTGACAGGGAATCTGACCTTTGGCACGCTAACAATATTTCTCACGCGCTGGACTATCTTAAAGCCATACCCATATAAGGACTCAACCAAGCAGTAGGGCCCCGTCAATTTAGGTCAGTACTCTAGTATCGTTTGGCTATTCCTCTCTTTTCTGCTAATAGCCGTTGTACTAGTTGTAATCATGTCATGTATATTTACGTGGATCACGCACTACATTGTGCTAAAGATGTCGGTGTTAAATTTCGTCATGATTTAGCACGTGATACCTTTGTGGACTTTTGTTACAAAGCTAGTGTCGCGGCTCGTAAGGAAGCACCTACCGTTTTTTTTGTCGGATAATGCCAATACCATGAAGCCGGCAGATTTACTTGTTTACAACTGGATAAATGGTCGTGATGTTTGCTTTGATGTCACCGGTGTATCACCCTTTACAAGTGCTCGTATGACGCATTTTACCCCCGGACATGCTATTGTTATGGCTGTTACCCGCAAACGTACTAAGTACCTTGACAAGTGCTTATCTCATGGCTACGAGTTTGGAGTTTTAGCATTCACGACCCTAGGAGAGCTAAGTGATGATACATGCACATTCTTGAAGATATTGAAGAACTGCCTTGCCAGTCAGGATGCGAATTGCAGGATAGGAGGTTTCCTTTTTCATAGATTAGGTATTATTATTCAAAAAGGTGTTGGTGCCCAACTTGTTGCGAGGCTACCAACAAACTCTTTGTAAAATTTGACTTTGTTTGCTTTCTTTTTTATAATAATAATAATAAAAAAAAAACGGGCACCTAGCTCAGCTGGTCATCCCGTTCCCCAAAGTTTCATGCGTTCCAGGAGGTCCCAGGTTCGAGTCCCCAATGGCGTAATATTGCAGAAATTAACATGGAAGGTAGAGTTAGTTTGCCCCCCTTGTGACACAATCTCAGCCCCCCTCATCCGCTTCGGCTCCTTTGAGGCTCGCTGGTAGGCTAGCACAACAACCTGTTCAATTAATGTAGTAGTATGTCGTTGGAGCCTAGCTTGTTAGGCTTCCAACTAGTTTCATGTAATAATCGTTATCCAATAAATAAAATATAATAATAATAATAATTATTACATTATAGAAAAAATAATTAACTATTTTAAATAGAGTCATACAAAACTTTAGTTGGTAGCCTAGCAACAAGCTGAGCACCAACCCCCTTCTGAATAGTGACACCTAGCCTATAAAAAGGAAATTTCCCAACACCCCTACTGACATCGTTACTGACAATACAATTCTTCAATCTCTTAAAAAAACATAAAGTATCGTCACCAAGTTCACCCAGAGTGATAAAAGCTAGGACACCTAAACCATAACCATAACCATAATAATAATAATAATAATAATGATGTTTTTCCATCCAATATTGGTAGGCCAGAGTTGGGTGTGAAACTGCTAGGAGGGCCTGTAAGTTTGAATCAACAATTCAGTAGCAATCTTGTGGTGAAACGAGTCGAGAAGACAGTAAGTTTAATGACCTAAGTTCAGCAGTTTCACGATACACAATGTGAATTGTTATTACTCAGAAACTGCATCGGAGTCTCTAAGCTTTATTTCTCGCTACGAACCACCAAACCAGAAGCACTACTGGGCATCGAATATTCTTTACGATCAACACCTTATCCAATATCTACGCATTAACTGGTTGTTGGAGATGGCAATGGCTTTGGACCAAGACATCAAAGGTTAGCTACCTTACCCATCAAGTACGGTGGATTCGGTGTCTATACCATGCGTGATACATCTTACTCGCTATTTGGCTTCTTATGCGCAAACCCAACACCTTGACAAAATATTCTTAAGCTACCTCCTTCCACAGAACCGATCCCTAGCTTCCAACATGCTCTCCAGACGTTCACACAAGCATGCGGTATCACAGTTTCCAACCACGATATCAATGGCGCTGCCCCCCATTTCATGAAGTCTCTGGCATCAATCTAATTTGATATGGTTAAGGATACTTTACCCTCTTGCTTTTAGTTAAATGATAGAGTGTCTACTTTATGGCAACTTAACAGGGAGAAGCATGCAATGGATTTTCTGAAGGCCATCCCCATTGCCGGTTTAAACCAAATTGTTGGACCGAGATAATTTAGCGTCGTGCTCCAATGTCGTTTGGGCATACCTTTATTTGAAGCCAGAAGCTCGGGACATATACGGCGACCACTCAATCCACTGTGCCGGCGAGGTAGGACCTAAATTTAGACACGATATGGCTCGTGATGCCTTGGCTGACATGTGCTACAAGGCCGGCATTGCCGCCAGGAAGGAGGTTTCGTTGTGATTTCTCTCCGATAATGCAAATACTTCAAAGCCAGCAGATATCCTTGTTAGCAACTGGGAGGATGGTAAAGATGTTTGTTTTGATGTTACAGGGGTCTCTCCTTTCACCAGTGCTAGAACTCGCACGTATACTCCAGGTCATGCTATCTCATTGGATGTAACTAGGAAGATGCACAAGTACCTAAAGCAATGTACTACCCATGGCTATGGATTCCAAGTGTTAGCCTTTACTACCCTTGGCGAACTGGGTGAAGATATTATTTTATTTTTAAAGCGTCTGAGAAACTGCCTTGTTAGATACGATGTTAATCATAAAATTGGCGGTTCTCTTTTTCATCGATTAGGTATTATTATTCAAAAGGGAATGGGAGCCTATCTTGTCGCTAGGCTTCCTACACACCCCGTGTAATCTCAGGATTTCTATCACAGATTTCCTTCAAACCACCTACTTTCGATTCTCCTTGTTATTTGCTTTCGATTAATACCATTCATGCATACCATCCTTCACCTTCCTTTAAGCAGTTAGGTTAGTTACATGAAGTTACGACATGCCCAGGAAACAACGCCATCCATCTTCATCTTCACCATCCCATCAACGCGTAACCCCTCAGTCATCTAGACCCCACGACACACAGGATTCACCATATTCTCCATACAACAGCCCTCCTTCGAGACCATCTCCTGCACGCGGCAATCGTATTCACTGCCCATTCAAAGATTTTGATGACTGCAGTGATGGTGTTAATGGTAGAGGATACGCTGCGACTTCCTTTCAGAGACACCTTAATGATAGACATTGTCCTTCCGCTGAGGCTAAAGAACAATGCCACGATAGGTTACGTACTGATAGAAGGATTTATGAGGCCTGGGAGAAGATTCTTTGCAGTGAATGCATGATGCTACATGTCTGGAGGAAATCATGCAAACATAACAATGTTGTTATACCAGGACCATACAATGGCAGGTATGCTACATATCTCATCTCTGACATTACTAAACCTGATGCAGTCGTGCTTGAAACCCAAACCCTGGAGGCAAACACATCTGTATCCTTGTCTTTGGAACTGCTCAATGAGGTTTTTCAAAGAAACTTTACAACCATCACCAGCATCCCCACAGTGCCGCTTAACCTTCTCTAGAACCTTAAAATCATGCCTTGATACCATTTTACTCAGCCCTAGGGACACATCCTCATGGATTAAACTACGTCACTCCTGCCAATTTGCACACCGAACCTCTACACCCCAAAAAATTCTTCTAAGCACGCTCCGGCACTAGAAAAAAACTACAGGATTGCATCCATTAACCAAGCTTTGGATACTTGGAGAGAACCAAACGGGTGTACCGACCTACTCACTAAGTCATTAGCGCCGCCAAACGGAAACCAATGAGCAAACCAAAGGACAAGAAACAAGAGGATTGCAAATGTACAAGCCTGTAAGAAGAAAATTTCCTATGGGCATTATACTGCATCGATTCGAGTGCTTTCTTTCGATGGTATAACTCCTTGCACTGAAGAAACGCTATCTGAGTTGATGCTCAAACACCCCAGTGCTGACTTACCTTCCATACCTGCTAAACCTGTGGAGTGTGATACCATTTCAGTCGATGCACCTTCCGTTTTTAAGGCTATCAAAAGTTTTCCAAAGGGTACAGCCTGTGGGCGAGACGGATTACGAGCGCAACACCTCCTTGACGCCATGAGTGGGGCTGCCAGCATCGTCTCTCGATGAGCTCTCTCCTCCATCACCAAAGTGATCAATCTATGGCTCTACAGCGGAGTTACCCTTCCGTACTTGGGGAAAACATTGCTAGCGCCCCACTTACGCCTTTATTGAAACCATGCGGCGGCATCCGACCCATAGCCGTGGGCACCATTTGGCGAAGACTTGTGTCTAAGCTTGCTGCCATCAAAGTGGGGAAAGAGATGTCTACCTATCTAGGCGATTTTCAGTTCGGTGTTGGAGTGCCGTGTGGAGGCGAAGGAATACTGCATTCTGTCAACAGACTGCTTGAACTAAAAGGGGATCAGTGTGACATGTCCATGCTTCTCATCGACTTTGCCAATGCCTTCAATATGGTTGACAGGACCTCTCTCATTCGGGAAGTACAATTACAATGTCCACCCATTTCGCGATGGGTCGAATTCTGCTACATGAGACCTGCAAGGCTATATTATGATGATATCATCTTGTCCTCAGCACAAGGTGTCCAGCAGGGAGACCCCTTGGGACCACTACTTTTTGCACTTACGCTGCATCCCATTGTGAAATCTATTGCCTCCCAATGTAGCCTGGACTTACAGGCATGGTACCTGGATGACGGAACTCTCATTGGCGACACTATGCAAGTTTCCAAAGCGCTAAGTATAATTCAGGCCGAAAGTGTTAGCATAGGTCTCCATCTTAATCTTACCAAAACTAAAGTGTTCTGGCCTAATACAGATCCCCGAAGTCTCGACCCCAACGTTTTCCCAAACTGTATTGGGAGGCCTGCCTCCGGAGTTAAGATTTTAGGAGGGCCTGTCAGCCTTGACTTACAGTACTGCAAAGACATGGTGACACAGCGTGTTGGCAAAAATATTCATCTTATGAACACGGTTAAAAGGTTGAAGGACCCTCAAAGCGAATTGATGCTGCTACGTAATTGTGCAGGTGTCTCCAAACTATACTTTACGATGCGAACGACTTGTCCGGCGGCCCTAGAAGACGCGACTTTCCAATTCGACGACCATTTATACAAGTTTTTGAGACACCTCATTACAGCAGACGGAGCAGGTTTTGGTTTCATTGTAATATAGGCTGGCTACTCTTCCTATTCGGGATGGAGGTCTCGGAATTTATACTATGAAGGACACGACACACTATTGCTACCTTGCATCGCATGATTGCAAACTCGCTTGGGTTCAACAAACCATCCTACACAACCATAACGGCGCCGATCCAAGCCCAGCATGTCAGCAAACCCTGCGGATGTTCAATCAGTTATGTGGGATCACCACTTCAGCACCAGACTTCAATGTTGCCGCCCCTTCACCCATGCATTTCATGCATTCTCTGGCGGTGACCTATTTTGAGGTAGTGAAGAAGAATATACCCACTGGTTTTGATATGTCTGTACGTGACAAGGTGTTATGGCAATGCAATCAAATGCAACATGCTCAAGACTATCTCCTTGCCATTCCTATAGACGGCCTGAACCAAACCCTTGGCCCTAGGCAGTTTCGAAGCGTACTTTGCTATCGTATTGGCATTCCTCTCTTCCCCGAACATAGTCGGTGCACTAGTTGTAATAGGGATATGGATGTTTTTGGAGACCATGATCTACATTGCGCCGGTGAAGTCGGCCTAAAATTTAGACATGACCCGGTACGGATGTTTACGTAGACATTTGTTTTCGAGCCGGTGTTTCGGCTAGGAAAGAGGTGTCGCTTGGTCTTCTGGTCGATGGTAACAACACTTTGTCCTGGCTGATTTATTGGTTTATAATTGGCAGAACGGAAAGGACACCTGCCTAGATGTCACCGGAGTCTCTCCATTCACGGGTGATATCCAGCACTTCGTTCCAGGCCAGGCAATCGCTAGAGCTGTTATCCGCAAGCGAAACAAGTACTTAGACACCTGTACAACTAACGGTTACGGTTTTGGAGTTCTTGCATTTACTACCTTAGGAGAACTTGGCGAGGACACGGTGGCATTTGTGAAGCGCCTAAAGAACTGCATTGCTAACAATGACGCAAATGGTGACTCGGGTTGTTTCTTATTTCATAGACTAGGAATGGTTATTCAAAAAGGTGTCAGCCCAATTGGTGGCTAGGTTGCCATCAAACCCAGTGTAATCATACTTATGCTATTTTCATAATAATAATAACAAAGTTTCATAATAATAATAATAATAATAATAATAATAATAATAATAATAATAATAATAACAAAGTTTCATACTTATGCTATTTTCATAATAATAATAACAAAGTTTCATAATAATAATAATAATAATAATAATAATAATAACCCAATTGGTGACAGGTCCACTTTGATTCGTGAAGTTAGAACTCACTGCCCAAGTATTGCAAAATGGGTCGAGTTTTGTTATTCTTCACCTGCTAGATTGTATTACAACGATGCGGTTCTTTCATGACTAAAGGTGTCCAACGGGGTGACCCACTTGGGCCCCTTTTGTTTGCACTTGCATTGCACCCCCTTGTTACTCAAATTGCTTCACAATGTACTTTGGACTTTAATGCATGGTATCTTGATGATGGTACACTTGCAGGTGATACGCTAGAGGTTGCGAAGGCCTTGCAGATCATACAAACTGAAGGACCTAAGAGGGGCTTACATCTAAACATTTCCAAAACGATCTCTTTTGGCCTTCACTCAGATCCCGGAGTGCGGTGAAGATGGTCTCTTTCCGCAAATATTGGTAAAGCTTCAAGCGGCGTAAAGTGTTAGGAGGTTCATCAGCCTTGATACGCAATTTTGTAGCAACGTGGTTCTCAGCAGGTTGATAAAACCATTCGGTGATGCAAAAGATCAGAATTTACAAGACCCTCAGTGTGAACTTTTACTTTTGCGTAACTGCTCTGGCGTCTCTAGACTTTATTTCACTCTCAGGACAACAAGTCATTTGGCTATACATGCTGCAACTTCTCGCTTTGATGAACACTTATTTCAATATCTGAGACATATCATAGTGGGTGATGGCGCAGGTTTTGGTCTTGTCCAGCAGCGCTTAGCCACTTTGCCCATGAAGGATGGAGGCTTGGGAGTATCCACAATGGCTGATACAGGCACCTACTGCTATTTGGCATTTACTGCTCAAACCCAACAATTGCAACACACCATCTTGAAGCTCTCTCCTTCACTACCGCTTTTAAGCGCAGCTTTGAACACGCTCTTCGGTATTTACACAAGTTTGTGGGTTAGCTAATTCCGAGTTTAACATCAATGACACCGCCCCCATTTCATGAAGTCTTTGGCGGTAATTTACTTTGATGTTGTCAAGGAATCCTTACCCTCTAGGTTTACTTTGAATGAACGTGAATCCCTCATTTGGTTGTGTAATGTAAATGAACATGCTATGGACTTTTTGAAAGTCGTTCCTATTCATGGTAGTGCACCAAGGCCGTTGGGCCTAGGCAATTCAGTCCTGCTTTGCAAAGTATAGACTTGCTATGCCATTATTTGTTGAAGACAAACTTGTGTTTGATATGTCAGCGACCTATGGATATTTACGGTGATCACGCCTTACATTGTGCCAAGGAAGTGGGTGTAAAATATAGGCATGACATGGTTCGTGATTTATACAGCAGACATGTGCTATAAAGCAGGGGTTATTGCCGAAAAGAAGTTTCACTAGGCTTCCTTTCGAACGAAAGTAATGACTTGAAACCCATTGACATTTTAGTGTATAATTGGGATGGAGGTAAAGATGTTTGTTTTGATATTACGGGTGTCTCGCCTTTCACGAGTGCTAGAACTCGCACTTTTACTCCTGGGCAAGCTATTAAAGATGTTGTCACGCGCAAGAATAACAAATATTTGGAAACTTGCTCAGCTAATGGACACGGGTTTGGCGTCTTGGAATTCACTACTTTAGGAGAGTTGAGTGAGGATTTTATTGTTTTTTTGAAGAGGTTAAGCAATTGCATGTATAGTCACAATGCTAACCATAGAATTGGAAGTTCATTATTCCATAGGTTAGGTATTATTATTCAAAAGGGTGTTGGCGCCCAGCTTGTAGCTAGGATGCACACCATTTCTTGTAACCTTGATCTTTCTTCTCAATAATAATAATATTTTTATTAAAAAAAATAAAATAAATAAATAATAATAATAATAATAATAATAATACCTAACCTATGGAATACTGTTACCTTGCTTCCCAGGCTCAGACTCAACACTTGCAGAAAATGGGATTGCCGGTATTTGCTGACTTGGGTTTTCACAGTGCGATCCGCAATTTCACGCAAACTTGTGGGATTCCCCTTCCTGATTTCAACATTAATGATGCCGCCCCAATACATGAAGTCTTTGGCGGCTATCTATTTTGGTGCTATCCTAGAGAAGGTAACCTCTAGTTTCTCTTTATCCGCACGTGAGATGCTGCTTGGCAATGCAATAGATCGTAACATGCGTTGGATTTCCTTAAGGCGATACCTATACCGGTCTTGATCAGCGGTTGGCTCTAGGCGGTTTAGCTCCGTCTTACAAGCACTGTTTGGCTATACCCCTTTTTTGCGGAGGATAGTAAATGTTCTTGTTGTGGCAAGCTTATGGATATCTTTGGTGACCACGCTATCCACTGTGCTAGTGAGGTTGGGCTTAAGTTCAGACATGATTTAGTAAAAGATATTTTGGCAGACATGTGCTATAGAGCTGGCGTCGTAGCTAGGAAAGAGGTTTCTTTGGGTGTCATCAACGATAAGGAATTTAGGCCAGCAGATATCATGGTTTATAATTGGGACAATGGTAGAGATGTCTGTCTTGATGTCACATGGGTCTCTCCTTTCACTAGTGCTAAAACTCGTAGCCTCATACCAGGTCATGCCATCTCTCGCGCAATCGCTCGAAAGAACAAAAAATACTTGGATGTCTCAGTACTTCACTCTGATATGGGTTTGGTGTCTTTGGTCTTCTCCACTTTTGGTGAACTTGGCACGGATTTTCTAATTTTTCTGAAGAGATTAAGAAATTGCATGGCAAGGCACGATGCTAATTTTAAGATCGGCAATTCTCTTTTTCATAGGCTAGGGATCGTTATTCAGAAAGGTGTTGGTGCCCAGCTTGTTGCTAGGTTACCCACCATCTCTTGTAATGTTGATTTTGATTCTCAATAATAATAATAATAATAATAATAATAATAATAATAATAATAATAATAATAATAATAATAATAATAATAATATAAGGGTGTGGGTGCTCAGATTGTAGCCCGACTCCTTCCTATTCTTGTGTAATAATAATAATAATTATCATAATAATAAAAGCCTTCCTGGCTCCTTTTCATAATAATAATAATAATAATAATTCAAAGAACTTGATGTTATCGGGGTTTCTCCCTTCACAACCGCCTGAGACTAGCACTTCACCCAGTGTCGTGCTATTTCTATGGCCATTACTCACAAGCGTAATAAATATTTGGAAAAGTGTTCGACACATGGTTATGAGTTTGGCGTTCTAGCTTTCACAACCCTAGGTGAATTAGGCGAATACACATGTGCTTTTTTAAAGAGGTTGAAGAATTGTTTAGCCAAGATGCAAATTTCAAAATTGGAGGGTCTCTTTTCCATAGATTAGGTATTATTATTCAAAAAGGTGTTGGTGCCCAGCTTGTCGCTAGGCTACCTTCTATCGATGTGTATTAGTATTATGGAGTGTGTTAAACAACTCAAGGACCCACAAAGTGAACTCCTCTTTGCGGAATTGTTCCGCGTATCCAAGCTCTACTTCAAAGATGCGAACTACCAGTGCCGTCATCACTTCACGACATTGTTTCCGCATTCGACACTCATCTCGTTACAAGCATTCGCGTCTCTTGATCACAGGTGATGATGACGGTTTTCGCCCACTACAAGAATAATCGCAACTCTCCCCATCAAAGATGGAGGATCGGGTGTGTATACGATGTCGACACGTCCCGCATTGCTACATCGCATCTTGTTTTCAGACCAAGCCCCTACAGCATATCATTCTGGAGAACGCCGCAATCTCAGACCTTAGCCCCTCATTCCAACTTGCTCTCGACAGCTACATGCATACCTGCAGGCTGTCTCCCTCTACTTTCAACATCACAGACATTTCCCCACAGCTCATGCACCTATTGGCAATTCGTTTTTTTTTTATGTTGTTAAGCAGGGAGATGCACACTTACTTTTCCATGTCGTAGCGAGACTCTATACTATGGCAAAGCAATGAGAATGGGCCACGTACTGAGGACTATCTCAAAGCTATCCATATTGCCGGCCTTAATCAAGTTGTCGGACCACGTTAATTCGAGCTATCTTGCAATACCGTTTAGGTATTCCGCTTTTCCCCGAAGAATATGATCGCCCGTGTTGTACAAGGACCATGGACATTTTGGAGACCATGCCATCCATTGTGCGAGTGAGGTTGGCTGGGAAATTCGTGCACAATATGGTACGTGACTTATTCGCAGATATATGCTACAAGGCTGGTGTAGCTGCCCGTAAAGAGGTCTCTTTGGGTCTCTCTTCGGACACAAACAACTCACTAAGACCCGCTGATATTATGGTGTATAAGCGGGAGAATGGCAGGATGTCCGTTTTGATGTCACCGATGTCTCGCCCTTCACCAAAGGTGGGAACCGTAGCTTCACTCCCGGTTATGCGATTTCATTGCTATCACACGTAAGAGGAACAAATACGTTGAAAAGTGTTCATATCTTGGATATGGGTTCAAGTGTTTTAGCCTTTTCTACTTTGGGTGAGCTTGGGGAAGACACTATTCTCTTTGTGAAGAGGCTAAAGAACCGCATGGCTTGTTATGATGTTAATAACAACCTAGGCAGTTCTCTTTTTCATTATTTAGGTATTATTATTCAAAAGGCGTGGGGCGCAAATTGTTGCCCGACTTCCGCCAATCCCGTGTAATGACTCTTTCTTTTGTTTAATTTAGGCCCTCTGTGGTGGTGTTTCATAATAATAATAATAATAATCGTTATCCAATGTAGAAGCGTGCAGGAAAAAGTTAACCTATGGACAATACAACGCTGCCATTCGAATCTTATCATCCAATGGTGTAGCGCCTTTTAACTCTGACGCTTTACATAGTTTGCAAGAAAAACATCTTCCTGCACCCCAGCCTGTTATACCCTCAGATGTTATTACGGCTGATCCTGTTTCAGTAAATAGTAAAGCAGTGCTAGACGCAATTAGGAGTTTCCCAAAAGGGACAGCCTGCGGTCGAGACGGCCTTAAGGCTCAAAACTTATTGGATGTCTTAAGTGGCCAGGCTGGTGCAGTTTCTGAAGATTTCTCACCTCAATGGCGGGGGTTGTAAATTTATGGCTATCTGGTAGCTGCCATGATGCTCTTGGGAAGTATATCGCCAGCGCCCCGCTTACGCCACTGCTCAAGCCTTATGGAGGTCTTCGACCCATTGCTGTTGGGACAATCTGGAGGAGGCTGTGTTCTAAAATAGCTGCAATGTCAGTTAGAAAGGAAACTATCAGTTTGGTGTGGGGATTACCGGGGCTGAGAGTATCCTATATGCAACAATGAATCTTCGGAATTGAAAGGTAAACAAACCAATCTTACAATGATGCTTGTGGATTTTTCAAATGCATTCAATTTGGTTGATATGACAACTCTAATTAGGGAAGTCAGGGCTCGATGTCCTAGTATTTCCAAGTGGGTTGAGTTTTGTTATGATCAACCCTCTAAATTATACTATAATGAACATGTTCTGTCATCGGCTCAAGGGGTGCAACAAGGTGACCCCCTTGCCCCCTTTTTTTTGCATTAGTTCTGCATCCTCTCGCCTGCAATATTGCTTCTCAATGTAAGTTAGATATGCATGCCTGGTATCTCGACGATGGGACTATCATTGGAGACACGCTAGAGGTCGCCAAAGCCCTTGATATTATACACCAGGAAGGTGGATCAAGAGGCATGCACTTAAACATAAAAAAGACAGAGATATTCTGGCCTTCTACAGATCCTAGAAGCCATGCAGAGGGGGTTTTTCCATCCACCATAAGCAGGCCTGTAAAGGGTGTAAAAGTGCTTGGTGGTCCCTATGGTCCTTGGACGGTCAAGACATCGCTGATATGGTAATGCTCAGAGTTGACAAAACCATTCACCTTATGAACTCGGTTAAGAAATTGCAGGATCCACAGAGTGAACTATTGCTCTTGCGCAATTGTATAGGGGTGTCAAGATTATATTTCACACTTCGCACTACCTCTCCCAAAGTTCCGAAACCAGCCATAGATCATTACGATCAACACTTGCTACAATATCTTCGACATCTGATCACAGGAGACGGAGCTGGCTTTGGGCCTCTTCAACAAAGAATGGTTACCTTGCCTATTAGCTGTGGTGGATTTGGTGTATATATTATGGGGTCGATACAAGTCACATCGTTATTTGGCATCTCATATTCGGACACAACACCTGCAGTCCACCATGTTGAGTTCTGTTGACACATCAATACTGAGTCACAGCTACCAACTTGACCTCAGCAAATATATGCAAGCTTGTGGCCTCTCTTCCTTCAATATCATTTCTACTGCCCCCATCCTATGAAAGCATTGGCAGACAATTTTTCGACGTTGTTAAGAGAGAATTACCATCTAAGTTTGCAATGACAACTAGAGACGCAGAGATTGTGGCAGAGTAATCATATTGTGCATGTAATGGACTTCTTGAAGACCATTCCCATCCCTGGACTTAATCAAACACTTGGTCCGAGAAAATTCCGAGCAGTTTCCCAATACCGGTTAGGTATTCCTTTATTCCCCGAGGTTCATGTTTTCTCATGCCGTGGTGGGAGATGGATGCTTGATAGGTGTCATAAACACCTTCATTTCTATCTATAGTTTATGCTTTCTTTGGTATGTTTTCGTGTGAATTATGTGTCTTATGTTTACTTTTGAGTGATTAGGTACTCTGGAGTCAAATGGAGTAAAAGATAAAGAAGTATGCACAAAACATGGCAAGTGCTATTGGGAGTGCCGTCGAAGATAGAAGGCAACCAACTGAAGCTCAAAGAAAAATGTTAAGGCTGCCTCTGTGGTGGCCACTATCATATACATGGTGCCTATATCATTTTCACTCATTACCTAGGCCTAAAGATTGGTCTATCTCAATCATTTGCATCTGAAATTGAGAGAGGTGAGAAAGAAGAGGCGTTGTATTTCAAGACAAGGGAGAAATGGGATTCAACAGACAGGCTGCTGCTGTTGCAGATCGAGATGAAGGAGGAGAATGATTTGATGTTGAAATTAAGAAGAGAAGGAGTGATAGGTGTAGAATACACCGTATTTACTATCTAGTAGTTACGCTTTCTTTGCTATTTTTCTTGTGAATTATGCACTTTACGTGTGCTTTTGAGTTTTATAGGTGCAATGGAGTCGCACGGAGGAAAAGAAGAAGAAATTATCCAAATTGAGCCAAAGGGTGAAAGTGTCATCTCACATGCAAGTGACTCCTGGAGCCTAGCCACGGTTAAGGGCATCTCTATGTGTAAAAAAATATCATTTCAAGGGCGAATGTCTGTTGAGTCAAACCAAGAAATTAGGGGCTGCCGTTTTAGTGGCCTATATCAACTTATGGGGTGTCTTTTCTACATGCCCTGGGTACCCCTTATCTACCTCATCGGGGTGGATGTATCCATTCACGTCTTATTCCTACACAGACCCTAAATTTCAGAGAGCAATTGATTGCTTTCAATCATTCACTCATTAACTCGAGAGGAGAGGCCATTGAGACTACTTTGTAAAGAGAAGAAATCAGTTTTCATAGTTGAAGCCGAGAAAACGATGGAAGAATTGAATGAGTTGTTGGCATTTTGGACCGTAAATGGGGAGGAAATTGAGCTGTTGAATCGAAGATTTCTGGTAGGGAAATGGCTGGAGTTCATGGATTTTTTATTATGGGTTTTCAACAGATTTGAGATACAGAGAAAGAGGAAAAGAATCAAGTGGCTCTGGCTTGATTTTGTGAAAGATTGAGTGGGTTTTGTCAGGATCGATGGGGATTTCGATTGAATCTGGACGTTACAATGGAGTTTGAGCTGATGGGGTCACCGTGGTTGAATGATGATGCAGAGATGGGGCTTTGATTTGATGATGATTTCGTTGAAGAGGATTAAGAAGTTTAATGGGTGTTTGGGTCAAATTGGATTTGTTAGAGCTGTTGCTCTAATGGCTGAAAGGGTTGAAGATTTCAGGCAAGCAACCAAGGTGATGTATGGACTGAAGCCTGGAGTTGATAATTGATGGTTGTACACTAATGTGGAAGCTTGAATTGGACGTGCTGGATTTACAGATGGTGTTGTTCTTGGGCTGATGGCTTGCTGGCGACACCAAGGTGGTGATGATGGCAGAGGGGCAAATATTGTTGCTCTGTTGGATTGAGTCTGGTGGAGTTGTTGGTGGTGTGCCTGTGGAGGTGGTATAGCAGCTGATGGACTCAAGCAGCAGGATTGAAGGCTGTGATGGCTTTGGTGATGGTAAGCAATGAATGAGTACACAGGGCAGGTCAGGCAGAGCTGAGCTTGAGAATGTAGTGGGTTGTTCAGGGAATTGCAGGGCTTGCAGCTCAGGTTGCCATGGGAAGAGCAAAGAAGAAGCTACAGGTGATGGGCTTGACTGATGGAATTGTAGGTGGTGAATGTAGCTCAGGTGCAGTGGAGAATAACACAGGGCCATTGGAGCTGCATTACAGTGGGTTTGAGATTATGAGGTGATGTTATGGCAGTGGAATGGAGTTTACATGGTTGTTTCCAGGGATGACTGCAGCTGGCACAAGTTAGTATATATGAGGTGTTGCAGGTGATGGCCTCGAGGAGATTTGCGAGCCTGTGCGGTAGTGAGACCGCATGTCGATGGTGCTACAATTAAAGAGGCCGGAGGTTATTGCTCCCGGGCTTGTAATGCATTGATGGAAGCCAGTCTTCTTGTGGAATCGGCATGGATCTCGTTGATGGCTGCAATTGGTATTGGTTGCTTGACACGGGAGTTTGAAGGTCAAGTGTGGCGAGCCGTAGCTCGAGCTAGTAAATGGAATGGAGAGCGCTATTGCAGGTTATGAATGGGAAGTGAAGCATCTGCGGGTGGTGTTGCGGTGGTGCGGCTACGGGGTCATTGAAGCCGCATTGAAGTTTGAGAGCAGATCTTTGCGGGGAGATAGTGCAAGAATGATGCGGTGAGTGTGGAATTGCTTGAGCCGCAGTGAATTGGAAGGATACAGGCAACCGGGTGATGCTACGGGGTTTACAGGAAATGGTTTGAAGTTATGGTGGTGCTTAAGCTCAGATATGTGCAGTGGAGTTGTTATTATGCAACCGAGATGGAATGGCAACTCGGGATGGGGGCCGTGGAAGGTGGCACTTTCGAAATGACAAAGGCCCTAGCACAATGCGGGAGAAGTTACCGGTGTGGTGCAACAAATGGAGTTGCAAGACACAACCATCATGGTCGGGAATCGAGCAAATGGTAATGGGTGCTATTTGGCCATCATGGCGTGCCTATACTGACTTTACTCAGCCTGTGCAAACTGTGGCCTGGAAAAGTCAGCCCAGTTAGATCACCAACACTGCTGACTCATGAACCTGACTCAGCTGATCCAGTTCTGACCCGATCCAACCCGGTTTGACCCGATCTGACTCACCCGCCGAGCCGACCGGTCGACCCGTTGACCGGTGACCAAGGCGGACTTTTGTCCCGGGCTGTTTTCCAAGCAACTTTCCGGCCCGATTCCCGCCATAATCCCAGACTTCCGGTGACCGTTTTCGGGGCATATTTTCTACACGGGTTTCTCACTCTTTTGGGCTTGGTGGACTCTCACCTAATGGACTTTGAAGACTAGACCTAATTTTAGAAGTTGGAGAAAGTTATAAAAGGGAAGGTCTTCTACAACTTATGAGATATCTTATTCTTGGGAATTCTTTTGGAGAGCCACTTTTGTTTACGCTTCTAGGGTTTGGTTTTGTTCTTCTTCTTCCTTGTTTTATTATTGAATATTGATGATGATGAACTCCATAGCTATGAGTAGCTAAACATCTTATTGGTTATGGGATAAAAGTTGATTTCTCAACATGCTTTTGATTCAATGAATTAGTTTTGTCTCAGTAATTATTGTTTGTGATTCACAATTAATAGTGTTATAAGATTTGAAAACTTGTTAGGTTGAGTCCGGAATCAATCCGATTTGTGTTCATCTCTAGAGCTATATTAGGGTTTTCAATACGAAAAAGTTGTTTATCCCCGATTCTAAGTAGCATAATTGTGGTTAGTGCTTGTAGTGATACATCCTATTAGTCACAAGTGAATCATAACTTTTGTTAAAACGTCTAGTGCTTTTACACATTCGTTTGCATTGATGAGTCTTATTCCATAAATCTTAATGCTTTTAGGGAGTTAAACTTAATTGTGCTTTTACACTTTAGGTTGCTTTCGACGAAGAATTCACATATGCATCTTTTAATGTGGTTGTGATGAAAACAGGGGAATTAACGGGTTATACTTGCGATCAAGATATCCTAGGACTTTTAATAAATACGAGATTAAATACCAATTCTAATCATTGATGAAAATACATGTTTGTGAATGATACCATCCCTTGACCAATATCTTCTCCTTATTGATTTCTCAAATTATTTACTTTGCTTTCAACTACTTTTTATTTCTTAAACAACAAACATACCTTGGGTTACTTTAGAAACTGAAATTTACATAACAACAATTGCCTCTCTGTGGATACGAACTCTTCCTTACCTTGTGCTTCATTTAAATTTAGTGCGTAAGAAAGTGAAATTATTTTTGACGGATTGACACACGATCAAATTTTGGCGCTCGCTGCACGGGAGGCATACGGCTTGTTATTAAGTTTTTAGTTTCTTTTTACAATTTCTCGCTTTTATCTTTGCTTTTCGTTTCTTGTCTTGTTTCTCACTTGTTTTGGAGAATTGTTTGCAGTGCATAATCTCGGCTTCTAAGGATTGGAATTATCCAAGGTGCGGGATAGCTACTAGACGCGGCACAATACTCCAACCAAGTAAAGACACAACGGACGAGCATGAGGAGGAAGTAGGAGAAGAGATTTTCCGACAACGAGAAGAAGAAGAAATGGGTGATGCAAATCGTTCACTCAAGGACTTAGCTTCTCATAGGCTTGATACACAACAGGGGTGTATTCAAACGAACTCTACTTTTGAGATAAAGCCGGGTTGCTTAGAGAATTACCTAAATTCCATGGCATGGTGAATGAAGATCCTAACAAACATCTTTTGGACTTCCACACCATTGTCACGGCTATGCTTCCAACAAATGTTGAGGCGGATGGTGCAATGTTGAAGGTTTTCCGTTTCTCTTTAATGGATAGTGCTAAGGATTGGTTGTACTATTTACCTCCCGGAAGTGTCACAACATGGAATGGGTTGAAGAAACTCTTTTTGGAGAGATATTTTCCTGCATCCAAGGCTACTCAAATTCGCAAAGAAATTTGTGGGATGAAGCAAAACGTGGGAGAATCCTTATATGAATGTTGGGAACGTACAAGAGATTGGTTGCAAGCTGCCCTCACCACCAATTTAGTGACGCTATGATCATCCAATACTTATATGAAGGACTCCAATCAAGTGATAGGAATCTTATTGACGTGCGGGTGGTGGTGCACTAGTTAGCAAGACGGTGGCACAAGCTAGAGAGTTGATTGAAAACATGGCAGCGAACTCACAACAATTTCTGAGTCGTGGTTCGGATGTGATTCTAAGAAGGGTGAATGAAGTGAGCGAGGTGGAGGATCTTCGTCAACAATTGGGTAACATGTCGGCAATGATGCAACAAGTTGCAGCCGCGGTGATACCAAGTTCCTCTCACTCTTATGAAGACGAGCAAGCTAATGCGATCTTTCCAAATCAACCAAGACGGTATGATCCCTACTCAAACACTTACAATCCGGGATGGAGAGATCACCCCAATTTTAGCTATGCCAACAAACAAGGAGCGGTTCAACAACCTACTTTCAACTCTTCAAGTGGATTTCAACCTCAACAACAACAATTCCAGCCGAGGCAACAATTTCAGCAACCTCAAGCACAACAATCGATGCAAAATCAAGGTTCGGATATTGATGCAAAGCTTCAAACTTTTATGCAAGGTATTTCCACCATGTTTAAAGAGAGTCAACAAGAGACTAAGAGTGCTATTAAGGAGTTGCAAACACAAATGGGCTCCATGGCGGTTGATATCAACAATTTGAAGGCACAAAATAGTGGGAGACTTCCTTCTCAACCTATTAACCCAAAAGAGGGTGTCAATGTCATTACGTTGAGAAGCGGTACACAACTTGTGCAACCCAAGTTGCTGATTCGGGCAAGGTGGAGACACCAAAGGAACCTGTTTTGGAGGAGAAAGTCGAGGATTCTCCCCAAACTTCGAGGTACCTATTTCTAACTCTAAAACTCCGGTTTTCTACTTATGTTCCTCCTCTACCTTTTCCTCGCAGATTTGCAAGTTCTAAGAAGGCGGAACTAGAAAAGGAGATTTTAGACATTCTTAAAAAGATCCATGTGAACATACCACTCATTGATGCTATCAAGCAAGTTCCAAAGTATGCAAAGGTGTTGAAGGACTTGTGTACCAACAAACAAAGGCTCAAAGGTAATGAAGTGCTTAGTGTGGGGGAGAATGCCCGGCAATCTTACAACACAAACTCCCACTTAAGTGCAAGGATCCGGGTAGTTTTGACATTCCGTCACAATTGGTAACAAAACTTTTAACAAAGCTATGTTGGATTTAGGCGCATCCGTTAATGTTATGCCTGCGTCAATGTATAATTCACTTGATCTTGGTCCTCTCAAAGAGGCTGAAATTGTATTGCAATTAGCCGATCGCTCTAATGTTTACCCAATGGGTATTGTTGAGGATGTTCTTGTGCAGGTTAATCAACTTGTATTTCCAGCGGACTTTTGTGTGTTAGAGATGGATGAAGGTGCACCGGACTCATCTCTTCCATTGCTTCTTGGGCGTCCCTTCATGAAAACGGCGAAAACCATAATTGATGTGGATAAGGGAACGCTAACCATGGAGTTTGATGGAGAAACAATACGTTTCAACATTTTCGAGACGATGAGATATCCTAGCGATGTCCACTCTTGTTTCTCCATTGATGTGATGGATACATTGGCACAACAAATGTTTGAATTAAACGGTGATGATGCTTTGGAAACCGTGTTAACTACATCCATGGATAATGGTGTAGAGTGTGGTAATGAAGTCAAGGAAGCTCTTGGTGATCTTAATTCACTCCAAGAATGCCCGAAAACTCATAATATCTCTTTTATTTCTTTACCATGCAGTGATGAAAAGCTTGTACCTTCAATTGTTAAATCTCCGATTTTAGAATTGAAACCTCTTCCGACCACCTTAAGTACTTGTACTTGGGTGATAATGAAGAGTTACTCTGTGATTGTTTCTAATAAGCTTAATGATTTACAGGAGCAAAAACTTTTAAGGGTGCTAAGGAAGTACAAGACGGCCATAGGATGGACAATTGCCGATATCAAGGGTATTAGCCCTGCCGTTTGTATGCACAAAATTCGTTTGGAGGATGATGCAAAGCCTAAGAGGGACGCGCAACGTCGATTGAATCCTCCCATGATGGAAGTTGTGAAAAAGGAGATACTCAAGCTTTTGGAAGTGGGTGTTATCTACCCCATATCCGATAGCAAGTGGGTAAGCCAGTGCAAGTTGTACCAAAGAAATCGGGAGTAACGGTGGTGGAGAATGATAAGAATGAACTTGTCCCAACTCGTGTGCAAACCGGTTGGAGGGTTTGTATTGATTATAGAAAATTGAATGCCACCACTAGAAAAGATCACTTTCCTTTACCTTTTATTGATCAAATGCTTGAACGTTTAGCGGGACACTCATACTATTGCTTTCTTGATGGCTATTCGAGGTTATAATCGATTGTGATAGCAGGAGGACCAAGAGAAAACCACTTTCACTTGTCCTTTTCGGTACTTTTGCTTATAGAAGGATGCCTTTTGGCTTATGCAATGCTCCGGCTACTTTTCAAAGGTGTATGGTGAGTATCTTTTCGAGAATATGTTGAAAACATAATCAAGTGTTCATGGATGACTTTAGTGTCTTTGGTGATTCTTTTGACCTTTGCTTGAACAATTTGTCTCTAATCCTTGAACGATGTGTTGAAACAAATCTTGTGCTAAATTGGGAGAAGTGCCATTTCATGGTAACTCATGGCATAGTTTTAGGCCATATAATATCTTCTAAAGGCTTGGAAGTTGATAAATCTAAGATAGACCTTATTCGTGCTCTAACCCCTCCCACTACGGTGAGGGAGATACGCTCTTTTCTTGGTCATGCAGGTTTTTATCGTAGGTTCATCAAGGACTTTTCCAAAATAGCATCGCCACTTTGTAACTTATTGCAAAAAGATGTGGTTTTTAACTTTGATGAGAAATGTATGGCGGCATTCAATCGTTTGAAAGAGCTTTTGATTTCAGCCCCTATCATTAAACCACCGGATTGGAGTAAGCCGTTTGAACTCATGTGTGATGCTAGTGATTATGCGGTTGGTGCGGTGCTTGGGCAACGTGTGGGGAGGCTTCCTCATGCTATCTATTATGCTTCTAGAACGTTAAATGAGGCTCAACAAAACTACACAACCACTGAAAAAGAGTTATTAGCTATTGTTTTTGCTTTAGAAAAGTTTCGCTCTTATCTAATTGGTACAAAAGTTGTTGTTTTTTCTGATCATGCAGCGCTTAAGTACTTGCTTACAAAGAAAGAGGCGAAACCGAGGCTCATACGGTGGATATTACTCTTGCAAGAGTTTGATATTGAAATCAAAGACAAGAAAGGGATTGAGAACACCGTTGCGGATCACTTGAGCCGACTTGCTGTGGACAAGGAGACTATCCCGTTGCGTGAAAGTTTCCCGGATGAGCAACTTTTCTCGATTGCCTTTGGAGAACCATGGTATGCCGATATTGTGAATTACTTAGTTTCTAAACAAATCCTGAGTAACTTGTCTCGTGGCCGAGAGGGACAAACTTAAGAGGTTAGGGAACCAATACATATGGGATGATCCATACTTATGGAAACATGGTAGTGACCAAGTAATACGAAGGTGCGTGCCCGAATCCGAATTTAACTCTATCTTGTCTTTTTGTCACTCTTATGCTTGCGGAGGACATTTTGGGAGTAAGAGAACCGCGCACAAGGTACTTGAAAGTGGTTTTTATTGGCCAACTTTGTTTAAGGATGCACATATATTTTGTACAACTTGTGATAGGTGTCAAAGAACCGGCAATCTAGGTGTCCGAAATCAAATGCCACAAACTTTTATTCAATTTATTGAAGTTTTTGATGTATGGGGTATTGATTTTATGGGGCCTTTTGTCAACTCCCATGGGAATTTTTATATCTTACTTGCGGTTGATTATGTCTCGAAATGGGTGGAAGCTAAAGCCACCCCAACTAATGATTCTAAAGTTGTTTGATTTCGTGCAAGCTAATATTTTTGCAAGGTTTGGAATTCCAAGGGCGATAATTAGCGATGGGGTTCTCACTTCAAAAACAAAGTTCTTGCAAAGCTTGTTAAGGAAGTACAATGTGTCGCATAAGATTGCAACACCTTATCATCCACAAACCAATGGACAAGCCGAGGTGTCTAATCGAGAGGTGAAATCAATTCTAGAAAAGACGGTGAACCCAACAAGGAAGGATTGGAGCATGCGACTCAATGATGCTTTGTGGGCGTATAGAACCGCATATAAAACACCTATTGGAATGTCTCCTTTTAGGCTTGTGTATGGTAAACCTTGTCACTTACCCGTGGAAATTGAGCATAAGGCGTTTTGGGCTATTAAACAATGCAACATGGAGATGGATGGGGCTGGAAAGCAAAGGAAGTTACAACTCCAAGAGCTAGAGGAGCTTCGCAATGATGCATTTGAAAGTTCACGGATTTATAAAGAAAAGACGAAAGCATTCCATGATAACATGATTTCTAGGAAACAATTTTGCATTGGGCAGAAAGTGCTTTTGTTTAATTCTCGCTTGCATTTATTTAGGGTAAATTAAGGTCACGATGGATCGGACCTTTTATTGTTACTAATGTGTTTTCTCATGGTGCGGTGGAAATTGTAGCATAGCTACGGGAAAGAACTTAAAGTTAATGGGCACCGGTTGAAACCATATTATGAGAACTTCACTTCCGAAGTGGTGGAAGGAGTTAACTTTGTGGATGTGCTCCCTCTGGAGGAGTCATAGAAAGCAAGGAGATAGTCGGGCTGACGACTTTAAACCAAGCGCTAATTGGGAGGCAACCCAAAGGATGAGTATTTCTTGTCTTGTATTTATTTCTTTTCTTGTTTTTAGTTTTTCTTGTTTTGTTTTTACTTTGTTTTTGCTGATTTCTTATTAGGATTTCCCACCTTGACTTACTTTGGACGATTCAATTTACATTGAGGACAATGTAAAGTTTAAGTGTGGGGGAGTGGTTTATGTTGTAAGTTTTTGCAATTTTTCAACTTTTTTGTGAACTAGTGAATAAGAAAACTCCAACTTGTAGTTCTTTAGAGTCACATAGTATACATGTTGCTAAGATTACATCGAGAATCTCACAATAGTGACTGAACTTAGAGATGACGAGAGAACATGATCGGGTTTCTTAATTGTATGAGAGTTAAAGTTGGATTTAACCATGCCCGGTGGCAAATAAGGTGCAGGCTGAATTCGGTATTAGAATAGTGATCCCCTATAGTGGAGACTACCCATGTTACATAATGTGAGGCACCAACCTTCAATTCTTTGTACTGTCTAAATTTGTGCTTTTTGAGTGTGTGTCACCGTACGTAAATTCCGCAAGCGTAATGGTGAGCTGTCCAATTTCCCACCATAGAAGCACTATTTTGATCTCTTGAGTGCTATTTTTATCAACCATGTTGGTGACATCGAATTGCTAACTTACATTCCACTTGTGATCTTGTTCGCAGTTAGCACCATCCACCTTATCTCTCTCTACACCAACAGGTCCATAGAAACACCATCATCATCAACAAGAGGAGCATCACAAATTCGAAGGGAAGTTGAGCATGTTCGAGGTTTACAAACAATGGTATAAAATGGGCAGATTTCAGATTTGAGTAAAGCAACAAAACAGGGAGCATAATTTTTATAAGTTGGAGACTAATATACAAGAGCGGAAATTATTAAGGATGAGAGTTCGAGAAGTCTATGATATCAAGACATATAAGTTGTGAAGATTCAAGCGGTAAAGTACTTACACCATGGCATTGTACTTACATTTTTATTTTTTTATTTTATTTGTATTTTACTTTCTCTTGTCTCAAAAAAAAAAAAAAAAACGAAAATTAAAAAAAAAAAAAAAAAAGAAAAAAAAAAGAGACAAGAGAAAAATGTTTTTACTTTGTTTTATTTTTATTTGTTATTCAAAAAAAAAAAAAAAAAAAAAGAAAAAAAAAAAAAAAAAAAAAAAAAAAAAAGAAAAAAAAAAAAAAAAAAAAAAAAAAAAGTTTGGGTTTGTATAGTTTGTTTTTAGTTTTATATTCTTTCAATAAAGCCTATGGAAAGAAGGAATATCTATAATGAAGTTTCAAGCGACAAGGAATTTGAGGGAAAGAATCATATTGTCAAGATTCTACGAAGTTCGAGAGTTATCATCAAGAGTTGAAGACCGAAGACGAAGATGAAGACACCGATAGAAGACCGAAGACGTTTCTATGGATTCTGTGAGAGTGGTGCTAGCTGCACGCCGAACGGATAACGAGGTAAGTAAGCATATTCCCACCTTCGTTAAATGGTTGATTTCCTTTTGAAGAGATCGTCAGAAAAATGGGTTTTCAAAAATATATAAAAGATGTGGGTTTTCAAAACATTCGGAGGGTTTTGCCTTCCTACCATTCAACGTGTCGCAGGATTCTCTCTTCATTCCAACCTCGGACACATGTGTGACCCATAAAAGTGTTTATTATTGAGAGCAATATCATAAAACCCTTTCTTGTGAGGCGTAGTCGAGACTTTTGATCACTCCGAACCCGAATTTTAGTCGAGAAGGGATGGTTACTTCTCTCTCAACTTTTAAGAATGAGATTGTGTTCATTTATGTGTCTAACTTCTTATGACTAGTGTGCGAGAATCTCTATGTCTTCTTAGCGCGTTGGATACTATCTTTACGGAGAACTAGTAAGTTGGAGAAATAGGTTTTGTGGGTATATCTCTAGTAAAACCCTCACGAGACTATAACTCGTCCACTAGGGACACCTAGGGGTTTAAAGGCTTGTTATTTATGCTAAAAGTGACCGTAGCCTTGACGACACGGAGTTGTTGTATTTTATTGTTTTGTTTGATTTGCTCGAGGACTAGCAAAGTCTAAGTGTGGGGGAATCTGATAGGTGTAGAATACACCGTATTTACTATCTAGTAGTTACGCTTTCTTTGCTATTTTTCTTGTGAATTATGCACTTTACGTGTGCTTTTGAGTTTTATAGGTGCAATGGAGTCGCACGGAGGAAAAGAAGAAGAAATTATCCAAATTGAGCCAAAGGGTGAAAGTGTCATCTCACATGCAAGTGACTCCTGGAGCCTAGCCACGGTTAAGGGGCATATCTATGTGTAAAAAAATATCATTTCAAGGGCGGATGCTTGAGTCAAACCAAGAAATTAGGGGCTGCCGTTTTAGTGGCCTATATCAACTTATGGGGTGTCTTTCTACATGCCACGGGTACCCCTTATCTACCTCATCGGGGTGGATGTATCCAGTTCACGTCTTATTCCTACTACACAACCCTAAATTTGAGCAATTGATTGCTTTCAATCATTCACTCATTAACTCGCAGGAGAGGCCATTGAGAAACTCGTAAAAGAGAAGAAATCGGGTTTTCATAGTTGAAGCCGAGAAAACGATGGAAGAATTGAATGAGTTGTTGGCATTTTGGACCGTAAATGGGGAGGAAATTGAGCGTTGAATCGAAGATTTACGGTAGGAAAATGGCTGGAGTTCATGGATTTTTTTTATTATGGGTTTTCAACAGATTTGAGATACAGAGAAAGAGGAAAAGAATCAAGTGGCTCTGGCTTGATTTTGTGAAAGATTGAGTGGGTTTTGTCAGGATCGATGGGGATTTCGATTGAATCTGGACGTTACAATGGAGTTTGAGCTGATGGGGTGTTTTGTGGTTGAATGATGATGCAGATCCGGGCTTTGATTTGATGATGATTTCGTTGAAGAGGATTAAGAAGTTTAATGGGTGTTTGGGTCAAATTGGATTTGTTAGAGTCATTGCTCTAATGGTCGAAAAGGGTTGAAGATTTCGTGCAAGCAACCAAGGTGATGTATGGATCAAGCCCTGGAGTTGATAATTGATGGTTGTACACTAATGTGGAAGCTTGAATTGGATGTGCTGGATTTACAGATGGTGTTGTTCTTGGGCTGATGGATTGCTGGCGACACCAAGGTGGTGATGATGGCAGAGGGGCAAATATTGTTGCTCTGTTGGATTGGGTCTGGTGGAGTTGTTGGTGGTGTGCCTGTGGAGGTGGTATAGCAGCTGATGGACTCAAGCAGCAGGATTGAAGGCTGTGATGGCTTTGGTGATGGTAAGCAATGAATGAGTACACAAGGCAGGTCAGGCAGAGCTGAGCTTGAGAATGTAGTGGGTTGTTCAGGGAATTGCAGGACTTGCAGCTCAGGTTGCCATGGGAAGAGCAGCAGCAAGAAGCTACAGGTGATGGGCTTGACTGATGGAATTGTAGGTGGTGAATGTAGCTCAGGTGCAGTGGAGAATAACACAGGGCCATTAGAGCTGCATTACAGTGGGTTTGAGATTATGAGGTGATGTTATGGCAGTGGAATGGAGTTTACATGGTTGTTTCCAGGGATGACTGCAGCTGGCACAAGTTAGTATATATGAGGTGTTGCAGGTGATGGCTCGAGGAGATTTGCGTGCCCTGTGCAGCTAGTGAGACCGCATGTCGATGGTGCTACAATTAAAGAGGCCGGAGGTTATTGCTCCCTGGGCTTGTAATGCATTGATGGAAGCAGTCTTCTTTCGTGAACCGGCATGGATCTCGTTGATGGCTGCACTGGTATTGGTTGCCGACACGGGAGTTTGAAGGTCAAGTGAACTGAGCTGTAGCTCAGGCTAGTAAATGGAATGGAGCTGCTATTGCAGGTTATGAATGGGAAGTGAAGCATCTGGTGGTGTTGCAGTGGTGCAGCTCTGGGCTGTTGAAGCTGCATTGAAGTTTGAGAGCAGATGCTGCAGGGAGATAGTGCAAGAATGATACAGTGAGTGTGGAATTGCTTGAGCCGCAGTGACTTGGAAGGATACAGGCAAGCTGGTGATGCTACTGGTTTACAGGAAATGGTTTGAAGTTATGGTGGTGCTTAAGCTCTGTATATTGCAGGTGGAGTTGTTATTATGCAACTGAGATGGAATGGCAACTCAGGATGGGGGCTGTGAAGGTGCCACTGAAATGACAGGCCTAGCACAATGCAGGGAAGTTACAGCTGGTGCAACAAATGGAGTTGCAAGACACAGCCATCATGGCTGGGAATCAGAGCAAATGGTAATGGGTGCTATTTGGCCATCATGGCAGGCCTATACAGCTTTACTCACTCGTGCAACCGTGGCCCTGGAAAAGTCAGCCCAGTTAGATCACCAACACTGCTGACTCATGAACCTGACTCAGCTGATCCAGTTCTGACCCGATCCAACCCGGTTTGACCCGATCCGACTCACCCGCCGAGCTGACCCGGTCCTGACCCGTTGACCGGTGACCGGGCGGACTTTGCCGGTCACCGGGGCTGTTTTCCGGCGACTTTCCGGCCGATTTCCGGCCATAATCCCAGACTTCCGGCGACCGTTTTCGGGGTGTATTTTCTACACGGGTTTCTCACTCTTTTGGGCTTGGTGGACTCTCACCTAATGGACTTTGAAGACTAGACCTAATTTTAGAAGTTGGAGAAAGTTATAAAAGGGAAGGTCTTCTACAACTTATGATATATCTTATTCTTGGGAATTTTGGAGAGCCGTTTTGTTTACGCTTCTAGGGTTTGGTTTTGTTCTTCTTCTTCCTTGTTTTATTATTGAATATTGATGATGATGAACTCCATAGCTATGAGTAGCTAAAAATCTTATTGGTTATGGGATAAAACTTGATTTCTCAACATGCTTTTGATTCAATGAATTAGTTTTGTCTCAAAAGTAATTATTGTTTGTGATTCACAATTAATAGTGTTATAAGATTTGAAAACTTGTTAGGTTGAGTCCGGAATCAATCCGATTTGTGTTCATCTCTAGAGCTATATTAGGTTTTCAATACGAAAAAGTTGTTTATCCCTGATTCTAAGTAGCATAATTGTGGTTAGTGCTTGTAGTGATACATCCTATTAGTCACAAGTGAATCATAACTTTTGTTAAAACGTCTAGTGCTTTTACACATTCGTTTGCATTGATGAGTCTTATTCCATAAATCTTAATGCTTTTAGGGAGTTAAACTTAATTGTGCTTTTACACTTTAGGTTGCTTTCGACGAAGAATTCACATATGCATCTTTTAATGTGGTTGTGATGAAAACATGGAATTAACGGGTTATACTTGCGATCAAGATATCCTAGGACTTTTAATAAATACGAGATTAAATACCAATTCTAATCATTGATGAAAATACATGTTTGTGAATGATACCATCCCTTGACCAATATCTTCTCCTTATTGATTTCTCAAATTATTTACTTTGCTTTCAACTACTTTTATTTCTTAAACAACAAACATACCTTGGGTTACTTTAGAAACTGAAAATTACTTAACAACAATTGCCTCTCTGTGGATACGAACTCTTCCTTACCTTGTGCTTCATTTAAATTTAGTGCGTAAGAAAGTGAAATTATTTTTGACGGATTGACACACGATCAAGGAGGAGCAGCTGATGTTACTAATTAGATTGAGATTAAGAAACTTAGGGTTTTCCTGAGGTTGATTGAATTGAATCTGGGTTTGAGTCCAGGAAGGAATTGATGAGATGTGGTGGTGGTTTGCCAATGTTGATTCAAGCAAGACATGGAGAAGATTGATCGAATTAGGGTTGGTGTTCTCGAAGATGAAAAGGGGATCCAAGATTTACAGAAATTGAGAGATGGATTAGATGGAAGAAGAAGAATGAGGAATGTTAGCTGTATGGATTTGAAAAGGGATTCGAGATCTCAGAAGAAGAGGTGGTGTTGTTTCTGTTAATCGAAGATGGAGGAAATGATATGAAGAACAAGGTTTTGAAGAGTTTACAGGATTGGGTTGTAGCTGAGATTCATGTAGATGAATCTGTGTGGGTTTGTCTCAGACGAGGTTTAAATATCAACGAGATTACATGGAAGCTGTGAAGGTCGGGTTTGAGTCGAACTTGAGAATGAGCTGCAAGGAATGATATTGTTGCTGCCAAGATTGAGTCGATGGGATATGGCAGAGAAGTTGCAATGGAGTTTTTGTTTACTAAGTTTGGAGTTAGCTGACTCTCTGGTTGCCGCTCATGGATATTACAGTACCAGCATCAAGCCGAAATGGGTTGTTGTTGGTTGAGAAACTTGATCTAAAGTTACAGAGTGAGTCATCGACTAAATGGAAAGAATTGGATTGAGTGGACTTGTTGTTGTAGAGTTGCAGCCTGTTGCGGGTGTAATTCGGTGGTGCAGTATTGGTGCAATGGAATTGGTCCGAACAGAGACAAAGTGATGCAAATTGAATTTGAATTTCGTGTGGCAACCGAATTGAAAAGGAATTGCGGTTAGGGTCTATGGAATTGGTGGTGGTCATGAAGTGATTGTGAACTCGGATATAAGTTTGGTCTATAATTATTAGGAAGCTGCTGCTATGAATGCACTGATGTTGTGGCAACTGAGCTGGAGCTGAATGTGGTGGATTTATGAGTTCAAGTCGCTGCTGTTAATTTCAGAAAGGAGAGATGATTGAGAAATGGTGGTTGCTGCTATGGCTAGGTCAGAATTTAGAGAAGTTCAGGTCCGGAGTTGAGAAGATTGGTGGTCTGGGAGGCTACGAATTGTTGAATAGAGAAGACACTGGTGGTGATTTAGATTTCATAATAACAAGAACATGGAGATATGGCCTGATTGCAGCTGCAGATTGGTGCGTGTTTACAATGGGTTTAACTGGCGTTGAAGCAGAGAGGAGAAACGAAAGAGATTGGTGGTGGTCTGTGCTTGTTTGCAGCAATGGAGTGACTGAATTGAGACATTAGATGTATGTTTAGGCTGCGTGTATGTGAATTACAGCTGGTATTGGTTGCTGGCTGAGTTTTCGAGAGCTTGAATGATAGCGGCTGCGTTCTAAGAAGTTGCGAACTGTTGGTGATATAATGTATGTGAAATTGCAGTCAGATGTAGAGAATGGTTTTGGTACTGTGGGTTCTGAGTACATGGAGCTGTAAATGGAATTGCAGTGAGTTGATGAGAACAGGTGGTAGTGGTACTGTTGAATTTGGGTTGAAGCTGAAGGACTTGAGGCACTCGCAGTGATTTTGGAAGTGACAGAGAAGTGTAGGCCATTATGGCTGGGATTGAAATGACTAATGCATTATGATGGCGCAACAGAGGGTTAGGCCTGTGTAAAATAGCTTTGGCCAAAACCAGTCAGCTACTGAGTTTGACTTTGACTCAGCTCACTCAGCCTTTGACTCAGTGACTTTGACTGAGCTGACTCGGTCTGCCTGACCTGGTTTGACTCTTCTTTGACTCGTTGACTGGTGACCGGGTGGAATTTGCCGGTCACCTGAGATACTTTTCCGGTCACTTCTCCGGCCGATTTCCGGCCATAATACCAGTTTTCCGGCGACAGTTTTTGGGGCATATTTTCTACATGGGTTTTTCTCACATATGGGCTTGGGGGACTTCTATCTATTGGACCTTTGAGACTTGACCTAATTTTGGAAAGCAAAGTTATTTAAAGGAAAGACTTCTACAACTTATATCACGGATTATTCTTGGAAGCTAAGGGGAGAGCCGCTTTTGTTTACGCTACTAGGGTTTGCTTTTGTTCATCTTCTTCTTTATTCAATTAATATTTTTTTGATGAACTCCATAGCTATGAGTAGCTAATTTAATATTATTGGTTAAGGATGTAGTCCTATTTCTAAAACTTGTGCTTGAGTTATGTATTAGTTCTCTCTCTCTTGATTATCGTTTAAATCTCTACTGTTTTAATAATCACATGATTGATGTATTGTGATAGGACTAAGATGTTTGGTTAGTTAAGTGGCCAATTAATTGAACTTGCATCCTTGGCCATAGCTATTTTTGGGTTATTCATCGAGCAATAACCCTGAATACAAGTAGCATGATATGTTTACGGTTTGTAGTGATACATTCTCGTAATCATATGTAGAGTTTGACCATTGTCCGAATTGTTATGCGCAATGTATGACAATTGCATTGATTAGCCTATTTTCGAAACTTAATGCTCCTAGGAATTGAACTTAATTAGCGCAAGACGTTAGGTTATTCTTTAGGTAGAATTCACATACGCATCTCTAATGTGTGTGTTGATGAACTTAGGAAATTAATAGATTATCTTGCTCTCTTGATTCTCTAGGCTTTTGATAATAAAAGAGATTAAATTGTAATTCTAATCATATATGCAAGCACATGTCTAATATTGAATATGAATTCCTTGACCAATATCTTTCTCTATTGATTACTTCCTACAATTTATTTTGTTCTTAATTTACTTTTATTGCTTACTTAAAAATCAGAAATCCCCCCAATTGGTTACTTTAAGAAATTGATTACATAATAACTACAATTGCCTCTCTGTGGAAACGAACTCTTTCTTATCATATACTTTAGGAAAGTGAAATTATTTTTGACGCATACGACAGCGAACAATGCTTACCGAGATCATGCTCTTCATTGTGCGAGTGAGGTTGGCATTAATTTTCGTCATGATTTTGTAAGAGATGTTGTTATGGATATTTGTTACCGAGTAGGTGTTGCATCTAGGAATGAGGCTCCTTTAGGCTTCCTATCAGCAGATGACAGTGCCCTTAAGCTTGCCGATATCCTCGTTTACAATTGGGACAATGGTCGAGATACCTGTTTCGACGTCACTGGGGTTTCGCCTTTTTCTGGTGGAGGAATTCACAATTTTAGACCAGGGCATGCTATCTCTATGGTACTAGTCGTAAGCGCAACAAATATTTAGACAAGTGCACTACTCATGGATACAGCTTTTATGCCTTAGCCTTTACCACTTTAGGAGAGCTTGGAGATGACTTTATTGTTTTTTTGAAGAGATTGAAAAATTGCTTAGCCAATTATGATGCAAATAACAAAGTAGGAAGTTTACTTTTTCATAGGGTAGGCTTGGCTATCCAGAAAGGTGTCGGTGCACAATTTGTTGCCCGATTACCAACCATTCCTGTGTTAATATTTCTCTCATATAATAATATAATAATAATAATAATATTGAGTCGGAGCACAACTTGTTGCCCGACTACCAACCAAATCTGTGTAAATTTTTCTTTGTTTTTAATAAAGTTTTGGTGTTATAATAATAATAATAATAACATCATAATAATAATAATAATAATAATAATAACTATCTTGGGATTAATAGACATTACAGTTCCCTGCCTCGGTTATCAACACGCTCTACAGGTTTTCACTGAAGTTTGTGATCTTTCCCCTTCGAGTTTCAACATTTGTAACTCTGCCCCCCATTACATGAAGTCTCCGGCATGTATTTACTTTGATGTTGTCAAAAGAAGATACCTTCTAGTCTTCCCTTAACAAGCGTGACTACACTTTATGGCAGCAAACCGAGTTGAACATGCTATGGACTTTCTTAAAGCCATTCCTATATCCAGGCTTAACCAAACCTGTTGCTCCTAGACAATTCGATTCTGTCTTGCAAGACCAGCTAGGGATACCTTTCTTCGAGGAGAACAGCTTATGCTCTTGCCGCAAACGACCCATGGATGTCTTCGGCGACCATGCTATTCATCGCGCTGAGTGAGGTTGGGATGAAATTTCGTCATGACTCGTTAAAGATGTCTTTCTTGACATTTGTTATAAAGCTGGCGCCATCGTTTAGGAAGGAAGTCTCTTTGGGTTTCTCGAAGGACGGTAATGATCTCAAACTGCGGATATTATGGTTTACAATTGGGAGGACGGTAAGGATGTATGTATGGATGTTACGGGTGTATCGCCTTTTACAAGTGCTCGGACTCGTGTACTGGCCAAAGCCATTCTTCACTGCTATCACTCGCAAGAACAAGAAATACTTGGATACCTGCTCTTCACGTGGCTATGGTTTCGGTGTGCTAGCCTTTACTACCTTTGGTGAGCTCGGTGCGAATACAATTTCCTTTCTCAAAAGACTGAAGAATTGCATGGCTAGACATGATGCCAATTTCAAGATGGGAAATTCTCTTTTTCATAGGCTAGGAATTGTTATTCAAAAAAGTGTTGGCGCCCAGCTTGTTGCTAGGCTGCCGACCATTACTTGTAATATTGATTTTTCTTTATAATAATAATAAGTTTATTCTAAAAAAATAAAAAAATAATAAAAATAAAAAAATAATAATAAAAAAATAATAATAATAGTTCTTCTTCACAAATTTATATGCAAAACGTGAAGCTAACTTATAGCAATGCACTAAGATGGAACACGCCATGGACTTTCTTAAAGCCATACATATCGCTGGTCTTAATCGACCGTCGGGCCTCGCGTAGTTCGGTTATTCTCAAATCTGAGTTTGGTATCCCCCTTTTGCATATGAGAGTTTGTGTTCATCTTTGTAATAGTCCTATGGATGTATTTGGCGACCATGCATTACACTATGCTAATGAAGTCGGCATGAAATTTCGACACGACCTTGTAAGGGACGTCTTCGCAGACATTTTCTATAAGGCTGGCATCGCTGCCCGTAAAGAGGTCTCTATGAGCTTTTTGTCAGATGTTGGCACATTGAAACCGGCTGACATTCTTGTGTACAATTGGGAAAACGGACAAGATGTGTGTTTAGATGTTATGGGCGTGTCTCCTTTCACCAGTGCTGCCACTCACAGTTTCACTCCAAAACATGCTATCTTGGCTGCCACTGCCCGTAAGCATAACAAGTATCTTGAAAAATGCACTACACATGGTTATAGGTTCATTGTCTTGGAATTTATGACCCTAGGCGAGCTCGGAGATGATGCCATTGTCTTTTTTGAAAAGATTAAAGAATTTCCTTGATAGCTATGATGTTAATTCTAAAGTTGGTGTTTCTCTTTTTCACAGAGTAGTCATCACTATTCAAAAATATGTTGGTGTCCAGCTTGTTGCTAGGCTACCAACCCACTCTTTGTAATTAATTTTTATACTTTCATAAAAAAAAAAAAACAAAAAAAAAGTAATAATAATATGGAAGGTACCTAGCTCAATAAAAATAATAACAATGGCTAGCTAGCTTAATGGTCATCCCCATTCCACAAAGGTTTGATGCGCTCCAGGAGGTCCTGTGGGTTCGAGTTCTTGATGGAGCAATACTACAGAGATTTGACATGAAAGGTAGAGTTAGCTTGCCCCCTTGCGACATAATCAATCCAGATATAATTTTTATCTCTGAAGCTAAATTAGGAGCTGAGAAAATGACTAAATTAATTAAGTCTTTTAAATTCTCAAATGTAAGTTAATTCCTTCTAGAGGCTTTAGCAGGTGCTATTATTCTACTCTTAAAAGATGGTCAATCCAGATATAATTTTTTATCTCTGAAGCTAAATTCGGAGTTGAGAAAATGACTAAACTAATTAAGCCTTTTAAATTCCCAAACAGTAAGTTAATTCCTTCTAGAGGCTTAGCGGGTGGTATTATTCTACTCTGGAAAGATGAATTTCAATTTCGGGTAGTCAATACAGACACATGGATTTTTATAAACTGCTTAGTGCATGATGACCTTTCTAAGCCAGAATGGCTCCTTACATGCATTGTATGGTTCTTCTTACCGTAATCATAAGGAAAAACAGTACATGCATGTATGGTTCTTGTTACCCTAATCATAAGGAAAAACGGTAGAATTATATCAAAGACTTGGGAGAAAGTATTCAACTGCCATGGGTGGTTATTGGTGGCCTTAATTTGTTTTTTTATAATGAGAGTAGGCCTTCAGTTTCATATAATTCTTCTTCTTCAACATTGGTTACTTATTCTTCAAGAGACTCTCCTTATGTTAACATGATTTCTGATGCTGGGTTGGAGGATATGTGATACACTGGTAGATCTTTTACTTGGTCTAGTAATGTTCATGGCACCGATATAAGAAGATCAAGGTTAGATAGAGCTCTCGCCAATGCATATTGGGTGGTTCATTATCCTGATGCAAAATTACCTCATTTACCACAATTTGGATCTGATCATTGCCCAATTTTATTGGATACGACATCAACAGATGGTGACGGAAGAAGAAATTGGAAGTATTTTAAATGTTCTTAATAATCAGGTTGTTATTGCTTGGGAAAACAGTTTAGTGGTTCTCATGCACTCCAACTTTCAAGAAAGCTGGTGTTACAAGGAAGTATGTTTCAAATGGAACTGGGAAAAGTTTGGAGATATCCAGAGTAATATATTTTGTTGCATCAGCAGCTGGAAGCTATTCAATAAGCTGACCCAACACTTAACAACAACAAGAATAACACTATTTAAATTCAAGCAAAGTTGAACAAAGATTGAGTAATCTGGCATCAAATTCAAAGTGAGATTTGGGGTCAAAAAGCTAGGATCAATATTATTTGGAAATAGACGAAATAAAAAATACCATCACACAAATGCAAATAGAAGAAGATCTAGAAACAATATTGCAAATTTTTAAAGGATAGTAATGGTAACTGGTGTTCGACAAGAGAAGAATTAGAAAATTTACTTGCACAACATTACAACACTCTTCATACTTCCTCTTATCATTCTAGAAATGAAGCCATATTACAGTGTATTCCTTCAGTTATTACAAGTGAAGATAATAATGGAAATATTAGAGTTCCGGAAGGTGCAGAGATATTCAAAGTAATCGAAAGATATAAAGCCATGGAAAGCTCCGGGACAAGATGTTTTCTCACCTGGTTTCTTTCAATCTCATTGGGATATTGTTGTCAATGATGTTGTGTAAATGGTGAGACACTTCTTTCAGTCAGGCTACATACTAAAGGAGATAAATGCAACAAACGTTTCTCTAATTCAAAAAGCAAAAAGTAAGAAGTTTCCATTTGATCTTAGACCCATTGATCTGTGTAATACCTCATATAAAATAATTTCTAAGATTCTCACCACAAGGTTGAAAAAAGTCATGGGTAACATCATCTTACCTATGCAAGCAGCATATGTACCAGGAAGACAGATATCTGACAATATACAATTGGCTCAAGAAATAATTCACACAATGAGAGATGAGAAAGAAAATCAAAATTACCTTGCACTTAATGTAGACATGTCCAAAGCTTTTGATAGGATGGAATGGTCTTTTTTGGCGGATGTTACGATATTGTAGATGGTGGATTTTCGACAAGGGCTAAAATCGTAAACCCATAATTATATATGCTCCTGATCCAACAATCAGATGAGTATTGAGGCTCATGTCTCTTATCGAAAGCATGAAAGCTCATGCCACAAGAATCTCTGACTGAGAATACTTTCTCTCAGAGTGTATGTAGATGTGTAGTCTCTTAACGAGGCAACGCAGATATCTCACGAATACTTGAGCAATTTCGTAATTACTTCTGTATAGAATCGAAAGATTGGACGGCTCCTAGACAGCTTTCTTGCTAGTATAGAGCAATAACGTCTTAAGGATGTTACAATGTTTTCCCTGACTATATAAAAGAAATATGACGCTTCAACTAGCTCATATTACTCAATTCCTGAACAATTAATGCTCCTAGACGATCGTACTAGTTTAGAGCCATCAATTAATTATTCCTAAATCATCAGATTCATCAGCTGAATCCTTGGAAAATATTCTATGTTTCCATAAAATTTCATTACTTCAATTCATGGTTCTTCCCAGCAGAATTCCATGAGTTAGTAATAAATATTCAACACACGGGCATCTGAGAAACTATCGAGTAAGTCCCGACTAAAATGGTGCAAGTGTACTCAACAATAATGCACTAACGAGCACCCGAATGCACGAACGAGCACCCGAATGCACGAACGAGCATTCTAAAATACGAAGGAACGATGAACCTATGCAAAATAAGAACAAAATAATAAATAATAAAATATTAATCAAGGCGCTGGGGGACTGGGCCTACCGGCCGGCCAGTCGTTCCATGGCCAGTCCCACGCCCAATTTTATATTTTATCATATTTTCATTATTTTCCTTGATCTCATGAAAATCCTTTCATTTGAACAAATATCTTTCGCTTTAAGGAAACTCCTCGGTTGCATGGTGTTTTTCGCATCAAGGAAATAATATAAAATTAGGAAAGGTGTCATGGGACCGTGTCACTAGCCTACGGGCTATTCCCTAGTCGTAATGGTCCCACACCTCATGATTCCTCATTATTTTATTATTATTTCCCTAATCTCATGAAAACTCCTTAATTTCATGATATTTCCTTCAAATCATGAAAAAATAATATAAAATTAGGAAAACTCATGGGATCGAGCCCTAGATGGCCGGTCATACCCTAGCCGGTCCCACACGCCCTTATTTTTTTATTATTATTTTTTATGTTTCCTTAATCCCATGGAATTCCTTGATTTCATGATATTTCGTTCAAATCATGAAAATTCCTTCAAATCATGAAATAATACATAAAATTAGGAACACTCATGAGACGGGCCCCAAGCCTCTACCGAACATGCCCAAGACGGTCCCATACGCCCTTATTTTATTATTATTAATATTATTTGTTTCCTTCATCTCATGGAAACTCCTCTACTTCAAGGAAAACTCCTTTATTTCAACAAACTCCTTGAATTCATGGTATTTTCATAAAATCATGAAAAATATAATAAAATAGGGAAAATGCTATGGGACCGGGCTCATTGGCCGGCCAGCCATGCCTTGGCAATATCCGGTCCCACACTCCATGATTCCTTCATTTTATAAATATTTTCCTTCATCTCATGAAGTTTCCTCAGTTTCAGCAAAATCCCTGATTTCTTCATATTTTCTCAAATGGCTGCTCAAACGCACATTGAGAAAATATCAAAATTCTCGGTGATCGAGACGCGAACACTTTGGTGATACGATCATATTACCTTGACCGACCAGGGTTGGCTCTTTGGCTTGCAAGAGGCTAGGTCCCTCATTTTTTTCATCATTTGACCTAATTTGTTCACATTAGGTTCAAACTCTTCCAAACAACTTGAATTCCATAAAATGATCGACAGACGATCCCATGACCACCTGGGCCGGTTTCATGACCCCTTTGTCGGTCCCTCATCTCTTCATAATTAATTAGGTTTTATTACCTAAGGCTCAGAGACGAGCATTATTTTAATAAATGATTAAACCAAAGATTTAATCATCCTCTCATCGGCTCAAATTAACAAGTCTTCAAAAGACCTTGGTATTTGCTCACTTATCTGGGCGCTACATGGTCGACCCATGATCCCATGTAGCTGGTCCCTCCTTCCGCGGTTAATTTTCAATAAACCATCAATCGATCATCAATTGATCGAATTAGGGTTTTGAGTCCAAGGTTCATAATTCCAGATTCAAACACTAATAATTTTACGATGATCTCATGGTCAATATTTTATTAATTACACTTAGTTTAGTTGCCGGTATTTAAATTAATATTTTATTTGGTCATGCTATCAATAATTCATCAGACGAGCAACATTTGCTCAGATGAGCAATATTTGTTCAGACTAAGGAATATTGGTTCAATTGTAAATATTCAACAACCCATCGAATGAGAAATATTTTCTCACCTTAACTATCAACATTTACGTGAGAATCATACCTCTGTCTCAACATACACATTCAATTCATGAGTCTCAGAATATTTGCAAATCACGACTCAACAATACAAGGACTCATCGTCCCATGAAGTCATGAAGTCAACAACTGACTAACTAAATCACGAGACATCAATCGTGTCACATGGGGGATATTAACTAGAGTTTTGGTCTGGCGGTCAACGGAACGTGTATTCATACACACGATGAGAACGTGAGCAAGTCGTGCAATCAGTTGAAGGAGTTAACAAAGTAGTGGATGGAAAATCGACCAAGTCTCTGCACGTTGAGCAACTGGTTTTAACACGATTTCCACTTCTCCACTCTTTGATTCCATCAATCGGTCACACTTCATGGGATCATGGTGTTTACAATTCTAGCAATATAAATAAGTTCTGAATCATGATTGGAGGACAAGATAATCTCACGTCAAATGATAACACGAGATTAACAACTCAACGCCTCGAGAAATTACTCTCAACGGAGCAAATTCAATCATTCAGAACTTATCTTATTTCAGAATACACAACACACCCACAACCTTCGATCACCATTGATCTCACACATTTCTCAGCTTCCCTCCTACTTATCGACCCATCTTCTCTTATGACCGAATTTATTCTGGAACGACCATTGTCTTGGTTTAGGCAAGAGTACTACAGATTGATATCTCGAATTCAAAGCACTCCCTTCTTGCAGTGCATCTGTGTGAGGTTTAACAGTTCGCCCGGTTCAAGGAGTTTCCTCCGCACGGTCGTCTCCTCAATTCCGTAAAAACCAGCAACTCGTTTTGACCCATCTACAGACACAAATGGGATTTTGCAATAAATGGTGTAGCTTAATAATGCAATGTATCAGCACTACAAAAGTTTGTATTCTCTTGAATGGTGCTCCTTGTGATTTTTATCAACCAACAAGAGGAATAAGACAAGGTGATCCTATTTTACCTTATCTTTTTATCATTGTCATGGAGGCTTTCTCAAGACAGTTACATATGGCTGAACAAGAAAATAAGATTGCTGGTATTAAAATTGCATTAGGTGCACCTTCAATTTCACATTTTTTCTTTACAGATGATTGTTTATTATTTGCAAATACTGATCTATATAATGTTAATAATCTGCTTCAAATTATTGAGGAGTTTGGTCTCGTCAGTCAATCGGTTAACTTTGAAAAAGCGGGGGTATAACAACCACACCCAATAATTCATCCTAAGCAATCGGTATGGACTCGAACTCCAATATAATTCCGAGAGCACCAACTTAAAAGCGAGCTCAATCAAGAGATATATCAAAGAGCTTTATCTCAATTTCTCAAGGCAATCAACATATCAAACATATATAAATCTGTGAGCTTGATTGATACGAGAAATAACTAGGACAGTACCAAAGACCAATGCTGTAGTAGCAGGTTTTCCCACACTACACCCCTTACTCGATTTTGCTTAATTAACCCATTGAAAGATGTAAGATCAAGAATATTTATTGATTGAATTCATGAATTGTTTACACAAGGAAATAGAATTACACTTAGAAATTAATACACTCTTAAACTTTTCTCTCCTAATGACTTGCCCAACAACTCCAAAGAGATCTCTCCCTTTAGGACTCACTTAGCCCTTTATATAGGGTAATACATAGTGGATGACAAATTTAAGCTACCCTTTATTTTCGGGAATATCTCGAGAAGTGTCGCAGATGCACAAACATTCACTCGCGACACTTCTTAACCTCGCACGATCTCACGTCTTCTTTATGTTTTGCCTGCTGTTATTCATTGCGCGTTTATTTTAGCTCCTCTGCGACTCCCTCGCGACACCGCCGTTCATTAATCCCGCGAGCCTTGTATGTTGCGATATTATGATCCTACATCTTGCCTCTTTTCCTTGAATATTGCTTGAAGAGCGATCTTTAAGGAAAATCTGTTGTTGTAGTAATCTTTGGTTTTTTCGATGAAGGAACGAGCGAAAAAAGAATACTTTCCTTAAAAAGTACGTATTTGCCTCTATTCTTTGGCGAAGTTCAAGCTTCTTTGAGATGTACATTTAGTATCGTTTCTTGTCTCTCCTCATATTTCTCCGCGAAGGGAAGAGTATCATGAGAGTGATTCTTTTGATTTGCCGCGATCGCTATCTTTATCTTTTTCGATTTTGTACTTTTACACGGATTTTGATTATTAATGTCTTTTCTTGACACGTCTCTTTTCAACCGTTTATTCTTGACCGTTCATGTCTCTTCTCGCATTAAATGACCTCGCTTTTTCTCGAGGATTTTTTTTTCCTATATATAGTTTTCTTTTCCTCTCCTTTTCATTCTTTAGTTTCTCTCCGCAACTTCTCTTTGATTTTCTCCTTCCGCAATTTGCGCTTCACTATCGCAAATCTTTTCTTCGTCTTTTCTAACGCCGATCCTAATCTCCAACCTCCCATTCATTCCCATACTGATAATGGCCTCCATGAGTCGTGCATACAAGTCTTCTTTTGAAGAAGTTAAACATAAATTGATAGAGACGGGTTTTACTCTATCAACTATTCCCAATCAAGAACCTTCATCTATTCTTTCTGCAAAATTGTTTTATGATCATCATTGTGATGATCAAAAATTATTGTCTCGCTGGGTCGACTTCTCGCAGTGGCTTCCCATCCCCTTATACAATCCCGAGATGCCTTTATTTTATGAAATCTTGGCCCATGAAAAATTCTCTCTGCTGTTTATCAATTAAGTGGCGATTGCATTCGCCCGATGCTTGAGTTCGCGAACCGCAGTCTCGGCAAAGGATCTTTGTACCCTAATTCGTCAAATCCCAAATTCGCAGACTTGGAAATATTCTTTGAGAAGTACACCGAGAAAACTTTTTGAAAATTATGCTGATAACTATGGTGAATGTGAAATCTCACTGGGCATTCACGAAGAAAAAGGATAATGTCCCTGAAGATAAATTACTCATGCAAGATATTGATTGGCACCCAGGCAATAATACTTCTCCTCGTCATTCCAAAGATGAGAAGTGGTGGGTTGTACCCTTGATCTTAAATGGCCCTTACATTGCGGGCTCGCATATTCTTCCTGCAAATCTCGCAGGATATCATCCTTGGGAATTCAAATGGCCTGAGAAGGCGAATGAGGTATGTTTCCTACTTCAAATTTTGCTTTCGCAACTTTCTATCTATCATTGTTGAGTTTGTGAAATCTTTCAGATAACCAAATTAAGAAGGAGCTACAAGAAGGATCCGTCGGAGGATACTCTGACATTGCTTCGATCGCTCACGGGTGAAGTAAGAAACATTTCCTTTCTTTTTATTTAAAACAATATTGTTGCCTTTGTTTCTTATATTTACGCGTACGCGAAGGTTGGAGTTGAAGAAGCTTTAGCTGCGAAGACTAGAAGTAAGGGCAAAACTGTCATTCGCAAAGATAAATCTTCCGCTCCATTATCTAAGAAGCGAAAGGCTCAGTCTTCTTCTCGCCTTAACTCAAACTCCGAATCTTCTGATGAAGATGACCATGATTCGAATCTCTCTCTCGCTAAAAAGACTCCACTGGCCGGTTCTCCTATGGATCGGTTATCTAGCATCTTCTCAGACTCTTTCCAAGGAATGGGAGATGCTCCCCTAGCTTCTCTTTATGGACTCTCGCAAATGTGTGTAATCTGTTTTTACTAGAAGGCAATGATTCTTTCAATGGAGCTTCTAGAGTCGTGTCTCCTGACTTGTTGAATGCATTGGGATCTTTGGTACGTGTGCAGTCACATTTCCCTTTTTAAATTTTTAAATATATGTATATTAATGATTTTTCTATCTTCTTTTATAGGTTGGAAGAACTTCCTTTGTAGTTGCCTCAGATCTCGAGAGGAGACGCAGCAATCTTGAGAAGAAGAATTCGCAATTGAGCAAGAAGATTCGAGAATTAGAGACTAAAGCTGCGTCATCTCGCGATAAAGATGAGAGAATTCAAAAGTTAAATACCGAACTTGATTCCCAAAGGGATAGGGTGTCCACTCTTCAGAGCGCTAATCAGCAACTTTATGGTATAAGATTTTCCCTTCTTTTATTATTTCTATCTTATCGGTCGCATATTGCTTCCTAACTTATTACCTTCGCAGATGTATATAATCTCTCCGATGAGGCTATTCTTCTCCATACATTTCCTGAACCTATGGATAATGACCTTCTTCTCGCTCACCTCAATCAATCTCTAAGTAGTTCCTCAGATAAAACTAACCTCCTTTCATTAAAGGATCTTCAATCCAAATATCAGCTTTTAGAGATCGAACACAGATCTAATTTAAATTTAACTAATCGCTTTAAACGAATGTATCTCGATTCCGAGAAGAAAATCAAGATTTTAAGGAAGAAAATTAGTGATCTCATAGATGAGAATGATCGCATTACTAACAAGAGGTGCACAAAGCGTTAGAGAATTTCACAAATCTCTTCTTGGTGTGCAAGTTGAACGAGATGAACTCTTCATCGAATACTATGCTTAAGCAGCGAGAAGAGCAAGTTCGTTCTCTTTTTGTTATTAATAGTGATGATGAATTCGCCTGGCTGCGAAAGTTTTAGATAACACCAGGAATAACCTAGGTGTTGACGTTAGTCTTCATGCCGAGCATACTTCCTTGATTAAAGATATGATATCTGATAGAGAAGGTTTCTTATTATACCTTACTGCTTCTTACTTCTGTAGCATTGCCTGTAAATTATTAACTTGTTGTTACTTATTTTAACGAGAAGAGGCTTCATGTTAGAATTAGAGAGCTTGAATCGAGAAAGAACAACCGCCAGAATTTTCCGGCGAGAATTGAAGAACTCGAAATCGAAAAAACAACTACTCGCCAAGAGTCTCTCCTTCGTAATAACAAGTATTCCAAGTTGAAGAAACAACCAAACGATGGTGGCGAATTTTAGTAATGATGCGATTCGTTTTCGCAATGGAGCTATGGAATATGTTTGTAAAGACCACAAAATCCCTCTTCATTCATATCCCCGGCTCCTCGAAAAGGTTCCCGAGAATCTCCGCATGTCTCGATGTTTCGATAGTGAGGCTAGCGAAGGGGAAAATTCTGGCGATGAAAATAATAGAACTGAAGAATCAAATGAAGGAGAAGAATCACCAAAGAGATAACTCTTTTTGTTTCTTTCACGCACTCGTAATATCTGTATATTTCTGTATCTTTATTATAGTGTACTTCTTGGATTTTTCCCCCCTGGATTCAGTCTTCATCCCCTTTTTTGGTATTTCTTCCTTGTAATATAATTGGCTAACCTTATTGATGTATAACTCTTTCATCGGAAGATGAATAACAATATTCCATCTTTTCCATCCCCATACTTGCCTCTGTTATTTATCTTCAGATGGAAGATTTTAGTTGTCTTCTTGTATTTGGTTTGATAATAATTTTATTGTTATTGAATGGATCGTCGCGACGGAGTCGCGGGTATCTTCATGAATTGAGAATTCTATCTCTTTTTGTTGCGACAAGGTCGCAGACCGCCTTTACATTTTCATGTAATGGCTCATTGACCTTGCCTTATCTTCATAAATGTATTTTATCTCTTCTCATTGCGACAAGGTCGCAAGATGCCCTTACATTTTCAAGCAAGGGCCCATTGACCTCGCCTTATCATTTTTTGTGTGGTCTTCCGAGTTAGACCTCCCTAATTAGAGGTCTTCCCCTGCCACCTTTCATCGCGACAAAATCGCAGGACGTCTTTACACTTGCATGTAAAGACCCATTGATCTTGCCTTATCATTTTCCGAGTATTTTTGCCTCTCGCAGATGTTTTAGTTGCGACAATATGACAGGCCTAGATATCCTTGCGAACATAAAGCCCCATGACATTGCTGCCGTGCGACGAAATCGCAGACGTCCGTACACTTTCGTAAAGACCCATTGATCTCGCCTTACCCTCGCGTTAGTATTATTGCCTCGGCAGGATCATTGCACAAATATGACGAGCCTAAGTTCTCTTGCGAAAACATAGCCTTATGACATTTGCATCTCTGTTTGACACCCCTAATGGAGAGCGTCGCCCTTATCATCTCCCGGTTGCCCCTTCAAGGAGGCGAAACATCGGCCATACAAGACTAGCTCCTCCCATCCGGTCTTAACAACAACTAAGAGTTGTTTTCGCAGCCTCTTATCCCTTATACCTATATGGTTTATGGTTACGAGATCGCACCCTAAGTGGAGTTTTCTTCGGCGAGTGCAACGCATGCCAAGACTTGCCAAGAATGGCCGGGTAGGTTCATCCATCCCGGGCACTCGCTCAACCGTGTACCTCGGCGCCTTGAGCATACACTCGACTCCTTGGAAGAGACCCTCGGTCGCCCAACCGGTATAACCTTATATATAGTTGGGAATCCAAGGTACCTCTCCCGGATAGGCTTTCATGGGCCCCAAATTTTCATGGTTCAGCTTCAGGAGCGGTGTAACCTTCCCCCGAACCATGGCGAGAGATACCCCTTATATGACGCACTTTAGGTCTTACATTTGCCTCTTATGAAATGTTATTCGCGAACTAGGGTGTACGCCATAAAGGTTCGTCCCATTCTTTTGCGCATTCATCTTTGTTAACTCATTCAATCATTCATGTTTTAATATTTGTTGATATTTGTTTATGAAGTATTCGCATAGTTTTGTTTCACTTGTTGTATTTCACTTTTCTTTCTTAGTCGAATTCTCATTTTACTCTTGGCTGCGAGATTCTCGCACATCATTACTTCAGCTGCTACTTTGCCTCCTGCTTTTATTGATTGTTCACTTCTTATGCCTTTTGTTCTTCATATCTTTTGCTTCTTTATCGTCATAATATTGGTCTGTCTCCAGGCATTCATCTCGCGAGATATGTTCAGTCCTTACTTCTATAGCATCCACCATCAATTTTTCCTTTCTCTGCTCATCTCTCACATGTTGCTTCCAACCTTTTCTTTTGGTATTTCTTTCTTCGCAGCTTTCTATATCGACCTCATGACATTGTTGCGACTCCTTCCAATCTCCTTGTATAATACCAATGCCATTTGGATGTGGAAATTTCATACATTGATGATATGTTGATGCAACTCCCAAGATTTCATGAAGCCATGGCCTCCCAATCAACGCATTATATGGAGATTCCACGTCAACCACACGAATAAAATATCAGTTGATAATCCTTGTAGAGGTATTCTCATGTGAACTTCTCCCTTTGGTTTGTTTTGTAAAGTGCCATTAAAGCCGTATATCTTGTATGTCGAGGGGATCAAATCCTCATCTTTTCCTACCATCGTCTTGTAAGTATGGTAGAAGAGAATATTCACCGAACTTCGGTGTCGATTAGAATTCGGTTGATCGCCCAGCAAGCTTCTCGCCTCATCATCTTCTCCATCGACCGGTTTCGGGTTAATCTCTAGTTTCACAACCAACGGGCTATCGTGTGTTTTCTTCCTTTTGGCACTTCATCTGCGAGAGAAAGAAATAGTCTTCAATTGCCACTTTTCTAACTGCGTCGTTCTCGCCAGACTCATTATTTCTTTATCATTAGCATCTCTCGCAAAGACTCTACTGAGCACGTTGTCATGAAAATCTTCGATTGTGCGATAGGAGTGGACGATAGAGTTGCAGTTCAAATTTCTAGCCTTTGTTCCAACTTCTATAACAAATGTTTCCTTTCCTTTTGGCCGACACTCGCCTCGTGCTTCTCTCGGTGGTGGTGGTAATGTCTCGGTCTGTTTTTCTCCCTTTAGAAAATGATTTAGCTTCCCCCGATCAATTATCCCGAGAATAATTCTCTTTATATTTCTACAATCATTTGTTTGATGTCCATGGAAGCGATGGTAAGAACAAAATTCATGACTTCTATCGCCTGGCGGTGGTTCCATTCCCACATTCCAAGGTGCTGGTACATTTTCCATCACAAGTATAGCTTCCCAGATCTTTTCCACACTAGCATTCAGTGGAGGCATCTTAATCTCTTCCCATACTATTTCGCGACTTCTCCGCCCCCACGGTTATTTTGCCTTCGTCCACCGTATGTTTCTTGCACATGATCTAGCCTCGAATCTTATTATTGCCGTTACGGTTGTAATAGTTCCTTTCTCGTTCAAATTCCTCTTGATCGTGGCTTCCCATGGCTACCATCTTCTCGCTGTCCCTCATCGCCTTTCCTTACTTGCTGTCCTTGCGAAGTACTCGCCATCGTATTGATGAATTGAGGCAACAAACTTGCGTTCGCAGCATTCGAGCTTGTGTTCACGATCGGATAAGAATTCATTTCATTCTGTCTTTCTTCTAAGGCAATATATTCTTCCCGCAACTCTCGTAGTTACGCCATCGTGATTGTATTTTTGATTCTAAAATTTGAATGTACAACAAGTTAGTCGCAAAGAGAGCATTCACAAATGAGAGGATGAGATATCTTTCCTCAACCCGTCCCGCCATTTCGCTACACATGGTTCTCCATCTTATTGTCAACTGCCTTAAGCTCTCGCCAACCCTTTGTTTCAACCCAAATACATCTTCAATACCTCGGTCGCTAAGAGTCTGTTATTTATGTATGCTCCCGTGAATGTGGCTTGTAAATGGTTAAATGATGTGATTGTGTTTCTTGGCAGACCTTCGAACCATTTTAGTGCTTCTCCTATTAGACTTGACGAAATATTTGCATAGTATAGCATCATGGTTCTCCCACCGTAACATACATCTCATATAAGCCTTGATATGTTGTACCGCACAAAGTTGTTCCATCAAAGATGTTGGTTAACGCAGTAGATTGCACTTAGGAGGTATTCCTCCCATCTGCACTTCTAGCGTGAAGGGATTCTTCGCGGCGTCTGGCGATGGCTTCGCTCTAACTGTCTCCTTCCTCCTTCCCTTCTACTATTCAAAAGTAATCCTCTCATTTCGGCTAGTTCTCTTAAGATTTGTTCATTTGCCTCGAGTTTGATTCTACTTTGGTCTTTTTAACTCGCTTCTCTCCTTCTTCGCTCGTGCCTATTTTGACCTTCCCTGCTCGTTATTTTCTCTCTTCTTTCCCGCGACGCTCTTCTTCGTTTCTTTCGTCATTCCGCACACCATTATATCGGTTGTTCTCTCTTCTTGGCTGTCTCTCGGCTCTCATCCGCACCCTTTCATACTCTTCATTAATATCTCTATTGGTACGATTTTGTTCCCTTCTTCTTTCGCGGTTGTCATGGTTATTCTGCCGGATTGCCTCTTCCATCTCTTGGTTTTCCATTTCTGCTCTTACCCTTTCTCTCTCGCGAGCTAGCCGCGCTTGTTCAATGTAGTGTCTCTCAATGTCATCCTCGATCTCTCGGTTTCTTCTCAATTCTTCTCTCCCGTGCAAGATTATTCTCCCTTCAGTAGCTGGGTCATTCGGTTCTTGGAGTTGCATGTTTCCTTGATTTTCCCTATTCCGCTCATTTTGAAGATTTTCGTGCTGAGGAATATAACGATCTTCTATTTCCCCTCTTCTCTCGCCATGCTCTGTACTCGGTGTAGGATCATAATATCGCAATGCATAGGGCTCGCGGGATTAATAAACGACGGTACCGCGAGGGAGTCGCAGGAAACTAAAATGAACGACGCAATGAGAAACGACACACAAAACAAGCGAAAGACATGGAACTGGCGAGGGTTAAGAAGTGTCGCGAGATTGAATAAGTTGTACATCGGCGACACTTCGCGAGACATTCCCAGAAAATAAAGGATAGCTTAGCTGTCATCCACTATGTATTACCCTATATAAAGGGTCGAGTGAGTCTCCGTTGTGGGGAGAGATCTTTTAGAATTGTTAGGCAAGTCATTAGGAGAGAGAAAGTTTAAGAGTGTTTTACTTGCTAAGTGTGATTCTACTTTTCTTGTAGAACTCATGAAATTAATCAATAAACATTCTCAATTATGCAACTTTCAATGGACTAATTAACCAAAATATAGTGAGGGGTGTAGTGTGGGAAAACCTGCTACTACATATGCGCTAGAAACAGTGAGGGACCTAATCTTGTTGGTTTAGGAAAGAAAATTGCAATTAAAGTTGTTTAGATCGGGAAAATGAGAAAGGAAACTCTTAGATCGGATGAAGCGGGAGAAAAAGATATGGTATACAAGCACAGGTATGAGAGTAATGGTTAACGAATTTCACGAGAATATCGAGGAGGAAGGATACACAAACGAGATTTTGAAGGAAAGAAGGTTACGGGACAGAGAAATGGTATCACCTTTGAAAGATTGGGAAAAACAAGAGATAACATTCACGGCGGGAGAGATATCCAAAGAAAATTTGGATCACCCATCTCCATTAGTGATCGCAATTAACGCGTATAAGGAGAAAGAAGAATCGGAGAACACAGCGAAAACATGGGTGGTAAATGGAGTTTTAATTGATACAGGGAGTCTGGTGAACATAATGTTCTATCACGCTTACAAAAAGATGGGCTATAAAGATGAAGATATGATTTTCGCGGCATACAATATTCAAGGTTTTGGTAAATCCATAACAAAAGTTAAAGGGGAGATAAAAATACGTATTCCGTTAGGAGGAATTGAAACACAGGTGGCATTGAGTGTGGTGGATATGGAATCACCATATAACATGTTGCTAGGAAGACCATGGGTACATGCAATAAAAGCTGTGGCGTCGACGCTTCATCAACGTATCAAATTCCCTACACCAACCGGAATCAGCGAGATCAGAGGGGACGCTACCAAAGGAAGAATGTATTATCAAAATGAAGTAAAATGTTGCGAGGAACAAATAAACAAGCGAAAGGACATATCAAAATACCGCAAAAAGATGATGAGGGAGGCTAAGAAAGAAGAAGAGTTCAGAGTTTACATGATCAAAGCGAAGGAAGGAAAAGGCATACCCAGCGAGACCCGGAGAAGAAAATAATCCCGCGAAGGAACAGAAAGGACCAACCCCTATGGGAGAACCGAAGGCCGATTACGTCGCGGCGAGCAAACTAAAGAAGTGAATGTTGGAACTAAGGAAGAACCCAAGATGCTAAAGATTGGAACTAACATGGGAGCGGATGAAGAAGAAAGAATCGATTGGTGTTGCGAGATTATAAAGATATCTTCGCATGGGATATGGATGAAATGCCTGGTATAGATCCATCGGTAGCTTGTCACAAGTTGGAAATTGATAAAAATATAAAGCCATTCAAGCAAAGAATTAGAAAGATAGCAACAACATATCACCCTCAGATAGAAGAAGAGTTGCAGAAGATGTTGGACGCAGGAATCATTAGACAAGCAAAATATCCCGAATGGATAGCGAATATGGTTATAGTTCCAAAGAAGAACAAAGGAATAAGGATTTGCATTGATTTCTTGATTTAAATAAAGCTGCCCAAAAGACATGATTTTCCATTGCCGGATATTCCCAATTTGGTCGAATCGGCGCAGGAATGAAAGGGTATCCTCGCCGGATGGATACAAAGGTTACAACCAAATCCCACTCGCCGAAGAAGATCAAGAGCATCCGCTTTCTTCGCTCCAAGAGGATTATCTTTGCTATACTAAAATGCCATTCGGTTTGCGAAATGCTGGAGCGACGTATCAAAGGATGGTAGAAGAGGTATTCGCAGAGTGGATACATAAAACACTGGAAGTCTATGTAGATGACATGCTAGTAAAAAGTAAGAAGGCAGAAGACCACGTGCGAGACCTGAAAGAAATTTTTGAGCAAATGAGGCGTTTCAACATCAAAGTCAACCCAGAAAAATGTACCTTCGGAGTTGCGTCAGGGAAATTCTTGGGTTACATTGTATCAAAGGAAGGAATACACGTTGACCCGGAGAAAGTAAAAGCAGTTCGCGACATGCCGACGCCGGCGACAGTAAAAGATGTTCAAAAACTAAATGGATTGTTAGCATCACTAGGAAGGTTCATCTCGCGGTCGTCTGATAAATGTAAACATTTTTTCAGTGTTCTAAAAAAGGGGTCGAAATTCGAATGGACGGACGAATGTGAAAGGGCTTTACAAGGAATTAAAGAGCATTTAATGGATATATCCATTATGCAGAAGGCAGAACCTGGGGAGGAATTATTAATATATCTCGCGACTACTTCACACGCCTTAAGTGCAGTTTTATTGCGAACGGACGCAGGAGTAGAGAAACCAATCTATTATATCAGTAAAACTTTTAATGCCGCAGAAAGAAATTATTCAAAGATTGAAAAATTAATCCTAGCGTTAGTCTATGCGTCATTTAAGCTTCGCATATATTTTCAGGGCACATCTTGTTAGGGTGGTAACAAAGGTACCAATTGAGTCAAGTAATGAAAATTCAAAAGATCGTGAAGAATCGAAAGATGGAATGCTCAAATAAGTCATTGCAAACTCAAATATGAAATATTATCTTCAACCAAGTCACAGGTCGTCGCAGACTTTCTGGCAGAATTTCCCTTGGAAGAAGATGAAGCAGTGGATGAAATGATGGATGTAGAGGAAGAACATGGAGATCCAAAAGATTTGTTAACTGAGCCAAACCGGGTGGAAATATTAGTGGATGGATCATCAAATGGAGAAGGTAAAGGAGTGGGAATTGTTATGATTTCGCAGAAGGCAATAAGTTAGCTTTTGCTTTTAGATTGGAATTTGAGTCTACCAATAATGAAACGGAATACGAAGCCATAATACATGCTTTACGATTTGCAATAGAAATGAAACCGGAGAGTGTGAGAATTACCAACGACTCACAATTGGCACTGTCGATAATGAGAAAGTATGCTACAAATGATCCATCCCTACGTAAATACAGGGAAGCTTGTAGAAGTGTTGTCAAACAGATACCGAAAATAAAATGGAGGCACATATCAAGAAGAGATAACAGACTCATGAGACGCTTTTGCCTTTATATCAAGTATGATGATGAGACCCAACCGCGAGGAATATCAAAATACGACGCCACTGGGGCGCCATCAATTAATAAAGAAGAGGAACAAGAAGCGAGATATAATGATGGTGGTAGATGAGATGCAAGGCTGCGAGGAAGATTGGAGAGTAGAACTTCACGCGTACTTAATGAAAGGCGAGGTACCAAGAAATAGATTGAAGCACACAAGTTAAAGAGCCGAGCAACAAATTATGAATTGCGAGATGGCGTGCTTTATCGGCGTTCTTTTGATGGACCTTCGCTTCGATGCCTAACAAGGAAAGAAGGAGAAACCATATTGAAGATGCTGCATAGTGGAGATGCTTAGGAAATCATAGCGGCGGAAGATCTTTGGCATATAAAGCAAAGACGCAAGGATATTATTGGCCATATATGCATGAGGACGCGAGAGCAACAGCCGGACGCTGCGAAGATTGTCAAAGACACGGGAGGAAGATACATGCACGGGAGCACCATTAAATTCTTGAAGTGTATGGCCTTTTGGAAAATGGGGTTTAGATATCGTGGGACCTTTTTTACCGGGTGAACAGGCGTAGAAGATATTTAATTGTCGTAACGGATTATTTCACAAAATGGTCGAAGTGAAAGCGGTACAACACATTCGCGACAAAGATATTTTTACTTTCATATTCGAGAATATCATATGCAGATTTGGGATCCCATTACGGTTGGTATCGATAATGGAAACAATTCGAAGGACAAAACATAGAATTGTTACTTAATGCATTCAAAATAAAATGTGGGAAATCGACTCCCACTTTGTATCCTTGAAGCTAACGGTCGGGCGGAGGCAACAAATAAGACAATTGCGGATATATTGAAGAAGAAGTTAGAAGGACACAATAGAGGATGGTGCGAACAAGTACCCGGTGCAGTATGGGCATACAATACAACAAGAAGAGAAGCTACTGGAATGTCCCCTTTTTGCTTAACATATGGAGTTAGCCGTGCTTCCAACAGAAGTCGTGATCCCGACAACTAAGAAAGAAGTTTGGGAGAAAAATCTTAGTGCAGAAATATTCTAATCAAATTGGATGAATTGGAAGAGAAAAGGAGAAGGCGTTGCGACACATGGAGAATTACCGGCGAAGATTGGCTAGAGAATATAACAAGCGCGTCAAAATACGTGAATTCCAACCGGGAGACTTGGTCTTTGCGAGAAACCCCAAGTATATCAACGTGAAAGTGGAGGCAAGCTGGCAAGAAAATGGGATGGACCTTATATCATCAAAGAGGTAGTCAGACGGGGGCATATAGATTGATGGACCCGGAAGGAAGAGATGTGGGGCAAAAATTGGATAGACCATGGAATAGGATATATCTAAAGAAATATTATCCGTGATAACGAAAGATGACAAAATGAATTAAGATGAAGTACTCCTTCGAGATATTGGCGACATTCAATAAAATGCAGGGAGAATCCATGAAGAGATCGCGATAAGAATAATGAAAAGTCATGAATAGCTTAACAAAACAACAAGAGATAAGAAATGACTAAATGAATGAATCGGCGAATATCTCGCGAGACAAAATAGCAAATGATGAAGAATGATTGACTAAAAAGAATGAATGAATGGGACGAACCTTTATGGCGTACACCCTAGTTCGCGAATTATATTTCGTAAGAGGCAAATGTAAGACCTAAAGTGCGTCATATAGGGGGTATCTCTTAACATGGCTCGGGTGGAAGGTTACACCGCTCCCGAAACCGGGTCATGCAGATTTGGGGCCCATGAAAGCCTATCCGGGGAGATACCTTGGATTCCCAACTATATATGTAGGTTATACCTGGTTGGGCGACCGAGGTCTCTTCCAGGTCGAGTGGATGCACAAGGCGCCGAGGTACACGGTTGAGCCAGAGTGCCGGGATGGATGAACCTACCTGGCCATTCTTGGCAAGTCTTGGCATGTCTTTGCACTCGCCCGAAGAAAACTCCACTTAGGGTGCGGTCTCGTAACCATAAACCATATAGGTATAAGGGATAAGAGGCTGCGAAAACAACTTGAGTTGTTGTTAAGACCGGATGGGAGGAGCTAGTCTTGTATGGCCGATGTTTCGCCTCCTTGAAGGGGCAACCTAGGAGATGATAAGGCGGTGCTCTCCATTAGGGAGTGCCAAAACAGACGCAAATGTCATGAGGCTTTGTTTTTCGCAAGGAGACTTAGGCTTGTCATATTTGTGCAATGATCTGCCGAGAGGCAATAATACTAACGCGAGGGTAAGGCGAGATCAATGGGTCTTTATACGAAAGTGTACGGACGTCTGCGATTTCGTCGCAGCACGACGGCAATGTCATGGGGCTTTATGTTCGCAAGAATATCTAGGCCTGTCATATTGTCGCAACTAATACATCGCAGAGGCAAAAATACTTGGAAAATGATAAGGCAAGATCAAGGGGTCTTTACATGCAAGTGTAAAGACGTCTGCGATTTTGTCGCGATGAAAGGTGGCAGGGGAGGACCTCTAATTAGGAGGTCTAACTCGGAAGACCACACAAAGATGATAAGAAAGGTCAATGGGTCCTTGCTTGAAAATGTAAGAGGCGGCCTGCGACCTTGTCGCATAATAAGAAGAGATAAAATAAAGACTATTGAAATGATAAGGCGAGAAAAGTAGGTTTCTCCTTTCATGGAGACACTGCGACCTCGTCGCGTTGATAAAATTCAACATAAAGCAATGAAGAGATTATACTATCACATGAACACAACGCGGGGAGATAGAGGAAAGATAAGAATAAAGAAATACCTCAACACTTTTTCAACGATCCAACCTTCGAAGATAAAGAACGAAGCAACAAGGATTACCAATGTTTACCAATGAACAACATTTTATGTTGTTTATTTCCTCGAGGCAATATTTCTTATATTTCAAGGATTAATACTTCATGGAAGAATAAAGCATAGCATAAGGCAAAGAACATGGAGCGAGAGTTTCGCATGATGAATTCGCAATACTCCATACTTCTTATATATTTCAAGATTGAGTACTTCTTATACTTTTTAAGGATACTTCATATTTCGCGTACTTCAAAAACGATGATACTTCTAATTATTTCTTAAAATCATTTCATGAAAATGTAAGCTTACGAGATTATAGTCGTAATTAAGAAGAAGGAAATAAGAGCATTATTCAACAAGGGATTTAATCTTTCAAAACAAAAAAGAAAGTTGCGGCAAAGTTACAAAAGTGGTTAATTCTCTACATCAATGTTATCATCCTCTTGATAATCTTCTCGACTCCATCTCCGTCAATAACTTTCTCAAACTTCACCTTCCCCGGAGGGTGGAATATCATCGGGAATTTTTGTAAGATTTTTATTAACAACTTCAACGTTGGCGACGTCTTCAAGACTTTCATAATCATAATCATCATCGGGAATTGGGGGCTTCATCATCACTCACTTCCAAAGGATTGACACGAACAGGATCAAGAGATCTAGACAATAAAATGTCATTCACTATGACCTCGGCCTTAAGATGAAATTGGCGAAGAAGCGCTTTTGCTTTGATTTTACTATCTATGTCCTTACAGTCAGACATATAGTTAAGTCTCCTTGCGGCACGATCGCGAGAACGAACAAGAGAAGTAGCGAGCGCCCCTTTTTCTCTGCGAAGTTTAGAATTGTCTGACTTGAGAGTAGAAATAATAGAATGGAGCTTTTTCTCAGAATCTGCATAACAATTGGACAAGTAAAGATTAAAAGAGCTTCTTAAGGATAAGGAGATATACAAATGAATTAAGGTAGTCAAATAACATGACTACCTTCTTTTTGAGAAACAAGATCTTTGAATAAAAGACGAACAACTATCTCCCAATCGGTCCATAGCATCATCAAATGTATCCCCAACTAAGCCTTTCGGGGGCGAGATCGCAGTTTTTATCATTGGAGACAAGTATGGCATTCTCGGTCGCGAGGGAAGAATTAGATCTTTTTAACTCGTAACATTGATCTTTAAATTGGCTCACTTTTACACTCAATGTTATTCTACCCGAATAAGTTTATCTCTCTCGGAGGAAATTTCTTCAAGTTGGCTTCTCAAAGTATGATTAGCTTGTTTGTATTCTTCGCATAACTTTTGACAAGCATTATACTGCTGCGAGTAGCTCGCCATCTTATTCAACAGAGAACGTTTCTCTTGCGAAAGAGTTCGATTCTCATCTGATAAAGTTTCCAACTCCAAATTAGTCTTAGTCAAAGCATAAGAAAGGCGAGATAAGGCATTACTTAATGAGACTTGCTCTTGCGATAAATCAAAATTCTCTTTAGACAAATTATTTATTTGATCGTTTGCATAGGTGCGAAGATTATCTAAGAGATTATCTTTGCTCCATCCAAGCATCTCTTTCAACTCGAACTTCTTCAAATGATAGACTCCGCTTGATATATCTCCATTATTCGTTTTGGTTTAATACTTTTAGGACGAGCAAGGGTTTGAGTTGTGATTTAAAAAAAAAAAAAAAAAAAAAAAAAAAAAAAAAAGGGGGGTTGTGAGCATACTTTTAATTCTTCATTCTTCTCGCGAAGGTTATCACGATCCAGCGAGATGTTGTGAAATTTTTGATTTTCAAGATGTAGACTATTACATCTCACAGTCATAGCTTGGAGATCATCCTTCAACTTGTTAACTTCTTGAACCAAAGATGCTTGCAAAACCTTGTCAGGACCAAGATGCTTACTCGAATCTCGCAAATGTCGGACTTAATAGGATCGATGGAAGTCTTCTTGGCATCGCTCACAAGATCGGGAGAGGACTTTGAAAGCTACTTCTATCCCTTCTAAATTTTCTTTGGTAAGAGGATTTGCTCGGATGAAGAGGCAATAATGGCGAGGAAGAAGATGGAGACGAACCATCTTTTGTCGAGGGACATCGCGAGAAAGGGAATCTCGGGAAGGATTGGAGAAATGCCGAGGCATGAGTAGTAGGGCTGTTATGAGGAGCTTGATCTACGAAGAGTTCGGACATAAGAATGCCTTCATTAGAAATGTTCTCGCGGGGAGGAAGCTTTAACGTTGTCGTGCGAAGACTTCGCAATTGGAGAAGGGGGTCCGAAAGAAGGAAAGGAGACGCTAGGAGTGACCAGATTGGGTTGGCGAGGCCTCTTGGGAGTTCTATCAACAACCTCGTCATCTGCGAATAACAAGTTAAATAAGAAACAGAGGCAACAATGTATTGTTAATAAAAAAAAAATGTTTATTAGATAACTTGTCACCCGCAGACTTTCTTTCGAGGCCATAGATTTTACTCGCGAGGAGGACTTTGGTGGCACAAGAGGCTCTTGTTGTGAAGTAGGTTTCGGTGGCGAACCCAAAGAAAGAAGAGGGTCCTTCACGGTAAACTTAGTTCTCGATTGGTTCTGCTTTGAACAACAATGGCGTAAAGAGAATTACAAAGTTAATCATACCGGTGTGATTTCAACAAGGAAAGCTAATTTGATCAACCACAAAATCAGCCGGATATGGCACAATTAACAAACACGACGCCATGAGAATAACAATTTGTTAGGGAATAGCAAAAATGGTGAAGAAGATGGTAAGAATAGACAAACACTTGCGTAACGACAAAGAAGAAGAACACTTGCGCACGCGAAGAAGATGAAAAGGAAAAGGAAAATTCTTCACGAGGGATACTCCTATAAATAGACGAGAAAAATGTTATGACCAGTTAACATTAAATGCCCGATAAAAAGGTAGATATGGACACGTGTAAACGGTCACTACTAAACCCAAGGAAGACAGACGCGAAAAGAACTTTAGAAGAATCCAAATATACAAGATATTTCCTAATAGGCGAGAAGAGACTGCGAACTCGATTATTCTCTCGTAACACATGAGGCAAGAAATGACACTTCAAATATAGGAGCTTCGGCACTTCGCAAAAGAATAGAGGCAAGTACGTACTTTCAAGTACATGATTCTTCTCGCTCATTCCTCATCAACAAAAACCAAAGATCACTACAACAATAGCATTTTTCCTTAAAGATCGCTCTTCAAGCAATATTCAAGGAAAAAGAGGCAAGATGTAGGATCATAATATCGCAATGCATAGGGCTCGCGGGATTAATGGCAGCGGTACCCCGAGGGAGTCGCAGGAAACTAAAATGAACAGCACGCAATGAGAAACGACACACAAAACAAGCGAAAGACATGGAACACGGGCGAGGGTTAAGAAGTGTCGCGAGATTGAATAAGTTGTACAGCGACACTTCGCGAGACATTCCCAGAAAATAAAGGATAGCTTAGCCTGTCATCCACTATGTATTACCCTATATAAAGGGTCGAGTGAGTCTCGTTGTAGGGAGAGATCTTTTTAGAATTGTTAGGCAAGTCATTAGGAGAGAGAAAGTTTAAGAGTGTTTTACTTGCTAAGTGTGATTCTACTTTTCTTGTAGAACTCATGAAATTAATCAATAAACATTCTCAATTATGCAACTTTCAATGGACTAATTAACCAAAATATAGTGAGGGGTGTAGTGTGGGAAAACCTGCTACTACACTCGGATTTTGTGTTTCTTCCTCGGTACTTTCTGTTGGTAAAACTCTCCTTCTTTCTTCTCTATTCGATCTTGAACTTGATCTCACGCTACTTCTAGATCTCCTACTTTGCAATCTCATATTTTCCATTCTCAATTCATGATTTTGTCTTGTCAAGTTTGCTCGCTCCCGCCTCTAGTCGTCTCTCTTCGTGTATTGTTTGTCTCAATCTTTCTAACGCTGCCATTTCTTCGTTTCCGGGATTCATTTCTCCATTCATCCCTTGCTCGCCTCCTCCTTGTCCATTGTTCACCAGCTGCTGCTCCTCTTCCCCCTCATCTTGTAATCGAGACCTCCAAGTATGTACACTTACTCTATCATAATCCAGTAGCGTTTGCTACGGGAGATCGGTGGCTGGTTTTGATCTTCTCCATCATTTCTCATATTCATCCTTGATGATTCTCCTGTTTCATTCCTCCTTTCTCGACAAGTCTCCCACTTCTTCTTACAATCGTTGGTTGCTCTTGTACATTTCTTCTTCTAGCCATCTTTCTTTTCAATGAATTCTTGAGTATCTTTTCCAAATCTCTTCTCTGTTAATCCAAATTCTTTCCAATTTCTACGCCAATCAATCTTGCTCTCCCTGTTTCTAGCGCATATGTAGTAGCAGGTTTTCCCACACTACACCCCTTACTCGATTTTGCTTAATTAACCCATTGAAAGATGTAAGATCAAGAATATTTATTGATTGAATTCATGAATTGTTTACACAAGGAAATAGAATTACACTTAGAAATTAATACACTCTTAAACTTTCTCTCTCCTAATGACTTGCCCAACAACTCCAAAGAGATCTCTCCCTTTTACAGACTCACTTAGCCCTTTATATAGGGTAATACATAGTGGATGACAGCTAAGCTACCCTTTATTTTCGGGAATATCTCGCGAAGTGTCGCAGATGCACAAACATTCACTCTCGCGACACTTCTTAACCCTCGCCAGATCTCACGTCTTCTTTATGTTTTGCCTGTCGTTATTCATTGCGTCTGTTTATTTTAGCTCCTGCGACTCCCTCGCGACACCGTCGTTCATTAATCCCGCGAGCCTTGTATGTTGCGATATTATGATCCTACAATGCCCAAGTGTCAATCAAGTTATATCCAACAATCAAAGTCGGATTTATCAACTTATTGAACTACGCACAACCTATAATATTTCAATTATATAAACAAATATAATATGGAAAAGAAATAACACAGACACCAGAAATTTTGTTAACGAGGAAACCGTAAATGCAGGAAAAACCCTGAGACCTAGTCCATCTTTGAACACCACACTGTATAAAGCCGCTACAGACACTATCCTACTACAAGTTAACTTCAGAATGGAATGTAGTTGATCCCTAACCAAGTCTCACACCGATTAAGGTACAGTCGCGTTCCTTACGCCTCTAGAACCACGCCGTATTCTACGCACTTGATTCCCTTAGCTGATCTCACCTACAACTAAGAGTTTCTACGACCCAAAGTCGAAGACTTATAAACAAATCTGTCTCCCACAGATATGTTTATTCTTTATTCGGTTTTTGTTTTGTCTTTTGATAAATCAAGGTGAACAGGAACCAATTGATAATCCGATCTTATACTCCCGAAGAGCAGCCTAGAAATATCAATCACCTCACAATAACCCAGCTGATTAACAGAAAAATTTATTACGGAATTACAAGAGTCTGAGACGAAGAACTATTGTGATTACTTTATATATCTTACCTATCAGAGATAAATCTAGAGAAAATCTTAAAGAAGATAGTACTCAAACAATAGAACAAGTGAGATCATAATACGCAACTATAGAGAAAATAGTTGGATCTGGCTTCACGAATCCCAAATGAAGTCTTCAAGTCGTTAACCTATAATGGTTTTGGAAAAACCTAGGTTAAAGGATAATCGACTCTAGTTTGCAACTAGGACACATAAAAGTGTCGGGATTAGGTTTTCCAGGAAAGTCGTTAACCTATAATGACATTAAGCCACGGTTTGCAAAGATTGCATTCCTTAATTCATAAATGTTTTAGTTCATGGGTATGAGAATCATACTTAACCATTGTGTTCGCAAATCAGGTAGGCGAACAGAGCTCGAGACTTTGGCATGTCCAGCCGTTCGCAAACCAAGTTCGCAAATAACCGTCCCGGACCCAACTCATGTAAAATCGTTCGCATACTTGGTACGCAAATAAGGTTCCTTGACCTGAATTATAACAATACAGTTCGCATACTAAGTATGCATACCGTTTTATATCCATACATTGTTAATTTTTCTAAACTCCCATTTCAATCATTGAAACATCCTTAGAAGACGACAACGACTGTCTCACACAAACCATTTGCTTCAAGTAATTTTCAAGTGATCGAACGATCAATAAGAAACTTTCCAAGTTGACATCAAATAATTATCTCACGCAAATCATGTAAGATGTTTTAAGGAAATTTCCACATGATCATCTTTTGACTTAATATTTAGTTTCCAACAAATGATTATTTCTAACTTAACTTGTCAAGATCATGATGAACATAGTTAATGCAAAAAGCTTCCAACATATTTCGAGAAATAGATAAGCGAGATAAATTCGGGTCGAAATATCAAATGTGTATAATGTGAAAGTCTATACAGCTATTTGACTTAGTCTCATTGGAAGATAGAATAGAATAGACTTATGAGTAATAGATAAGTTTTAGTCTCCACATACCTTTTGTTAATGAAGTTCCTCCAAGCTCTTCAGTAGATCTCCGTCTTCAATTGGTGAACACCATGAAGTCTAAAGCTCAACTACACATTCTATCCTAATCCGAGACATAGCTATAAGTAGACTAGAAATCAAGTATATAGTTTCGATCAACTAAACTTGAGAAAGCAACGCTTGCGAGTTCGACCGAGCAGTGCTCTAACAATCTCCCCCTTTGTCAATTTTAGTGACAAAATTATCATTACATATGGATTACAAAATAAATAAACTTTGTAGCTTCTCATCCATCATGCTTGATTTCCTTGGATCTTCAACATTCCTTGAATTCTTCCCAACTCCAAGTACTCCAGCGATTCTGAACGTGTTCAACTCAGCATCATTAAGTTGTTGAATATCTGTAGCCATAACAATAAGAAAACAATTATTCTCAATCATTGTTATACAGTTTCATAGTACGCAGCATCAAAGTCCAATTGCATCCCGACTTTGACAATAATACCATGGTAATATGTATCACTCCCCCTTAGTCAATACTTCCATCTCACAATGAAAACCACTCCACCTTACATGATGATCCGTAAACCATATGTATGTAGTGTGAACTACCAAATAATTCCCCCCCTTTTTGTCAATATAAATTTGCAATGGAACGAAAACTACGGGATCATAATGAAATTCTCAAAGAGATAATTAATGACTAAAAAAGAACATATCAAATTTGTTTCGATGATTTCACATAGTAGAAACTTAGTGTATTCATCAAGGAGTTTATGAAGATGCAAGATAACTCCTACAATATTCCACAGCCGCACTCCCCACAAAGATTTGGTAATTAAGCACAAGTTCAATTAAGAACTCTCCCCCATTTTATGTCATTCCCGAAAGAACAACAAGAGCGACCTTACTTTTTCAAGAAAAGAAGGATTTCTTTGGACGTTAACAAACCACATGGATTTGTATCCAATAAACTCGAATAAATTAACCACAAGAAGACCTTATTAATTAATTTAATCGGAAACGCTCAACATAAGAAAATTTACGGAGCCATACAGTACTCCAGCGATTCTGAACGTGTTCAACTCAACTTCATTGTTGTTGAAGATTCATAGCCATAACAATAAGAAAACATGTGTTATACGGTGTCATAGTATTATTATACAACATCAAAGTCCAATTGCATCACAACTTTGACAATAATACTATGGTGATATGTATCACTCCCCCTTAGTCAATACTTCCATCTCACAATGAAAACCACTCCCCATTACATAATGATCCGTAAACCATATGTATGTAGTATGAACTACCAAATAATTCTCCTCATTTTTGTCAGTATAAATTGGCAAAGGTACGAAAACTACGGGATCATAATGAAATTCTCAAAGAGATAATTCATGACTAAAACAGAACATATTAACTTTGTTTCGATGATTTCACATAGTCGAAACTTAGTGTATTTATCAAGGAGTTTATAAAGATACAAGATAACTCCTACAATATTCCACAGCCGCACTCCCCACAAAGCATTGGCAATTAAGCACAAGTTCAATTAAGAACTCTCCCCCATTTTATGTCATTCCCGAAAGAACAACAAGAGCGACCTTACTTTTTCAAGAAAAGAAAGATTTCTTTGGACGTTAACAAACCACATGGATTTGTATCCAATAAACTCGGATAAATTAACCACAAGAAGACCTTATTGATTAATTTAATCGGAAACGCTCAACATAAGAAAACTTACGGAGCCATATGCATGTAAAGATTTTCACATACAAGTGGATCAGGAAAAGATCAATACTGCGGAATTCTCAAAAGTTCATTATATATTCATCAATAATTGCATAAAGACATAATAGACTTAAATTTTGAGCATATATGAGATAATCATAGTTCACGGACGTAAACAGTACATATCCCATAAAATATTTTTGCAATATATAAAACCAATAAAGATTAATACTGCAAAATCATCTTCCAAATAACTTAGAATTTAAATAAATAAATCTAAAAACATTGCAAGATGAAAATTGTTGAAATAGCTATGTGTAAACACAGTATTTGCTATTCCAAACCCTAGTTAGCCTTCTTAAAACATAAGAATAAATTCTCATAAGAAGTTTCCTAGACAAAATAAAATAAAATCAACTCCTAAAAACAAACTGAAAAAACTTAGACATAGTCAGCAATTAGAGATCGAACAATAGTAAGATCATAAGCTTCTTTCTTCAGTTCAGTCTTTCAGAAACTCAAGATTCTTTGTTGCAATTGCAAGTTGTTCACGTACAACCCCAAAATCTCGGAGAAGATTCCTAGCCAAATCATATGACGTACGAACCCGGTCTATTATCTTTATGATCCCAAGCATAGTAACAGGTTATGATGAGAGAATTCTCATGAAACTCGATAACCTTTCCATCTTCAACTTTGTCTTCCTTTTTGCATCCATTCATCATGCAGTCCATGATATCACATAACAGTTTCTTGTGGTTACGGAACATATGTATACCTAAGGAATCAGGAAATCAGCCTTAGATATATATATATATATATATATATATATATATATATATATATATATATATATATATATATATATATATATATTTTTCTTAGGAATAAACCCTAAGGTCACATATAGTTCTTCTCAAAACACGACGGTGTTGAAAGCCTACGTCCGATCATGAACCAAGTACACAGACCGTTCGTGGACATAAGTACTAGTAAACAGTACCAATGAACCAATGGAGCCTATACTAGAAACATGTTTTGAACAGATTATGCCAAAACAAGTTTTTAGCCTTAGACATAATATCTTAGCTCAATAAAAAAATTTAGAGCACAAGTCTTTTGTTGATAAACAACAAATCAACTGTCTTAAAGAAAAGACTTATTGAAGCTTCTCAATGCTGCCAACAAAGAAAATTATTTCAAGAAATACTAATCATCCATATTACCGATTGTAACAATTAACTGGAGAAAGACTCAACGGTAAGATGATCATCATTTTTTTTTTATTTATATATAAAAATCAGGAAATATCATAAATACAACAAAGACCACTTTGTCAAGAAGAAGATGTCTTCTTGAGAATCTTGTGCACCCTCACACGGTCTTGATGAGGAGGCACAACTAGAAGTAGTCAAGTTATAATATGATGAGCATTTCGCTCATCAAGGATGTTGACATTCCCTTTCTTTCTTTCTATCTTGAGAATCATTAGAGAAGTCAATAAAGTTAGTCTCAAGAGAATCAATAAGAGGAGGACGAGGGATCCTGATGCTGCTACCTTCTTTTCCTTCCTAATGCTACGCTTGAGTCTATTGATACTGGTTTTGGGTTCCAAAACACGATTATTGATGTGAATGTATTTAGGAATGGTTGACACTTTTGATTCAAAACTTTCTTCAACCATGGAAGAGGAGTGAGAAGGTTTTTTCTTTTGCAGAAATACCTTTCTACTCATTGGACCATCAAAATAGTCATCTGTCCTTATAACATTATTCCTTTTACAATTGTAAAAATATTTTGTGTTATCTTTACAAACAAGGGTTGGCTCATCGCAGCACTTTCCTTGTCTAAAAGTTGGACAATTAAAACCAGTAATATGAGAAACAGGTTTGATTACTTCCTTAGACATCTGGGGACAAGAATGTTATGAAGTTTTCATTCGCAAGCAAAACGCGACATCTTCTTTCAAGGTGACTCTTGTTCCCGCAATAATAACAACTGAATGGAATGCTATTAAATGTTCTCATATGAGCTGTTTTTGGAGGTTGACGAACCTTGTTCGTTGGAGCTTCTGCTGCTGAAGGTAGTTTTTCACTTTTGCCATCAGTGAGATTTTTCAGCTGAAAATTTCTATTAGTAAGAACAAAACTTGTCAAACTCATACTTGGAGCGTTTATTCCTTAATAACCCAAACCTCGTTTATCACGATGTTTTTTACATGCTCCCAACATAGTGGATAAATTCGTTGAGCTAAAGTTAAACTTTTTAAGTTTTCTTCCAGCCTATTGACCTTATTGAGCAGCAATTAGGTTAGCCTCAATTGTTTTCTCGAGAGAGAAAATCGTTTTCTTTTGTCACCAAATAATTTTGTTGAGAGTCACATCTTGTTTTGATTTTGCAAGTTTTTATTTCAACACAAAGAGATTTCGATAAGATTTTCACATTCTAGAATTTTTTTTTGAACGCACATCTTCTTCACGATCTTTAAGAAGTGATTGTAATAAATATATCCACAATCATTACTTTTAAAAGGTTTTCTCATTTTCTTGTTTTCTTGACAAATAGGAGTCAGAAACTCAGTCAAAAAGGATGTTGAATTCTTTTTGTTTATGAGATGGTTGAAAAGCTTGATATATTGCGAGACTTCCTCATCAACATCTTTTTCAACATCTGAATCACTTTAATCTGAAAGTTCATCCAACTGTTTGTCTAGGCGTGTTTCCCAATTATACACAGTTTCATGCAATGATAAAGATGTAAGAGATTCCTCAAATGAATCCAAGATTTGAACTAAGTCAGAATGTTTCTGAACTAGTGGTGCATCGTTTGAGATATCACTTCTGTCCATAGAGTCAAATTGCTACAAACACGTACTTATCAGGTCTTAGCATGCTTGTCTGCTCTGATACCAATTAAAAAACCGGGGGTATCACAACCACACCCAATAATTCGTTCGGCAATCTATATGGACTAAACTCCAATATAATCCGAGATCACCAACTTAAAAGCGAGCTCAATCAAGAGATATATCAAAGAGATTTATCTCTATTTCTCAATGCAATCAGCAAATCCAACAGATAGAAATCCGTGAGCCTGATTGATATGAGAAATAACTTGGATGGTACCAATGACCAATGCCCATGTGTCAATCAACCTGTGACATTTCAATTATATAAACAAATATAATGCGGAAAAGAAATAACACAAACACCAGAAATTTTGTTAACGAGGAAGCCGCAAATGCAGAAAAACCCCGGGACCTAGTCCGGCTTTAAACACCACACTGTATTAAGCCGCTACAGACACTAGCATACTATAAGTTAACTTCGGACTGGAATGTAGTTGAGCCCTAACCAAGTCTCACACTGATTAAGGTATAGTCACGTTCCTTACGCCTCTAGAACCACGCCGGATTCTGCGCACTTGATTCCCTTAGTTGATCTCACCCAAAACTAAGAGTTGTTACCACCCAAAGTCGAAGATTTATAAACAAATATGTCTCGCACATATATGTTTATTCTTTATTTGGTTTTTGTTCCGTCTTTTGATAAATCAAGGTGAACATGAACCAATTGATAATCCGATTTTATACTCCCGAAGAGCAGCCTAGAAATATCAATCACCTCACAATAACCCAACTGATTAACATAAAAAGTTATTGCGAAATCACAAGAGTCTGAGAGGAAGAACTGTTGTGATTACTTTTTATATCTTACCCATCGGAGATAAATGTTGATCAAATCTTAGAGAAGATAGTAATCAAAATGATAGAACAAGTAAGATCAACATACGCAACTACAGAGAAAATAGTTGGATCTGGCTTCACGAATCCCAAATGAAGTCTTCAAGTCGTTAACCTATAATGGTTTTGGAAAAACCTAGGTTAAAGGAGAATCGACTCTAGTTTGCAACTGGGACACATGAAAGTGTCGGGATTAGGTTTTCTAGTTGCTAGAGTTCTCCCTTATATAGTCTTTGAAATCAGGGTTGCTTACAATCAAGCTAAGATATCTTAGTAACAAAGCATTCAATATTCACCGTTAGATGAAATCCTGATTTAAGATTCAAGCTAACTCTGCTTAGAAATAAAGAAATTAATATCCAACGTTAGATAGTCTTAGCTTGTTACACACAAATGAAATATACCTTCATTTAGATATGGGTAACCGTACCTGATAGGTGTTTAAAAATACCTCTCTAAGTATCGATTGATTATGCTTTCTTAGCTAGTTTTCTTGCGAAAATGTATTGTTAACTTTCTTTTATATTTTATGGGAATTTTGGAGCTTATTCCCGAAAAGAACAAAAAATCGTCCAATTGGCCAACAAAAGAGGCAGAATTATCATTGCATGTGAAACCACAACTGGCAGTCATGTGGGCGTGAAGAAGTAACCAAGATATCTGTATACGTTAATACTGTCACGATCCAAATGTGCGGAGCTTGAGGCACTCATGGGCTTAACACCGCCCTGGGTTCACGAGTCTTTGGGCTTAAAGAGGTGCGTCTATTAGACCACGAATGAAGGGAAATTTGTTGTTTAGTCCACCAAATCCGACCCGGGTTAATGGCTAGTCCAGCAGGAGAAGTTATTTACTCGCTAGTCCAAAAAAGGTTTGAAAAGAGTAAAATTACTCTGCTAACCCTAACAACACGCGTTCAGTTTTTTCTTTGTTTTCATCGACTTCTCCTTCTCCTTCATCTTCCATCATTCCAATTCAAATCCATCTTCTTATCCTTATTTCAATATCAAAATCCCTGAGTTCTTCGTTTCATTTCTTTCGATCTAATTTTATCAGCAGCAGATTCATTCTGGATATGTTACAAACCCTAACTCAATCTAGGTCAGTTTTTCTTACAAACCCTAACTCAAACTAGGTCAAATTCATTGTCGGTTTTTCTTCTCCTAAATCTAGGTCAGTTTTTTTTTTTACAAAATACACTTGTTCAGTTTCTTCGATTTGGGTTTTTACGATCAACTGAACCAATTGAAGAGTTAAGTCCTACACCAGCAGAAAGATCAAAAAGTAAGAGAAATGATGTTGCTACTTCACCAATAATAAAACAGTTAACGAAATTTGTTACTCCTTCACTGCCAAAAAAGGTACACCATTTAAATCTAAATTCACTTCTAAAAAGAAACAATACATATCAGTATGTGTTGTTGTACTATGTAAACCCTCTTTTATGCTCTACATAAGCATCACTACATACCAATATGTGTTATTGTACTATGTAAAACCATTTTTAGTTTTCCTTACTGTTTTGTGTATATGCAAAAATACATATTGACATGTACTGTGTAAACAAATCTTTTACACTTGAAAAAGCATCAATACATACTGATATGTACCTCTGGATAACAAGTAGGTACATATTGATATGTTACTTTTGGTTTGATGAATTTTTGGAAATATGTATTCCATATTTGTACATATAAATATGTGCTACTAAAACCGCTTTTACCATATGAATATGCATTTTGTAAAACCCTTTCAATATGTACTAGGTAAACCCCTAGTACATATGATATGTACAGATGCAAAAGTGTGTTTTCTTATGCTTGAATCCCAACAATACATATTGTAGTATGTTCGTTATGTAGGAAAAAGTGATTTGGTTATGCAGTACATGTCAATATGTATTGTATGTAAAACCCTGGTTTGTGCTTGAATGTGATTCTATAATTGTGTTTAGGTAAAAAGTGATTAGTTGATCCAGTACATATCATTATGTACTGTATGAACCCCTAGTTTATGTAGCGATTTATTGAATAAATATGTAGTGATTTATTGAATATGAATATGTAGTAATTCTTAATAAACATGTGTTTCATTGAATATGAATATGTAGTGATTTATTGAATATGAATATGTAGTAATTAATAAAAAGGATACATATTCACCCCCATAAATGGTGATACATATTCATATCAATAGGTAGTGATATTTGCATTATGTTACTTTGTTATGGCAGTAGCATTGTTGTGTTTGCTTTGAATATGTACTGATGCATTGTGTTACTTGGAGTACACTTCTATTAGGTACGTATCAATATGTACTATCATGCAAAAGAAGAAGAAAAAATGTGTGAAAATAGTATGTTTTGACAGTACATACTGAGATGTATTGATTGAACGAACTGAATTCTGAAAGTACATATCAAATATATGCGTGGTTGGATATGTTACAATACATATCAGTATATGCTGGGTAGAAAGCTAGTTTATCCATGTGTATATTTGGATAGGTTACAGTACATATCAATATATGTACTGGGCAACTAGCAAATATCTTCCAAGGCTTATTAACCCTGCAGGCTGCATTTGCCTGTTCTTGTTGTATCCAGTTTCTTCCCATGTTGGATCAAATATTTGATTTTGATAAAGAAGTCAACTCCATCCGATAACTCTTATGTTAAACATTAAAGACCATGACTTGGTTTATGTCCTTGCGACTAACACTTCTTATGGTGAATGCCCAATTGCAGCAATAAAACCTCTTGGACAAGTTTCGAGTATAGCTGATGGAGATTTCAAGCTTTTCAGCTGCTACAAATAACTTCAGGCCTACAACTTCCAAAATCTTTTCAATCTTTCCAGCTGCTACTTCACATATTGATATGTACATATATGAAATACATACTTCCAAAAATTCATCAAACAAAAAGTACATATCAGTACGTACTTACTAGTTTCTGCATCTTTATAAGGGGGGCGGAGTGCTACTGATATCTACTAGGTTTTAACTAAGTACATATTGATATCTAATACTTTCCAGGATCTTGGTGCATTGTTCTCAATTTGACATTGCAGAGCCGGGGAGATGGTGAAGAGGAAGAAACCTATGGAGACTGTAATCAATCTTAATAGCTAAAGAGTCTGCACATATTGGATTAGATTGTTCAAAGACATTGTGTGCATTTTGTTGTACAAATAGATTGGATTATTTAATGATATTATGTACATTTTCTTTGGGTTAATTTTTTTTTCTTGTAGTTGTGAAGAAAAACTTTTTTCTAAAGCGCCTATTCGCCAGAAGAGTGCACATAAATGTGTAGCACAATATATACTTGTTCAAAAGCATCACAAAGAAAATTAACATTCAACAAATTAGAAATATTTAATCACATATCTACTGTCAGACTACTTCAATACACAATATGTACCATCAAACTAAAATACATATTAATATCTATTGTTAGAATACTTCAGTACATACCAATATGTACACACCAATAGTTTTTACATCCCCACTACTCCAGCACTGCACTTCTCCAGGCTACAACCCTACCTATCTATCTTATAACTCAGCGACGCCATCCTACAACCCCACCTCGCCGTCATACAACCCTATCTCTCATTCTTACCGCCCGAGATATAGCCTCATTTCCCCAAGCAGCTTACATCCAGTCTACAACCCCACCTCGCCATCATAATATGTATCGTTAAACTACTACAGTACATATTGATATATCTCGTCGAATACTTCCACACATATCAATATGTCCTGCATATGTGCTGCCAGAATAGAATAGGGAAGAGTCAATTTCATTTTTGTTTCCAATTGATTTCAGGGGTAGTAAGAATTTACTTCAGCTTATCATTGCAAATAAACATTAATAGAGAATTAGTAGACTGACCTTCCCCGCAAGAGAAACTGATAGTGAAGTGTATTTCTTTGCGTTCTTATATACATCTTTAAGGCATCAAGCAACCAAACTGCTACAACAACAAAAAAAACACGAGTAAGAATGTAGACAGGTGTGAAAGAATATTGAGATAATCATTTGTTTCAGATATATGTGTCACTTTGAAGTTTTAATTCATCCAAACTATCCATTATCAATTGTCTAATCACTGTCAAATACAAAGACAAAATAATTGTTGATGGTTTCAATAATGTAGATGAATCGGTCTTTGGATCCAATAATTGTACTTGTAACCTGCAATGAGGGCTCCCCAACAAGCTTCCTGGTCTTGGCAATAATATTTTCACTACTTATCCTCATTTTCTATTAAAAATTATATCAAGTTCCTCAATTGTCCCACAACACGATACCTCATTCTTCACTTGAAAATGGTAAAGGTGTTTCTGCTCTTATAAACACATACTATAAGGGTTTATCCAGTACATATTTATAAGTATTGCGTCAATATGTACTTAGTAAAAACCTAGTATATATTAGTAAAAACCTAGTACTTATCAGAAATATTAGTAGTACATATTGATATGTACATAGTGAAAATATAGTACATATTCATATGTAAGGAGTGAAAACCTAGTACATATTGACATGTACGATTGGAAACTTAGCAGATGTCACACATTTGATAACGAAGAAACCTAATTACAACTAATATCTCTTACACATTTGATTTTTCGCAGTACATGTCAATATAAAGTAATTGGGCCAAAGAAATATTAATCAAATACAAAACCTACTTGCTGACACAATGATGCTAAAGAATAGGAATCAGACCTGATATGGCTGGAGTTAAGATCCCATCTCTAATAACATGATACAAAAGGAGACGTGCCCAAGTCTTCGTAGACCACTCCAAGACTCTGGAATGCTAGTTTCAATACTACTAGTGATGAAAATTTCTGCACAAACATAAAAATAACAACACATCAACACTCAATCCAAGTATCGAACTCCCAATTCTCAATCTACAACTAGTCTGCATCTTAATCTACTGATCAAAATACAAGGACACTGTAATACCAACTCTGGATCAATCAAAATTTGGTTTAATTAGACAAGTAACCGGATTTAAAGTGTCCATAAATGATCAATTAAAAATCTGCAGAGGTTAATAAAGAACAACAACAAGAAAATAATGGGGTGGGTGGGGGTGGGGGTCCAAATGAGATCTCAAGGACACTGTAATACCAACTCTGGATCAATCAAAATTTGGTTTAATTAGACAAGTAACTGGATTTAAAGTGTCCATAAATGATCAATTAAAAATCTGCAGAGGTTAATAAAGAACAACAACAAGATTTGGTTTAATTAATTAGACAACAAGCTTATTTTCTAAGGACATTGTAATACCAACTCTAGATCAATCAAAATTTGGTTTAATTAGACAAGTAACTGGATTTAAAGTGTCCATAAATGATCAATTAAAAATCTGCAGAGGTTAATCAAGAACAACAACAAGAAAATAAGGGGGTGGGTGGGGGTGGGGGTCCAAATGAGATCTTTCTCTCTGTACATGTTCTTGAGATTTCCAGTTTCTTCTTTCATTCGGGTTACCCTAAAACATTAAATCCTAACACTATCTACTAATTTATCTAAAGTATAAAACCTACCCTAATTATAAATCTACAAGATATGCATGAAAAACATCGACAAATCAAAAGTTACCCCAACTCAGTACACAAAGAAGAATCAAAATTAAAACTAGTGAACCCTAAAACTACACTGAAAGATATCAATTCATAAAGCAAACACCAAAAAATCAAAATTTTCATAAAGTTAGATATATTCAAATTTCAAAATAAAAATCTAAAAATGAAATTGTCTAATCAGACTTATAAGCAAGTATTATATCCCCACCAACATATATACATTCATCTCCGATCCTGAATTTCATTTGTTAACTAAGAATGAAACTAAAAAACATTGATAAATTAATTAAAACCAAAAATAGATAAAATTAACAAAAAAATAAATTGAAAATCAAACTAACCGGAAACAGAAAGTACAGTAACCATCAATTTAATCGGCTGAATCATATTGTTTGAATAGACAAGCTTCGTCTTCCAATAATAAACATCGAAATCCAGATGAATAGGAAGAATAATTTTTTTAGAAAAGCCCAAAATTGATGCATCCATATCTTTTTTCTTGTTTTCTTTGACAGACTCATTATCAAATCTTCTTCTTTTTCACTATCACTTGCTTCTTCTTTTCTTTCCTCCATCACAAAGATTCACTTGAGAGAAAAAAGAAATCTCCGCCAAAGTTTAGATCTAGGAGTAAAAACTGGGGATATGGAATTTTGGGCGTTTTGGGAATTTCGGAAATACACCTTCAATGACCCGCACGTGCTCTGGACCTGAGGATAATTTTCTGGTCCAAAAACATGTTTTTGGACCTATTAATAATTTTTTCGAGTCTTTGGACTACACAAGAATCGGTTTCTCCTAATACTGGATTAACCAGTAATTCCTAGACGAATGAATGGATTTCATACATGTGCGGGGTGGAGAAACAACATATCAGAAGAAATGAGATTTAGATTTCCATTGGAACCCAAAGTCGTGAACAGAGAAGTTGTTGTGTCTCTCTGCCAGTACCTGTCGTTGTTGCTCCAAGATTTGTTGCCGTCAGTTCTAGCCAAGGTCCGATGGCTGCCAAGGATTAAGGCCATGTTCAGTGACGGAGAACTATGAGATGGTTCTGATGTTGGAGTGGAGAGTTTTGCTCAGATTTCTGCCTGGGAAGTTACAGCTGAATATGTGTGAGGGAGCTTCCATCGGTTGTGCTACAAATGGTAATGTTTTGTTGGAATTCAGTTGAGCTCAAGATGAGGAGTTAGCTAGTGGTTCATGGAAGTGATGCTGTCGAGAAGCATGTGATGGAGAGAATCAAGACGAACTCGAGCTGTGGTGACGATCGATGAACTCTTTGCCAATGGCAGTGATGAGACTCAACGATTATTTGAAGCTATTGATGGATGCTGCTATGCTCGGGTAGGACTTCAGGTACGGAGGTTGAAGTCAGGGAAAGAAGGAATGCGTTACTGCCATTTTAATGGCAGTATTAATGATGAACGGTGATGGCAGGGATACTAGTGATCGTTACTAAAGTGATAGAGTTCGAGAAACCAAGACGGGTGATGGAGCTGTGAATGTGTGTTGCTGGATATTTCAGTCGAGAAAGAAATGGAGTTGCTGCCATTAACGAAGATGATCAATGGTTTCTGGCAGTGGTAACGAGTTAAGGAGAAAGATGGAGATGTTGTTATTGATTCATGGCAGTGATGGTGCATGGGCATTGACAGCGAATGGAGTTAGAAGCTGGTAGCGATGGTGACTAAGAAGATGAAGTTAAGCTTGAGATAACATTGAATGAATGGTGATAGGTGTAGCTGCGGTTACGATGGAATATGAAGCTGCAATGGTGATTCATGATGATATGGTAAATGGTGCAGGGAAGGTGCAGTTCGAAGAGATAGAGACTAGGTGATTCCATGGTTACTGTGAACGAACTCACGGAAGAAGGATCTGAGATGGGACTGTTTTATGCCGATAGTCAAGGCATGGTTGTTGTTGCGAGTTGACCGTGATATTGGCAGTGAACGGAGAAGATGAGTAACCAGCGATGATCAGTGAGTGTGAAGGGGATGAAGTTTCTGCTGCTGAACTCGTATACAGGGAGGAGCTTGATCAACCAAGAGAACCAGGAAGCTGGAGATTAATGAAAATATAGATGACTTCGAGTTTGAGCTTTACGGGAAGCAGAAAGACGGAGAGAATATCTTTCGAAAGAAAATGCAGGGAAGTTACGGTGGTATACCATGACGCAGAGCAACTCGTGGGAATGTTACGATTGTATATTCAATCCGTAGAAAATTACAAGGGAGAGAGATACGGTTGTCTGTCCGTGAAAAAGAAGAAAAGTTGCAATGTCGGGTTCAAAGGATCGACAAGGCATTGACAAGGAATGGGCTGGATTGGTGCAGCCCATTATCTTGTTTGGAGATTATCAAGAGCAGGACATGGCCGTGACTTATTGTGTGAATTTGGCCGCAGTTTGGCAACCTATTTCGACCGTGGTTTGATGCACGGGACACAATTAAGGAGGTGCGTTTCCTATCTTAGCTAGGGTTTCCTAGTTTCTTCAAGAAGAGGTTACAAAACTATATATATAGGGAAGCTTAGATACAATTTGAGATATCTTCTATTCACCGTTTTCTCCCCTTAGGCAATAACTATCTCTTTTCTATATTCTTTTGATTGTTAAGGATGAATTCGAGTTCTAATTGTGAAGCTCAATTATTTACAAGTTTATTTCGAGTTTTAAAGTTAATCATTGTGCATTGTTTTTACTATATCGAAGGTTTATGATTGATTCTTAGATTGGTTTAGGTGCGCAACTAGATTAGTCTATTAATCATTCTAATGCTAGTAGAAATTTGAGCGATCTGTAATTGCCGTTTATCTCCTATACAAGTAGAAATCACGAGACCTTCATGAGGGATTACGTGGAGCAATTGCGAGTAAATACAACACCAGAGAAGTGGACCGAGCGCAGAGTTTAACTCGCTGGGATCAACCTAAATTCACAAACCCTAAAGCATTCGGTTGAGTTACACCTTGTAAGCGTACCCAGGCGGCTCGGTTGGATAGAATCTCGGTAGTCGAGCTTCCGTATCCAGTGACAATAGGAATTTTGGGGATAGCTAAGCGTACCTGCTATTCTACGGTTGTTGACAATTGATTCCAACAAGAGATAAACGGGTACAATGTTGAATTAACGGTTAGTAACGGCGAAGGATTTCTTCATCTCTTTATCTTATTATCCTTTTTATCCTTATTTTAGATAACATATCAATTGCATTACTCCTCGTGGGAACGATCCTTACTACCACTTTATTACTTGTTAATTGGTGGGAAACATCTTATTATTTGGTTGAGTAAACGACGCTCATTAGTACCTAAACGTGTATATTGAGTTGGCTCAATAACAGTTAACCGAAGTTAGCCAAATGAACACCTTTGTCTTAACCATATTCATCTAACACTTCTAGATCAAATATGATGATCAATCAATCATAAAAGATAATCAAATGAATCTAATTGTGTTTAACATAGAGTTGTTCAATTGTTCACTATCTCATAGAAATATATATGAACAAATTGAAACAAAAACGGATTGATTCGTAATCGTACAAAGTACTTATAAGAATCAATTCATGAACATTAAGCCACGGTTTGCAAAGATTGCATTCCTTAATTCATAAATGTTTTAGTTCATGAGTATTAGAATCATACTTAACCGATTTTAGAACTTAACCACTGTGTTCGCAAAACCAGTACGTGAACAAACAACTCCGGACCTTGGCCTGTTGATAGGTGTAGAATACACCTAATTTACTATCTAGTAGTTTATGCTTTCTTTTGCTATTTTTCTTGTAAATTATGTATTTTACGTGTGTTTTTGAGCTATTAGATACTTTGGAGTCGCACGGAGGAAAAGAAGAAGAAATCACCATAATTGAGCAAAAAGGGCATAATTGTCATTTCATAGGGCGAGCACTATCTGGAGCCAGGTCAATGTTAAGGGGCATCTCTGTTTTGGAGAATTATTAAAGACAGCCTAGCTGTGGTTAAGGGGAGGCCAATAGGCTAGCCCTTATCAGAGTAACCAACTATTATGGAGCACCAGCTTGGGGTGTATTTTAGCAAGGGGTGTCATCATCCTACCCTAAGCTATAACCCTATGGTCGAGAGGATCTTCTCTCATTCAGTTCTACCAGAAATTGAGAGAGATCGAACTCAGGGCAAGGAGAGAAGAGAAGGTGAAATCGATACACAGAGTCATGGCTGCTGTTATTGAGTTCGAATTAGGTTTTTTGTTAATCGAGAGGGATCGATGGCATTTGTTGTTGAGAACCGAGAGATTGAATCAAGATTTGAGGAGATGGCCATGAACTGAAGAACATAGAGATGGGTTTTGGTGTTGTTAAAGTTGCCGCTGTTGTGAACCAGGAGAACAGACCGAGAGACCAAATCGAGAGCTAAGAGATGAAGATTTTGGTGTGATTAAGAAGAGATCGATGCTGCTGTTGAATCCAGAAGAAGAGATGGATCTGGGAATCGCTGTGAAGAGTGGTACGAATTTGTGGAGTTGAAGCCGTGAATTAGTGGTTTGAGAAGAAATTGAAGATGGGGATGATACAGAGAAAGGGTTCGATCTGTAATTGAAGCTCAGGGAGATGGGTTTGTGGTCGAGCTGAGATGTTGATGATGGTGGGGATTCGAATTAAGAGATTGAAGATGGGTTCAAGATGAAGAATGGGTTGATCGAAACTGAGATGGGGTTTGTGTTGGTTCCTGTTGAATCGGAGACTCTCTCGGGGATTAATGATGCGAGTAAATCGATTCGGGGAAATGGAGAAGGATTGAAGAACTTAGGGTTTCTCGTGAAATAGAAGAACGAAGGTCTCGAAATTGGAGATGGAATGGATTGTCCTACTCTGCTAAGGGTCTCGTGGATTGAAGAACACAGAGAAGGTTTTGTTGTTGTTGTTTAAATTGTAAAGAAGACAAGTTGGCTCTTTGTTACGTGGGAGATTGAATGAATGGGCTTGAAACTATAGATGTATGTATAGGAATTCTTAACAGGATGAAGACACTAAAGATCGGCCTGAATTTGGCTCAGGTAAGCCCTATAAATGTTCTGAAACTCGGCCAATTTTCCTCCCGATGAGTCGACTCAAGGTCGGCGATGACCGATCCGCATTTGAGTCCGATGACGTTCCCGCAACGATCCCGATGAGCCGATCTCGACCCAACTCGGACCACTCACCGACTAAGACTGGCCGACTCGTTGTCTAACTCACTATCCCCTTGACCTTTGACTAACGGTTGATCGACGGTTGACCCGTTTGTGATTAGTCCTAACGGTGGATCGACGGAATATTCGACGCATATTCCCTTGACGGAGAAAATTTCGTGTGTGACCGCGGCGATTATTCCGGCCGGATTAGAGCCATAATACCAGTTTTCCGGTGAGCCAAAAATTCCAGAATTTTCTATGGACTTCTCTCATGGGTGTGAAGACTTGGGCTAGGAATTGGATGGAGAATTGGACTCAAATTTGGAAAGAGAAGGTGGAAAAGTTGAGAAAAGCTTGGATTTGGAAATTGAATTGCAAAAGAAAAAGGATTCTATTCCTTAGAAGATTTGGAGAATATTGAAGCCTATAAATAGAGAAGTTTTCTACACTTCTCTACACACCTCTCTACACACACAACACTTTTCTTTTCTTATTCTTTGTGTGAACTCCTTAACATGAGTAGCTAATTTTATTATTGATTGAGGATGAATTCCTAGTTCTTAATATATGGTTTGAGTTTTGTTTCAATTCTATCTTGAGTTTTTCACATGATTATCGTTTGTTTTTACTAATAGGAATGTTTATTTATTCATGATTGATTGATAGATTGTTTAGAGTGCACGCTAAATTGATTTGTTAGTTTAATCTAAATCTAGTATAAGTTAGGGAATAAGTAATCGTTCTCGACACTTTACACAAGTAGAAAACACAAGACCTTGCGGAGGGATTCCGTGGAGCAATTGTGTGTAGAAACAACGCTAGAAAGTGAACCAAGCGATCCGAGTTTAACTACTAGTACTAAACCTAAATTCATAAATCTTAATGCATTCAGGGAATTACATCTTGTAAGCGAACCTCAGGGTGGTTCTTTTGAATAGAATCTGATAACTAAGCGGACCTGTTACTCAGTGAAATTAGGATTTTGGGGCCAGCTAAGCGTGCACCTTTATCCTACGGTTGGTGATAATCTGTGACTAATAACAAGTATAAAAGAACATAACTTGATTCATTGTTTCAGTAATTAAGAAGGATTCCTTGATCTTGTCTCTCTTATTGCTTTCAACTTTATCTTTTAATTGTTTTGTTTATTTTCTTTTGCTTTTTACACCCCCTTTCGTGACAATTTTTACAACTAGAATCTAAAATTGCTCCTCGTGGATCGACCTTGACTACCCTATATTACTTGTTAATTAGGTAGTAAAGTATTAATTAATTTGTTGTGGTTACGACACGCATCAAATTTTGGCGCCATTTGTCGGGGGAGCAATGGATGATTTTAGTTGTTTTTATTTTTCTTTTTGCTTTATTCTTGCTTTGTTGGATTCTATTCCGTATCTAATTTGGTTTTTGAATCTTATTTCAGGTGCCGGTGTTCCATGTACGGTGGACAAGAGCAAGCATATTACAACAATCAATACGGTTTTCAACCTCAACATTATGACAACTTCCAACCATCCTTAGGATACAATCAAAACCAATATTTTGGCTATGATAAATTTCCTATAGAACCTTATGGATTTTCTCTTACATATCAACAACCTTATGACGGGTATGTAAGTAGACAAACACACGGATGGAAGGATAGTTATGCATCTAACAATTTGTTTTCTAGTAATGTGCAGACAGAGAATTTGGAATATACTCCTCTTCATCGTGTTTTTCCTTCACTTTTTCCAAAAGAGGAGCTGCCGTCTAGAAACTCTATCAACGGTGGTAAGCGTGTGAACGTCAGGAAACTTGCACAGAAAATTATACAAATTGGAAGATGATGGAGACTCGGAAGAGCTTGTCGCAGAAATTAGTAGGACCATTCATATGGAACTTAAACGACGTCTAGATAAAGGTAATGAAACCGATGCCGATTCTTATTATGGTGAGTCCGAAAGTGAAGATGATTGTGTTGAAAAGGACCAACCTTTGGAGACTTTTGATGACGCTAGTGTAGATTACTCGAGCCTTGATCTTTATAATGATCAAGCACCTATTCAAAAGGTAGAGCTTGAAGATGATGCATTTAGTGCTTGGGAAAAATTCCTTAGGGAAAGATGGGAGTCCGCGGAAGTGTATGAACGTTCCGACAATGAGGAAGATATTCCAACTCCGGATCATAATAACGATCCTTCACCTATTCAAAGGAGGAGATTGGGTGTGACTTACCTATTGTTGTAAACGGTGTAACACCCGCACAAGAAGATTTTACAATCTATACCGATGAAAATCATTTTAGTGAATGGCCCGATTCCGATGATGAGAATGTTGAAGAGATGATTCTAGAGGATGAAACCACATTCATTGATTTTGTGGAAGACCCAATTGAACTTGCCAATGATTATAATGATGCCGAGACTTTGGTTAAGGTAGAAAATGATGAAGAATGGTTGCAAGGTTTAATAGAGGACCACGATATACAAGAGGTAAGTGATTCACTTGAATTTTTTAAGGATGAAGAGGATTCTATAATACAAGAGATTGTGCAAGGTTTGTCTAACCCTTTGCATATTGATTCTTCTCCTTTACCTCTTATTGGTTTGAATGTATGTGCTTCGAAAGTATTTTTGGATGATTTTGTTTCTAGATATCCACCATTGGAAACACTTGATGCTAACACTATGCAGGTTTGCCAAGAGGAATACATGGAAGTTCCCAAATTCTATGTTCTTTATACACTTCCGAGTGTGGACGGGAATAAGTGTGGGGGAAATTTCAATCAAGCGATAATTTCACTATTATTTTCTTGTGCTAACATTTGTATGGAGTTATTGTTTGCAAAACAGGTATTATGGGTGGATCCCCAAATTTTCCGATTGTTAGTATATGGGGAATGAATCTTACAAGAGCCGAGTCGGGCCGTCGACTTTAAAACAAGCGCTTAATGGGAGGCAACCCATCGGTTTTGTATTTCTTATCTTTTTGCTTTTTGTTATTTCTTTTTCTTGTTTCTTATCATGTTAAAATTTCCCACCTTGACTTTACTAGGAGGATTCAATTACATTGAGGACAATGTAAGGTTTAAGTGTGGGGGAGTGGTTAAGCATGTTTTTAAAACAAAAATTACAAAAAAATTAAAAATTTTGAAAAAAAAAAAAAAAATTTACTTAAAAATTCCAACTTTTAAAGATTTTAGAGTCACTAGCATACTTCTAGGTATGTTTACATAGAGATTTTGACCGACATAATTGAACTTGGAAATGTTAGAGAACTACATTCGGATTTCTTGCTTGTTAGAGTGTTAAATAATGGATTTAATCATGTCGTGATGCGAATTTGGTGCAGGAGAAATGCATTATTAGAGTTGCTGATCAATCATTAGTGGAGACTACCCGTATTCATATCATGTGAGGCACCGACTGTAAATTTTCCATCTACTAAAGAGCTTTCTTGTGAGTGTGTGTCACCATACGTCAATTCCGGGTAGAATGGTGAGCTACCCAACCTCCCACCAATAAAAGCACTACTCTTTGATCTCTTGAGTGCTAATTTTGTCAATCATGAGGGTGACGTCTATAGATGAAAGCTTCCTTCTTGTAGTTCGATTTGCAGTTAGCACCATTCTCTCTCGCGACAACAACGGATCCATAGAAACACATTCATCATCAACAAGGGGCGACACCAAAATCTACAAGGAAAGTTGGAAAAGTTTAAGGTTTACAAGCAACGGAACGAGAAAAAGAGCAAATTTCAAATACAAGTAAAGCAACATATAAAGAGCGGATTTTTACATATTTGTTGAAGACTTACAATACAATGAGGTAATTTTATATCCAAGTATGAAGACTTATTCATGAAAGCGAAGAAAATTAAAAGGTGAGAATTTTTGAAGTTTATGATTTCAAGACGATACAAGTTGTGAAGAATCAAGTGGTAAAATACTTCTCCCATGGCCATGGTTTATTTTGTATTTAATTTCTCTTGTTTTAAAAAAAAAAAAAAAAAAATATTTAAAAAAAAAAAAAAAAAAAAAAAGAAAAGGAAAGAAAAAAAAAAGAGAGAGAGAGAAAAACAAGAGAAATATTTGTTTTGAATGAGCCGTGGGGAAGGAAAATCTATGAGGAAGTTTCAAGCGACAAGGATTTAAGGTAAAGAGTTAAAAATTGTCAAGGATTTATGAAATTCGAGGGTTTATCATCAATAGTTGAAACCGAAGACGAAGACCAAGAAGATCAAGACGAGGAGCGACGTTTCTATTGGATGCCGTGAGAGTGGTGTTATCATAATTGGCGATCGGATGTGAAGGTGAGTAAGTAATCTCATCCTCGATAATAATGGTTGATTTCCTTTCTTAGAGATCGTCGGAAAAATGGTTTTTCAAAATATTAAAAGATGTGGGTTTTTAAAAATATTTGGAAGTTGTCCTTCCCACCATTCAACGTGTTGCAGATTTCTCTCTTCATTCCTACCTGCACACATGTGAGAACCATAAAAAAGTCTTTTTGAGTGCAATTATCATGAAATCCTATTTGGTGAGGATCGAGTCGAGGCGAAATGCTTATTGATCGTTTCTCAAACACGCATTCTCTCATTATGGTGTGGTTATTTCTCACTCAACATTTAAGAATGAGAATATGTTCTTTAGTATTTCTAACTTCTTATTACTAGAATGCGTAAAACTCTATGTCCTCATAACTTTTTGGATGCTTGGGACGCTTGAACTCTTTGAAGTTGTGAGTTTTTAGTTTGATTTGCTCGAGGACTAGCAAAGTCTAAGTGTGGGGAATTTGATAGGTGTAGAATACACCTAATTTACTATCTAGTAGTTTATGCTTTCTTTGCTATTTTTCTTGTAAATTATGTATTTTACGTGTGTTTTTGAGCTATTAGATACTTTGGAGTCGCACGGAGGAAAAGAAGAAGAAATCACCAGAATTGAGCAAAAAGGGCATAATTGTCATTTCATAGGGCGAGCACTATCTGGAGCCAGGTCAATGTTAAGGGGCATCTCTGTTTTGGAGAATTATTAAAGACAGCCTAGCTGTGGTTAAGGGGAGGCCAATAGGCTAGCCCTTATCAGAGTAACCAACTATTATGGAGCACCAGCTTGGGGTGTATTTTAGCAAGGGGTGTCATCATCCTACCCTAAGCTATAACCCTATGGTCGAGAGGATCTTCTCTCATTCAGTTCTACCGTAAATCGAGAGAGATCGAACTCGAACAAGGAGAGAAGAGAAGGTGAAATCGATACACGAGTCATGGCCATTCAAGTTATTGAGTTCGAATTAGGTTTTTTGTTAATCGAGAGGGGATCGATGGCTGCTGTTGTTGAGAACCGAGAGATTGAATCAAGATTTACAGGGAGATGGCCATGAACTGAAGAACATAGAGATGGGTTTTGGTGTTGTTAAAGTTGCCGCTGTTGTGAACCAGGAGAACAGACCGAGAGACCAAATCGAGAGCTAAGAGATGAAGATTTTGGTGTGATTAAGAAGAGAGATCTTTCTGCTGTTGAATCCAGAAGAAGAGATGGATCTGGGAATCGCTGTGAAGAGTGGTACGAATTGGTGGAGTTGAAGCGAAGTGAATTAGTGGTTTGAGAAGAAATTGAAGATGGGGATGATGAGAGAAAGGGTTCGATCGTAATTGAAGCTCGGGGGAGATGGGTTTGTGGTCATTTGAGATGTTGATGATGGTGGGGATTCGAATTAAGAGATTGAAGATGGGTTCAAGATGAAGAATGGGTTGATCGAAACTGAGATGGGGTTTGTGTTGGTTCTGTTGAATCGGAGACTCTCTGGGGATTAATGATGCAGAAATCGATTCAGGGAAATGGAGAAGGATTGAAGAACTTAGGGTTTTTGTGAAATAGAAGAACGAAGGTCTCGAAATTGGAGATGGAATGGATTGTCCTACTTTTGCTAAGGGTACATGGATTGAAGAACACAGAAGGTTTTTTGTTGTTGTTTTGAGAAATTGTAAAGAAGACAAGTTAGCTCTTTATTACGTGGGAGATTGAATGAATGGGCTTGAAACTATAGATGTATGTATAGGAATTCTTACCGAGGATGAAGACACTAAAGATCGGCCCGAATTTGGCTGTCGCGCAAGCTCCTATAAACGGCCGAAACTCGGCCAATTTTCCCCTCCCGGCGAGTCGACTCAAAGGGTGCGGCGATGGCCGATCCCGGACGAGTCCGGATGGCCGTTCCGGAAGCGATCCGATGAGCCGAGTCGACCCAACTTTCAGACCACTCGGTCGACTAAGGCTGGCCGACTCGTTTGTCTAACTCACTATCCCCTTGACCTTTGACTAACAGATTGATCCAGCGGTTGACCCGTTTGACAGTTAGTCCTAGCAGTGGACTGACGGAATATTCCGTCGCATATTCCCCTCGACGGAGAAAATTTCCGTGTGGCCGTGGCGACTATTCCGGCCGGATTCCGCCATAATACGTTTTCCGGCGAGCCAAAAATTCCAGAATTTTCTATGGACTTCTCTCATGGGTGTGAAGACTTGGGCTAGGAATTGGATGGAGAATTGGACTCAAATTTGGAAAGAGAAGGTGGAAAAGTTGAGAAAAGCTTGGATTTGGAAATTGAATTGCAAAAGAAAAAGGATTTTATTCCTTAGAAGATTTGGAGAATATTGAAGCCTATAAATAGAGAAGTTTTCTACACTTCTCTACACACCTCTCTACACACACAACACTTTTCTTTTCTTATTCTTTGTGTGAACTCCTTAACATGAGTAGCTAATTTTATTATTGATTGAGGATGAATTCCTAGTTCTTAATATATGGTTTGAGTTTTGTTTCAATTCTATCTTGAGTTTTTCACATGATTATCGTTTGTTTTTACTAATAGGAATGTTTATTTATTCATGATTGATTGATAGATTGTTTAGAGTGCACGCTAAATTGATTTGTTAGTTTAATCTAAATCTAGTATAAGTTAGGAATAAGTAATCGTTCTCGACACTTTACACAAGTAGAAAACACAAGACCTTGCGGAGGGATTAGTGGAGCAATTGTGTGTAGAAACAACGCTAGAAAGTGAACCAAGCGGCAACCGAGTTTAACTACTAGTACTAAACCTAAATTCATAAATCTTAATGCATTCGTGGAATTACATCTTGTAAGCGAACCTCGGTGGTGGTTCTTTGAATAGAATCGATAACTAAGCGGACCTGTTACTCGGTGAAATTAGGGATTTTGGGGCTAGCTAAGCCGCACCTGCTATCCTACGGTTGGTGATAATCTGTGACTAATAACAAGTAGAAAAGAACATAACTTGATTCATTGTTTCGTAACGAAGAAGGATTCCTTGATCTTGTCTCTCTTATTGCTTTCAACTTTATCTTTTAATTGTTTTGTTTATTTTCTTTTGCTTTTTACACCCCCTTTCGTGACAATTTTTACAACTAGAATCTCGTGCTCCTCGTGGGATCGACCTTGACTACCCTATATTACTTGTTAATTAGGTAGTAAAGTATTAATTAATTTGTTGTGGTTACGACACGCATCACCTGTCCAGCCGTTCGCAAACCAGGTTCGCAAACAGTCGTCCCGGACCCAACTGAGTTAAAACCGTTTGCATACTAGGTACGCAAACAAGGTTCCCGAACCTGAATTATAACAATACAGTTCGTATACTTGGTATGCATACCGTGTTGTATCCAGACATGGTTAATTGTTCTAAACTCCCATTTCAATCATTGAAACATCCTTAGAAGACGACAATGGTTGTCTCACACAAACCATTAGCTTCAAGTAATTTTAAGTGATCGAATGATCAATACGAAACTTTCCAAGTCGACATCAAATGATTGTCTCACACAAATCATGTAAGATGTTTCAAGGCAATTTCCACGTAATCATCTTTTGACTTAACATTTAGTTTCCAAAAAATAATTGTTTCCAACTAAACTTGTCAATAATACGATGAACATAGTTAAAGCAAAAAGCTTCCAACACATATTTCGAGAAATAGATAAGCGAGATAAACTCGGCTCAAATATCAAATGTGTATAATGTAAAAGTCTATATAGCTATACGACTTAGTCTCATTAGAAGATAGAATAGAATAGACTTCTGAGTGATAGATAAGTTTTAGTCTCCACATACCTTTTGTTGATGAAGTTCCTCCCAGCTCCTTAGTAGATCTTCCTCTTCAATTGGTAAACGCCGTGAAATCTAAATCTTAACTACACATTCTATCCTAATCCGAGACATAACTATAAGTAGACTAGAAATAAGTATATAGGTTTGATCAACTAAACTTGACAAACAAGCTTGAGATAGCAACACTTGCGAGTTCGACCGAGCAGTGCTCTAACAAACTTCACTAAATCTAGTTATTATTCAGTATCAATTTACCACAAAGATTCTGCAGAATTTTATCTAGAAAACTAAAAGTACCAACTATGCATCGAAATGAGAAATATTTAGGCATTCCTCTTATTATTGGGAAGTCTAATAAACAATGCTTTTCTCATCTTATGGATAAAGTGCAAAACATGATGTCTCACTGAGGTGGAAAAACTATGTCTCAATGTGGTAAGTCCTTAATGATCGTGGATCGCACCAATACAATTTCGGATTCCAAAGGAAACTATCAACAAGATTGATGCATTACAAAGAGATTTTTGGTGGGGCTTTGTAGACAAGAAAGGTACTTATATTACTTCTTGGAGGAACTTAAAACAGTATAAAGACACTGGGGGCAAGGATTCAGAGACTTAAAAATACTAAACCAAGCTCTTTTAGTCAGAGCTGCTTGGAGAATATGCACCAATTCTAATGTTGTATGGGTTAAATGCAAGTATGTAAAGTATTTCCCATGTACTAGTATGTTACATGCTAGCAAGAAGAAAAATTGTTCATGGGCTTGGAAGGGTCTTCAAAAAAATATGGATTTCATTAGAGCTCATAGTTGCCAAAGGGTAAGAAGAGAAAATAAAATAAAAATATGGATAATTGGTATGGATTGTCCACCAACACCATGACAAGAAGTCAGCTGATAGTCGATTTGGTTTGGGTGAATGAACATTTTTCAGTAACATAAGGGAATGGAATGCTGCACTAATCTTTTATCTATTTGAGCATGCTACAGCTGATCTTATCCTGAAGATGAGAATCCCAAGCGCTTCTGAAGACAAGCTAATTTGGAAGTTAGCAAAAAAATAGTGCTTTCACCCTAAAATTAGCATACAATAGGTTGTATGAAGACAGTTTTGGAAACATACAGGCTTCCACTAAAATACAAGGAACTACAGTCAGATGGAAAGAGTTATGGGGGGTACAAACATGGCCAAGAGCAAAATATTTTTCTGGAAATGCCTCATCCTACCTACTAGAGAAAGACTCTGAAGAGCCCGTGGGTATATAAACAAACCATGTCCTTTCTGCAATTAACAAGATGAGAGTATGATGCATATTCAGTCAACTGCCCTTTCTCAAGAGCAAAGATGGATGGAAATACCAAGGGGTAGCAGAGTTCTCACAAGTGGTTATCGAGTTTGTCAGCTTTCTGTTTGAAGACTGGTTAATTCAAGATAGACAAACAAAATACTCAAAGCAATTGGTTAAATTTAGCTATGGTGATTACATGGAGCATACGGAATGAGAGATGCGAGGTTGTCTTCCGTAATAAAACAAAGATATCCGAGAACAACCGCAAAGAAAGCTATAAAATTTTCTACCTATCTAGGAAACCTAAATGAGAAATCAGATCTTCACAATTTGAAACTCATAATCCCGTGATACCACCCGTTGTTTGATTCCACCAAAGACAACCCAACATAGCTATAAATTGTGATGCTTCTTTTGACAGGACACCGGTCTAATGGGTGTTGGTGTTGTTTTACGTGATTATGCAGAAAATGGTGTGGATCCTACGCAAAGTGCTATGCATGAGTGAAGGATTCTGAACAAGTCTGAATGTCTTATGTTCTGAGATACAGTCTAATGGAGTAGACAGATGCACATTACTCATGTTGTTTTCGAAACTAACTTGAAGAACATTGATGGGTATATTAATAGAACTTCTCCAACAATACCATGGGAAACGAGGTCAATCTGCTTGATACAATATGGTCTTTAAAATCTTTTCATAGTTGGAGTTCTCGTTATGTTCCTAGAGCAGAGTCTGTAATAAGGCTGCTCCAGCAGGAAATTTAGAGTTACTAGCATTTGGCTAGAGTTCTTAACGTAACTGGTACGAGTCATGGGTACACTAGCACAATAACCCGTTCAACTATTGTTGGAGCAACTAGTTTCTTGTAAAAGTACTCTTTATCAGATGATAATTAAAAAATTCAAATAACAAAAAAATCTCCAATATTTCAGCTAAAACTGGGACAATGTGTACCCAGGTGATTCTCTCGCCTGAGTAAATTCCGTTCCCATTGGAATAAGAAACTAAATTCCTTTGCTACCCAAGTAGGCAACACATCAATCAAAGCTACGAAGAGTGAACAACCAACGTTACCAATCTCATAATGATTTTGTCACAATTTTGCGAGCTCCCAAGGGGCACTTTCATCTAGAATTGCATTTTATTTTTTCTCCGTAGCCAAGCACCGTTTAACCAATTGTGATGGTATCAAAACCTCACTTGTAATTAGGAGGATAACAGAAACACAAGAACTATCGAGCTACAAAAATCTGGAGAAGAAAGATCTTCGTCATGGCAAGGACTAATAAAAGCGTCCCTCCCAATAGGCATATTTTCAGAACCTGTCTCCTCCTCCTAGGGTTGAGCATAGTGAAGTACCCAAATATCACCTCCAAAATGGACTCACCATCCAGACAGTAAACCTGAAATAATTTATTTGTGTGCCACAATTGTTAGCAAACATGTAGTAGTTACACTATTCAAGAAGCATGCAGTAGACAGAATGCCATACATGACCAGTTGTTTGTTCTTAGTGAACAAGTTGAAACAAATCCAAGTTCCAACTTGGTATTTTATGTTATTTTACTTTATTTTGGTGCGTACTGATTAATATCCGAGATAAAAGACGAAGACCAAATCAAAATCCTATTGGTGTCCGTCTCTTAAACTATTAAGTCACTTTTCAGCAACACATGCTAATATGACCTATAATAAGGGTGAATTCATTCTTACAAACACGTGCTGGCTAGTACTCCCAAAACAAAACAAAAACACGTGCTGGCTAGGATACATGCATGGTGCACTAGAAAATCGTGGTGGACTGTTAAAAAGTTACAACATACACAACACAGAAGTAGCAAATTTGACATTTACGGTCACGAAGAACAACATACCGGAAGACTGTTGAGTAGGGCCAGTGCTAAAGATACATGGAATGTGCACGTTATCATCCTCTCCAGCCTATTTGGAAGGGATAGACCACTGAATGTTGAACGAGGCCGATATGCGGTTAACCTAATTGAATTAGCCATAGGAAGTGCATCTCCAAAGAAAACAAAGGTCCCACCACAATTTGTTTCTCCACTATCAAGACTCACAAAATTTGCTGATAAGTTTCTCCGTATAGACAAGCACTCAGCCGAATAAGGACGTGAGTAAGTAATTTGAATCCAGGACAGGCCTGGCGACAGGACTGGTCCCACGCACGTCTCGTCCTATAGAAGACATGAAAATGAATCATTTAGTTAAGCTCAACATAAGCAGGTGCAATTGCAGGACGCCTTAGCCACTAGCACAACATACAAGAGCGTCTGAAGCAGTCCCATAATCCAAATCATTAAGTTGTAGTCCAACATGGGAGACAGACGCTTCCATAGTTCCTCTTTGATGAGAGGTTCGAGCCTTGTAGTACAATTTTTTATTTTGTAAGCGTCAATCAAATAACGTGCTAGTTTTAACATTTGGATGATTAGCCATCTAATTTAAGACAGTGATAATACTTCAGCAATAAGAAAGTGCTAAAGTCCCACCTGTGAACATTCACATCTGCTTGTGTTCATTTCAGTTGCAGGCCATCCATTGCCGCATTTTTTAAGATCAACGATATCCTTAGCTCTCAAGCAGGCATTGTTCTCTTTTCCTTGACCATCCTCGCTGCTTCTACCCTCTAACACGCTCATATTAAAACAAGGAATAGTTGAGAGTAATGTGAGATCATCAGCACATGTAGACTGGTGATCCACCACTTGAGCGTTTTCGTTATCTCGTAACCAAGAACTAGAGATACAATAACCTTTTCTTCTATCAGCTTTCTGGAAATTTGCAGAATCCTTATAGAGATGAGATCCTTGAAGTCCCAGGTCATTCACTAGAACTATCAGATCCATCCAATCTTGGGGGCTGTTAACTTTTATCCCATCAACTGATATAACAACATCACCAGGAGACAGATAACCAGATAACGGTGACATTGATGTCACATCCAAAACCTGATCCAACGTTAAAATATACTGTTTATAAACGCTTTCAAAGTAAGGCAAGAGAGAAATACAAGTTCATTGAGGTTCGAGAGAAATAGTACCATAGGGTTCTCCCCATGAATGTAAAAAGGATATAATACTGAAGGCAGAAGAAGCAAAGCCAGTGCACAAACTGCACAAAACTAGATATGAGGTTACAAGTAGTCAGCTTCTGTGTACGTATATGTACACATACAATCAAAGCTTTCATAACATAAAACATGATTCAACTAGTTTTCTGAAATGCGAAAGGAAACACCCTCTTATTTGATGTTTGCTTCAAGCAAGGTCCACAGGGATCCCATAGCAATTTACAACAGGAATATGCAACCATCATGAACAATGGGTAATTGGCGAATGTTATGAGATCATCAAGGCACGGATAGTTTTGTTTGTGAATAGTCGTATTTTAGAATTTTGTGATTCTTAGTAAAACAGTGAAACCTGTCAAAAGTTATTCAAAGCAGTTTCCTTCAACTGCTCTTAGAACCCATAATTAGTTACCTAACAGATATTTTAGTTAGACAAAACACTTCACTGAACAAGGTCCGACACTTAAATCCTGATTATGCTATATATTTCTGTCAATACATGCATGTTATATAAGTCATGGTTGCCAAGCATGTTTTATGTGTATACGACGGATGTGAATGCATGTTATAGTAAGCGTTCAACAGTTGAGTTGGTCAGACACGTGGTGGTTGTACCAAGAGGTCTGGGGTTTGAATCCCACTTGCATTGGGGTGGGGGGATATTGCTACCTGCACTTGTAGGTAGCATGCCTCTTCTTATAAAAGAAGTTACTAAAAAAAAAAAAAAAAACTCACCACTGCATTATGCCAAATTCCAGCACAATAGATGCGAAGCACAGCAAATTGAGGTAAGCTTTGCAGCATTTCATAATTGAAAGCGACCAGAGCCCCAGGAAAGAGCGTTGCAAGAAATATGGCAACGTATTCGACATGAACGCCCTCACTGTTCTCCATTGAAGTTGTGCCTACAATACCAACAATGAGAAACTAGCTTTCCGAAATCCAGGAATAAAATCTTGGGATGTACTACTGACACTACAAGCCAATTTCATACTCCCGCTTGGGGCAAGACCAAAGGAGTGAGTCTTCCATCTTGGCAAGGTACCTAGAATTGTCAGGATAATACTCCATGATGTCATGCTCAGTGTAATCCACCATTAGGATAGCAACAACCAATCAAGAGTGATGTTAGCATAGGATAGGCACGATGACAAACATCTATCATGATATCAGGAATGAAATCTCTATGCACCAATAAACATGATTAGAACTAACGATAAAGAAGGCAAAAGCTAGTCAAAACTACACAGGTCTACAAATAATCTAGATTAGAACAGTTCTTCAAATCTGAGCTGGTCGCCATGTCAGGTCAAAACTTCATCATTATCTCAATGGCCAAACCAGAAAGCATTAGATATTTGACAACACCACTGTTGTTGTCTATCTACAAGTGTTAGGACTCATTTATGGGTGCCCCAAATTTTCAAATATGGCGGCATTGCATACACTGATTTGAGTACTAGTATCTAATACTGAGCGCATTTCTACATTCATGTTTAGGCTTTAGCCATGTGAAGTATTTTTCCTTGTGACCAGGAGAACCAGTATAGAGATTGCACTTGTTAACATTAATAATTGAAGGGTGTGTCCATCAAAATTCACTATAAAACCCAACACTAGTAGTTAGACAACAACAGTATAAAAAGAGTAAACAGTTCACCATAACACTTGTAGTTATATAACTATGCCGTTCGAGTTTATATTCCTTACTAGTATAAAAAGAGTTCTAGTCTACAAATTCTGTGCTAGTTGTTACACATAGAAAGGACAGATATCTACTAGAAGGATGAAGGAGATTGCATCGCATAAAGTAAAGCAACCTTTGAAAGGTATAATTGTTCACGTCTTTCGTCAATTAACTAAACTTTACGCTTCTTTGAGCAATCATTTAGTTCTGACAATTCTCTTTTTCTTCTACTGTTTACTGGAGGTCTAGGTTGATCACTAGCACATCCGAACGGCGACTTCCAAAAGCTAACAAAGCAACATTCTTTGAAACTTTTGCTTCCAACTTCAGGGAAAGCAACTTTTTCTCCCGTATTACATAGTTATATTTTTCGATTTTACCACTTCCAAATCTAAGGAAACAGTTCACCATAGTTCTCAAGATTATTTCTAATTCTACTCATAGTAGAAGAACTTCTACGTTCAACTATTTAACTCGTAAGTCGAAAGCCACATCTAATGTGGTGTCAACATTCTAAATCTACTTTACAATAGCTTTGTTAACAAATCTGACTCATCCAGATTTTCTCCGAACAAGATCCAGAATTTTAAGGTTTTCCTTTGGAGTTTTGATTCCACGTTTGGCTGTTCATAATCCAAGCTTTCATTAAAATGGAAACAATAGCTGATGCATACATTAAATGACCTATTAATAAATGTTGTTCGGTCAAGTGACTTTATGGGTGAGCATCACAGATTAAGCATATACATCAAAGTTTCCATAATTAAGTTGCTTAACTTAAGCTATCTGTGAGACAACGCACACATCAGTAGTTTTCATGCACTTTTCCTGATTAATATACTGATCCAAGATGGTAAGAACATTGGAGCTTACTCACAAATAAGAAGGTGACTACGAATACGAACCTAGCGGCAGAAATAGCATGCCCAAATTCATGAACCGCTACGGATATTAAGGTAGAGAAGATAATGTATCCTCCATCAATAAGTGACACGCCCAAACCAGGAACTTTTAGCACCTGTTAAGTAGAAATTCACAAAGAAATTCAGCTTATCATTAGAAAGACCATATAGACAAATTTAGTAAATCAAAAATTTGACAGCAGGGAAAGCCAAATACAGAAAGCGGCGGCAAAGAGAAGAAGCCGAATAGTAGATCATTTGAAATGTCAACATTGCCATTGTATAGGTGTACTATAGAGGTTGAATTCCAAAGCAGAACCTTCATGAGGAGGAAACAAAGAGAACATGAGAGTCCAACTCAAAATTTTCTAATTTGAAGAAAAAGCAATCAAACTGAAACTGCTTCTCAGTCTAACCAGAGTAGCACCAAGCAATGCAGCAACGCTAAAAGTAATCCCCATGGAGAACCAAATTCTCAAGATCCTTTTATATTTACGACCAAATGAAAAGAGAAAGTCATTAAAAGCAGAGATCTTGTAATCACAGTACCTACAAATACATCAATCAAACAACCAATGAACTTGGGTAAACTGATGTACACATATATAAAAACGTCAGACTAAAACGAGAATTAATTTCACAATGAAAAAATTTAACCATAATTAAACAAATGCATCAAATATGAATCTTTTATACTCACAGAATTACCCGCTATATAACATGATAGATAAACATTAGCAGGCTACTCCTTAAAAGAGTAGCACGGTGCTAAAGTCTATTTAAATTCGGGTCAAAATTGTTATACTACAATCTGAATTTAGGGTTTCTACTTTAGTTTTCTAGTACTACCAACAAAAAGAAATCTAGTTAATTCGGGTCGAAATTGAAAAGCGAAATGATAACTAACAAAGATCAAAAGATACTAAAACTAAACCAAAATAGGGTTATTTTTAGAGAGATTACCAACAAGTAATTGTGTGAGACAGAGACTGATGGTACTGATTCACTGATGACAGTAGAGGTAGGGGAGTGTTACCCCTACCGAACCTTCTCACTCGCCGTCCTCCGCCGCCTATCATCTCTCAGTTACTCATTCCATCAGAGGCTAACTCTAATGCAGCTGGGAATTACCAATTATTGGGTTTGTTTTTTTTTAACTCCGTCAATAAAATTCATTTGTTTTTTTTTTTATAACATAAAATTTTGATTATCAAGTACTCCCTCCGTCCCTATTATATATAGGCTTTAATATCGGGATTTTTAAGTCCCACTAGATAGGTAATTTAATTCCAAGATGTTTTTTAACAAACATACCCTTATTTATGTTGTATGGGAAATTGTATTGAGAATAAGACAAGGGGTATAGACAAGAAAAAACATGAAAATTTGTAAAAACCATGCATTTTCTTATTTTAAGAGATTTCATCTTCTCCGCCTATATATTAGGGACGGAGGGAGTAGAAAAGTTGTTTTGATCCTTGCCGAAGATCACAAACTACGGCAGTAGAAAATTTGAAATTGATTCTATTCCAAAGAGTCGATTCGCCATCACCCTAGAGATATTATCGCCTACCCGGTTATTCTCACACTTAGTGAAAGAAAAAGTACACCGAATAAAACTTAAAGCCAAATGTTTAATCTCTTTAATGAGATTTCGATTTTCCCATTGAATTAGTAATGAGACTCCATTTATTGATCGATGACAAGCTTTGCATCTACCTCCACTTGAACCATCGAGCATTGCATTCTTTTAGCCCACTCAAAGATTTGTCGTATCGCCATGCATTCCCCATTCAAAGACTTAGTACTCCATTTGCATATTCTCCCCGATGCCTTTGCATTCACCGTATGATCGCAGAAACGATGCGCGCTCTCCTAATTGGTTAGTATCAAGATCAAATGAAGCATCAACATTAAATTTAAGGATCCCTACTTCTGTGGTATCCATAAAGAGATGCGCTATCCCGTGATAACACAATTGAAATTCCCGAGATATGTAGATGGAAGCAAGGAGATAATTAATCTTATGAATAGAGGTGTAAGGATTAAGAGATACTCCCCGGAAGATTTTATCACAAATGATCCTTCCACAAAACCCATATACCTATCATGAGAGTAAACAAGTGTTTTCATCATTGTTATAGTTCCGCCGAGAATCAACTTGTAACTCATTCTGAGACAGTACTGAATCTTCTACTGACTTCTTCAATATCAATCTGAACTCCTCTCTGTTGGATATTTTCTTCTATGCAACTGATATTGACCCTAATCACGACAACCAAAGAAATAAGAAGATTAAAAGAACTAAGTATAGATCGAGTCGAGTATTGATACTCGTCCTCTAAGACGAAATTCGCCCCACTGCTAATGGGTCTTACTTGCGAAACGCCTCCCAGGATACAACGATCTTTCTTCCTCGAGTAGAAGCACTCCAAACTCAAGGAAACGGCGAACCAAATTTAGTGTTTATCTCTCAATACTATAACAACTAAGAATGCAAGTGAAATCAGATTTTGGTGTGTACTTCTCTTATTCCTAAAATGAAACATGAGTGGGGTTTATATATTTGATTGGTGTCTCTTGGGAAAAGACATAGTGTCTCTTCAAAGAGTCACATCTCTTGGAAAGAATCCATTCATGGAGAGTCACATCTCTTGGATAAGTTTCCAACTCAAATTGAAAGGGTTTCACTAGTGGACACAATCCTTCAATTATGACTAACCTAATTTCTATTCAAAATTTCTAACACTCTCCAAACTGATCTTGCATGAGAACATACAAAGATTAAGTGTTCCATTGTTTCTTCCTGCTGTCCACAAACTCCACAGTTAACCTCAATACTGGAATCATAATAGGCAAGCTTGAACCTAGTAGAGTTAAGTTCTCTTATGCATTTCCAGGAAAATAGCTTTATCCTGTGAGCAGTATTACATTTCCATAAATTCTTCCAAACGACAGATGTGATGATGTTGCCATTTACTAGAGCTTGACCCTGACTTTTGGTGAGCATGTTGTATGTGCATTTTACTGAGAAAGAACCATTCTTAGCAGGCATCCAGATTACTTCATCCTCCTTACTTAGATCAATGTATATATAATCTTTGTATCATATTAGAAGTTTCATTGTCAAATAATTGGTTCAGCAGGGTAACATTCCAGAGATTTGAGTTAGGAATAAGCAGTTCAGATACAAATTCATAAAATATGAATAGCTCATTGGTTGGAGTGGGTGGTTCAGTCATACCTGGTATCCATATGTCCGCCCAAATTCTTGTTTTGGAACCGTTATTGACTTCCATGAAGAAATTTTGTTGAACTATATTTAAGCCTTGAGTGATACCATTCCAAGTATATGAGCAATTTTTAGCTTCAAATTTTCCGATTTAATATCTCCACCATTAAAATACTTTCCCTAAGCACATGAACCATTAAGTTCTCGCCTCCGTACAAATCCTCCATGCGTTTTAGTTAGGAGTGCAAGATTAAGTTTTTCTTGGTCTCTAAAAGCAAGATCTCCTTGATCTTTAGGCTTGCACACTTTATTCCAACCAATTGGATTCATTCCTCTACTTGTGTTGTATCCCCAGAAAAATCTCCTTTCAGAAAAATCTACTTGAATGTTCCCATTTGGTAAACTGGTACAGAATTAAGTACATGTTTAACCATGGTTGCTCTTCCTGCTTGAGACAATGAAGTAGTATTCCAAGTAGAGTACCTATGTTGAAAGTTTTCTTGTATAGACTTGAAAGCTTCTTGCTTTTATGACCCAAAATGAGAGGAGAACCAAGATATTTCTCTTTAGTATTCATCTTTTTAACTCCAAGAATTTGAGTTAAAGTTTCAACCACACTAGGATTTGTATTCTTACCGAAGTGTACACAGACTTGTCAAAGCTGATAACTTGAGCCCGATTGTGAACCGAAGTTATGAAGTAACTCTAGAAGATTGTTCATTTAAGTAAGATTTGCTTAAGTGAAAATCAAGCAGTCATCTCGCAAAGAGCAAATGATTAATGGCAGGTGAATTGTTAGCCACTTTAATACCTTTAATATTGTTATCTTGTTGTGCAGCAATAAGGTGTCTTGATAAGTATTCCATAGCCAAAATGAAGAGATAGGGTGACAGAGGGTCACCCTGTCTCGATGCCTCTTGTTGATGTAAAGATTCACAAGGAGATCCATTCAACATGACCGGACAGAGAGGTTGTACCGATACATTTGGGAGACCATATCACAAAAATCATCAAAAAAAAACCAAAGTAATCAAGTACCTTAATCAAGAAACTCCATTCTAATCTGCCAAATGCCTTTGACATATCAAGTTTCAAATCCAGCCCATCCTATTTGACCTCCCTTCTTCATAGAATGTATTATTTCTGGGCAATTCATCGTGTTATCACTAATTAATCTTCCTGAGACATAAGCATCCTGAAATGGAGAGATTATTTTTTCCATTAAAGGTTTCATTCTTCCAACAAGAATCTTGGAGATGATCTTATATGAAGTATTACATAGGCCAATAGGCCTATAGTCAGCAGCACAAACGGCTTTCTTATTCTTTGGGATGAGAGAAATGTAGGTTTGATTTATTTGCTTGAGAAGATACTTGGTATGAAAAAATCTGGTGACCATTGAGCAAACATCTTCACCAACAATTTCCCACTGACTCTTGTAAAATCCTGCTTGAAATCCTTCAGGTCCAGGGGCACTCCAATTTTCCATGCCTTTGAGAGTAGAATGAATTTCTTCATGAGATGAAGATCTTATTAGACTTGCATTTTACTCAGCTGTTATGATAGTAGGGATCACATTGTAGAGACTTTCATCCAAAGTTGGTTCCACTGAAGTACTTATGTTCTTGAAATGAGCAGTGAGATGTTGAGCAATTTCATCTCTAGATTGCAGCCAGTTGTTGTGTGACGGACCAGAGAATTTTGCTTCCAACGGGTTGGGTTACGACCCGCTTGGCAAGCTCCGACTTCCCGATACGCCACTAAAGAAACCAAATTTTCGAAGGGTCATTTGCCGACAATGGAAATCCATTGTCTTTACCGTGAAGACACAATGTCTTTGCCGAGTAGTCCGACGTGCAGCCACCGTTATCAAACAAACGGTCTTCCGGTGGCCACCCGTAGGTGGGTGCCAATTAAGGCCTCGAGCGTAACGCGCCGTTATCAAACAAACGGTAATTCAATGCCGTGGTAGTCTCGATACCAGCACTGCTGACAGCCTAACGGTCTTCCTGTTGCCACCCGTGAGGTGGGGTGCCATTTCTGCCCGGCAATTCCACAAGTACTTTCAAGCTCAACCGACTATCTTGCTCAGATGATATAAAATGCTCAAAGAGCCAGCAATCATCTTTAGGTCGACGGTGTGAACTTCCATCATACGCAGCAACCATCCCTCTCATATCATGTAAGTTATCTCTCATGATAATAACCGTTGCTTAACTGACAAGCTGAGACAGATGATATGAATTATCTCGAACGGTAATAATCATCTCTTGTCTCAAGGATGAACAGTTATCAGATGGTATGAATTATCTCAGAAAGACAACAATCACCTCTTCACTAGGTAGTATGAACAGTCAGTACTGCAACTACCTCTCACCAAGTATATGTATTGCCAAGGTTGCAATCATCTTCGAATGGATGGTATGAATTGCCAAGCAGCAACCAACCCTTTCCAGACGATATGAACAACCTCGTAGATGTGTGCTGAACCGCGTAGCGGCTGCCTACGTACCCTCTCCGTTGCTCGAAGGGATCAAGCACGACCGTAGTTCGTCAATTGTTTAGATAGTATGAACTACCCTCAACAGTAGCAACTACCTCTTACATATCACAACGCAGCAGTATTATAAAGATGGGATGCCGTGGCATCCCCCTAAAATATTACCAGAACCCATATCTGTAAACATTATAAAAGGTTAATAAATTCAAATGAAAAACAAGGGTATTAGTTCACGCCACAGTAGCCAGACTAATAAGACAAATAATTAAAAGGGCAACAATAGCAGAATTTATTATGCTAATACAGTCCATCAGAACTAGCTAAATTGAATCTCAAAATCTTACACAAGAAACAAGCACTAAATGGCATTAGCTCACTACTCATACATCGGCTAAAAACGTAGAAACACCAAATTTATAACCTACATGTGTACAAACAAATTTTCTTAGTCATTTTATTCCAAGTACTAACCCAAGTAGAAATGTAGCCGCGTTCATGGAAACAAGAATAGACAAGGCACTAAGTTAGATAAATGAGCACCTACTGTCGACATAAGCATCATACTAAAAATGACACCATTTAGTTACAAGTCTAAATACTAAAACTCCAAGTGCAATACCATCCAAGTTAATACCAATTAAATCTAAATGTACAGTGAACTTCAAATTATATAATAAATATGAAGCCTTAAATGAGGAGAAAACTTAGATCCCCACTCTTTCTAATCAAAATTTCGAACTAATTCAAATCTAATTGGAATCTAAAAGGGTCACAAATACAATCTAATAAGGCAGACTGATTCCCATTCATTTAACCAAGTCCAGAAGTATTTTGCATGATTTAGCACTTAAATATGAGTATGACCAAAAAGGATGTTCATTGACAACTTTCATAACAAGCCGTCGTCTAATTTATGAAATCCAGACACACCAGCACATAATAGTCATACCACTATTGTTCTAAAACGGTTCAATAGATGTACAACTCTAGCATTTCCTAAACAACCAGCTTTGCATGAAACGTGACCCAATTCAACATTTCAATTGTTATTTGGTGAATTTTCAAACATAGGTCAAGGCGCCTACCCCAAATGCTTACAAATATATTTTAAACATAAGATGCGCCTATAGTTCAAATATTCCAAGTATGCACGGCAGCCAAGCATACATAGAAAGATGAGTACACGTAAATTCGCACCACCCTAGAAACGATAATCAACATCAATGGAAAGTTCTGAGAGTACGTAGCCTAAGACCCATTGAGAGTAACTCTTATCACTGCAATTTAAGTCATCGTAATTGGTGTCAAGATATAACATAAACAAAATGCAGAGAACATTTTAGATAGCCCCTTTCCATTACAATAAAACAGCTCGACCCTTACACAATAATCAAGCTACTGCCAAACATTACTTGAACTCCCCATTAGTCGAGACTAGATCCCCTAACCTGCCATCTAACCGACCCTAGCTGGTGTAAATGACACTTTATAAGTAATGATCTATCATTATCATTTCAAAAGTTAAACATAAAAGAAGTACACAATGAGAGAAAGCTCACATGACAAGTTTAGGAGCTACGTACATAACTAGAATTCTACATATAAATCTTCCACCAACCAATTTGTAAGAATATGAGACGACTTTTATAGTTAATTTAATCTGAATTAGCTTAACTTCTAGGAAACTTAGTTACTGCTAGCTTGTACCAAATTATCCAAATCTCTAAGACTAGATTCCAGCCATTTTCATATTAACAAGCTAGTGAAAGGATTACACATAAACGGCAAACGTAAAGGTCCGACACAATGCAATCCTACACACATAATACATGGCCACAAATATTAAATCCATTAATCAATACCACTTCACACGAAGAGTAGCATGCCGAGAATATATCATTTACGTGAACTTTTAGCTATTGTACATCCGTCCAGTTTGCCAATGTGCTGATTATCAAAATGGACAGTTACAGGGCAAGCATTTTCATTTGTCATATATTCACACACATAGTCACCAAAAATGAAGCGTCATTTTATAAATTTATTTGGGAAAAATTATATTTTGTACAAATGACACCAGGACCACTCAAGTTCGTCAACAATTTATCTAACCTCAGTTGACCAAAATTAATAGCTCCGGTCATAGAAAACATGATTAACGTATTCATGGATACTATACACTTTCATCTATGACGTCCATAAAGACATTTACCTTCCAGAATCAGTTCCCTGTTGTCATAGAACTTGCTTGTTGATTGACCTCCAAATCACCGGAGCTCGTAAAGCCAAATAGACGTAAAGAAACATTTCATTCAGTCATTTCTTCAAACACCATTAAATCATCAACAAAAATTAAGTTTAATCAAGCCATGAGTTCTCAAATGCATGAGAAACCAAGCTCATTACCATCACCAAATACATATTAAGTAATTTGAAACAAACCCATGCAAGTGTTTAACACGAATCAGCCATTGCTAACCAATTTGGGGTGAAAGACCCAAATAGATATGAACCACAGTTTTCATCAATTTCAATTCGAGAAAGAAGTTATATTGAAATACCTAATCAAGTATTTCTAGTGTCTTATACAGACTGGAAAATTGATGAGAATCATTTGAATCAATTAATTGAAAATTACTTACTCAAATCAAATTCTCAGGTGGAAGAACAGAAATTCCTCTTCCCATTTCTAATCCAACAAACATGCATGAACGCCTTCAGCAACTAGATGTAATTGCACCTCTACAGAGATCACTAACTTTTCATGATCTCCGTCAATTAATCTAAATTTTTAGGGGATGAGGAAAGTCACCTGAGACAAAAATGGGAAAGAAGAAAAAAAAGGTAATTCCGAGTTTCTCCCTGTCTTTCTAGTTTTATTTTCAGAAATTTACAAAGGTTCCCTTGAAGATACACGTGTGCATCATGCATGGATGGTTATGAAAGCACCTCGGAGTTCAGATTAATACAAACCCACCATTAAGAAACTATCACTTATAATTTGGGCACCAAAATTGTTAAAGGCACAAGAACATTTCTTATTCGGGCAACCTAAAAGTGTTTATAACACTTGACTGTTTGAGTTCTGGGCATTCTAAATTCATAGTTCAACCAACGGGTCTGTTAAACCCGAGAAAAACGAAAGGAGTGTTACATGTTGTTCTCATCTTTGATGGAATCAATGTTATTTCTTATTCTCCTTCTATTCATATTTGTGTGAAATTACTTATTGTTGTTATCCATATTTGATGAAGTAGTCTCTAGATTTCTCGCCGATAGAATTGAGCCTTGAACTTGTGCCACTTGTTTAGTTCATGATTGATGCTGATAATCCGAGAATGATTACTGTGGTCTTGGACTTGTTGTTGAAGAGAATCCAACTTCGCCTTGAATACAATGCTGCCGAGATACTTCACGCAAAGTAAAACTATGACGGTTTGAATGCCATCATACATGCCATTACCCCGGATCTTCAACACCATGTGACTACGTGCACTAGGTCTAAAGATGCTTGGGATATTTTAGAAACTTTAGTATTCGAAGGAAATACCGGTGAAAAGGAATTTAGGCTTCAAACCCTTAATTCCAATTGGGAAAATATTCGTATGGCAGATGAAGATTCGTTTGACGAGTTTAATCACAAAGTGTCTGAAATTGTTAATGCATCCTTTGCATTGGGTAAGATTATTCCTGAAAAGGACATTGTGATGAAAATTCTCAGATCACTGCCATCTAGATACGATTCTAAGAAGAATGCCATCGTTGAAGGAAATAACCTTGATGCTCTCTCCAGAAACACGTTGGTTGGAAAGCTAAAGATCTTTGATCATGAGCATACATCCAAACCGAGAAAGGATGTTGCCTTCAAAGCACAAAGAACACTAAATTACTTGACAAAAGTAAAAGTTGTTTATGTCTCCCGAGGATGATCTTTTCGAGGCTGATTCATCGGATGAAGATCTTGACAAATCAGTCTCTTTGATCACAAGACAGTTTAGGGATCTTCTATTAAAGATAAGTAAACGGTTTTCTAGAGACAACCCAGGTCATCAGTTAAACCTCCTAACCGCATTCCTCCTAAAAACAGGGATGCTGACGAGGATATGCCACGGTGCTTTAAGTGTAAAGGTTTGGTTAGAAAAACACTAGAAACAAAGGTCTTGCTGCAACTCTTGATGAAATGTCTGATCACTATGATTTCAATGAAGACGAAAAATCAAGTGTTGCACTTCTTTGTGAAGATATTAATTTTGATAATTGTAGCAATACATATATCAATCTTAATATTCTTCCAAAAGAAAACTCAACCAATCTAGAAGAAAAAATTAACCTTTTTGTTGGAAACTCTATGTCTGATTTTTCAGGGTCCACTCTGTGCCTAGATGCTTGCACATCTCGTGTGTCTGAATCATCTTATCCAGGGACATGCTCTTATTGTTCACTCAAGGGTCATGAATTTTCAAAGTGTTACAAGTATAAACACAAGATGAGACATGTCAAGAGACTTCAACGAAGAGCAAATCGCCTAGCAAACAAGCTCAAACTTGTTCAAAAAACCGCTGAGGTATGTAAGATTTTATCCTCTTCAAAGAAGTTGGTTTCCAAAGATAGGTCAAGACCACTAGAGAAAAGAGGATGGTCTAAACAATTTGATAGACAGGGTTCTATGAATTCCTTTCAAAAAGGTTATGGTGAACAAATTGTTGTTCACCGCAGCACAACTTGAGTGTGTTGTTTTCGTGCATCTTGTCTCATGTGCCTGATTAAAAGAGACAAGAGTGTGCACACCTCAGACTTTGAGAAAAAAAAAAAAAAAACTTTTTGTTTTTTTCTTAGTTTTGCAGTATGATTTGGAATTCTTTCATATCTAATTGATATTGGAAGGGACTTCCTTGTGTATTAAATAAAAAAGGGTTATGCTTGTCAATTCCACTCTCTTTAGGGTCGTGAATTGCGCATGCGTGAACCTGTGTGGTTAAAAGGTTCCGTAACCCTACATTCCCTTTTCCTTCTCTGAAACTCTTTTCATCTTAAGATTGCATGTTGAGTTTAAATTGTGATTTCCTCTCACAAACCCATACACGTTGTTGATGGTGGATTTTAGTTCAGGGATAAAATTATAAAACCAGCATTTAATGCGTTGTTACCCTGCAAAAGGAAGAGTCGTTTAAGAAGTGACGAGTGCAGAAAACCTCTTCGCTTTATTTGAAGCAATTCAATATAATTCATGAAATTCACTCGAGAATGGTGCGTGCACAAACAATCCCAAATATTCAGTGAGTTCTATCAAAGATTATTCACTAATGCATGACCTGCCTAGTGTTTTCCTATGCTATGTTCCCCTGACGAACTCTCAATATTGGCATGACATGATGATTAAATGTTTGCTCATAACGGAGTAGCATGAATCTCCCGAAGTGTCGATATTGAGACACATAAAAATACTCACATAGGCTACACCACCTCGACAAAGAGATCAGCGCGTTCGCACACTTTTTTAATTAAAGTTAGCATGATCGAACACATATTTACTCCTTAAAGAAAATCTAGACTGTTAATGTCGGTCTCTGAAAACGATCACGGCCACACAATTTGGCCGCGCAATTTTAACGAGCTTGGATTACTCCTAGAAGAACTAGGAAATCAACTTAATGACCACCGACGGGCCCACTAATGCCCTAGTTGATCGATCCCTATGTAGCTCGCTCACAAATGCTTCGAACATCGACCCAAACATGGGCGTTCACGCTGCATAACATAACTCAAACGAATTGAGACCGGAAAAAATGGTCTCAAAACGCATCACGTCCGTCCAACTTAGCGGCCTAGTTGGACGGATTGGATCGCGTTTCGAGCAATCAAAGAGATGTCGATGTGTTCACCATCGACCCAAGCTCTCACTTGGTCGATCGACCTGTCCCCAACGGGACCAAAGCACGTTAAAACGCCAGCCCCAAGGAGGGTGATCGCGCAGCCTTTTAAACCCTAAATTGAATAAGCAGCGTTACACAACTGCCGCTAATCAATCGTATCCGTCCAACTTCTCCAACCTAGTTGGACGGCTTAAATCGTGTTTCAAACGATCAAGGAGATGCCAAAGCGTTCACCATTGAACCAACTCCACACATGACCGATCGACTTGCCCATAGCAAGTCCAAAACACTCCAAATCGCCGGCCCAAACACGAGTGTTTGTGTTGTTTTCAAGAAAAACCTAAAATCATTTTGCGGCAACACATTACTGCCGCAAATTGATCTCGACCACCCATCTTCTCCAGCAAATTCGAGTGGCTTAAATTTAATCTTAAGCGACCCCGAAGATGTTAACATGATCATTGGCGGCCCCACTTTCCCCTTTGATGATCGACTTGCCTATGGCAAGCCTATAGGGTGCTTGACCGCTTGCACAAATTTGAGCAGACACGTTGTGTTCAAAAACCCTAATTTAGGTCACGGCAGTACATAACTATCGCAGATTGATCACAACCCTCCATCTTCGCCAGCCTAAACGAGCGGCATAGATCTAGATCCAAGTGGTCATGAAGGTGTTAATGTGATCACTGCGGGCCCACCTTTACGCGTGATTGACCGACTTACGCAAACTAGGGCTCAATGCCTCGGAATGCACGCCCAAAGATGGGCGGGCCACACATCTCCCTAAACCTTAAAGTTGCGTCAACGGCAGTATGAAACTGCCGCAAATGATCACGACCATCCAACTTCGCCAGCTTAGTTGGATGGTATAGATCTATTTTTAGAGAACAAGCAAAGCAACATTGTGAAGACCGTCCATCCTTATTCTACCTGAGGATGATCGGTCAAGTAATGGCGTGTACCCAGAGCCACCAAACGATCACCCGAAAGTGGTCGATCACGCTTCCTCTTTTAAGACGCTTATCCGCGACTTATGTAATCAGGCTCTAAAACAATGATTTTTCATACACATCGATTAATTTGAGCTGCTTAATTGAGATTCTTCACATGCATCGAATACATACAATATTTTATATTGGCCTCACAAACAACTTAGTTGTTTCACCTAATAGCACCATATGCTATTTCCTGCGGCGGGTCCCACGACTCGACCCACTCCTTCGAGACATCAAACATGTCACTGGGGGATACTTACTGGGGTATTGGTCTGGCGGTTTTTAGCGTGCGGCGTGCAACACGCCCATTACGAGAATGTGTCAGGAGGTATGGACGGTTAACGATGATGAGGGAAGTGGGCAAAGGCGTGATCGTGTGACAATTACCTACACGACCCCATTACTCCATCACTCCACTTCCTCCACTTCCTACGAGATGAGGATTTCGCTCAATGACTTGTATAAATAGGTTCTTCACCTATTTTCAAACAACACGAGAAAACCAAGTGTTGTATCATAGTATCCAGAAAACACCCAGAACTGATAGCTTACATTATGCAAGCCAGTTCAACATTCTGATACAAGTCATAAACAGCCAACACCTTCATAATCTAAACACCTTCTTCGCTTCCCTCCCTAAGATCAACCCCATCTCCTTCACTTTGTGACCGAAGCAAGTCTGGAACGGACATTTCTTGGTTTAGGCCAGAATTGTACAAATTAATCTCTCGAATCTAAAAGTACTCCCGTGCAGTGCATTTGTTTAGGGTTTAGATTCGTTTCTCATTCACACACACCCCAAATTTACCAAAACCAGCAGAAATAGTTTTCACCCATAAATAATTGGCGACCACAGTGGGAGATTGATCTCTCGGTTGCAAAATCAATTTCTAAAGATTCATTCCAATCTTAGATTCAATTCAATCATTAAATTCAATTTAGGTTCAACAACCAATTTCAATTCCGGTGTTCCATTTGCCAAGAAGCTTCACGAAAATGATTTTTCAAGCAATGCTTTGGATAGTTGAGCACCAATAAATCTCCCAATGAAAGGACCAGAAAAGCCGCATGGAGACACAAGACGCGACTACTACTTAGAAGAACGCAAATGGCTTCTCTCGAGATCCGAATGGAGCAACCGTTCTTTCTACATTACCACAAGTTTTGTATGGAGCAAGCCATAAATGCCTCAAAGGGTCCACACCCGGAAAGACGAAGTGAAGATTCGTGTAGCTGTTATTCCAGTATGGAGATATTCGACAATAAATCTCAATACCATTGGAGTCCTAGGGAGACACCTACAGAGATCATAAAAGAAAAGGTCTATCTCTATTCCACCACTGCTACCAATTTAAAGTCAGGAATATCCGCTACCACTTCATCAACAAAACGTGTAGATCCAAAACATGGTGTAATTCCGAGGATTTGTACATCTACAACAACAAAGGAGGATTGACACATCTTCAAATCATCATAAAGGGTTCGCCATTATGTCAACTCGGACAACAACAAGACACTTCCTTAGGTGTGACACCTCCGATCACTGAGCTAGAGCGCTGCCGCCACCAATATTTCTTCGAGCGTAACGCCTTGGTCGTTACTAGCGTACGCCACTTCCCCATCAGACGAGAGACCGGAGGAACCAGAGGAGGCCAACCCCTATTAATGGAAAGACGAGAAGTTCTCACTAAGGCTCGAGACGGACATGGCTACAACTCGAAAGAGGGCGTGCATTCATAGATGAAGAAATTCGTCCGCTCCCGAGCGCTCAAGGGAAAGGAATCTTATCACCCGTGAGGATCTAGAACGACATCTCCAAAGATCGAGGCAAGGAAAACCCTAGAGACTCGCACCAGCATCAGCCTCCTTATCCTCCTATGTGCAAAGAGTTCCTCTTCCGAGAGGATACTCCTCTCCTCGATTTTCCCTTTATGGCGGAACTGGTAATGCTCGTGAACACATCTCTCATTTTTTGGAGTCATTAGGAGAGCACGAATACAATCATGTCCTTTGCCTGAAAGAGTTCTCAAAGTCACTCATTGGGAGAGCGTACACCTGGTACAACAACATTGCACCAAACAACATATCCAACTGTGTGAGATGGTAACCGCTTTCCACAAGAAGTATTTCTTCGTATCCGAGCAAATCACCTTTTCAGATTTGGGGAGAATGTTCCAACGAAGCAAAGAACATCCAAATGATTATGTGGAGAGGTCCAGAATTCAGGCACTGGATTGTCACGATCCAAATATGATTGAACAACGATTGGTGGAATTATGCATTAATAGGATGGTACCCGTCTATCGTGCTATGCTGGAGAATCTGCAATTTCAAACATCCTCTGAACTTCGTGAAGTTGTTAAGCTCGACTACAACAATACCTGCCCTGCTAGAAAGAAGAGACTCATGATATTCGTGGAGGCATATATCTCACCAACAGGCAATACAACCTTCAGCCTTCTGTAAGCAGCTTCACTGAAGCAGCAAGAGGAAAACCACCCAGATACAACATCCTGCGCGTCCAAAACCGCCAACTCCTACCTCAGTACCACGTGCACAACTATCATGATGATAAAACAACGTCCGAGATATACCATATCTGGCTTGACAACAACAAAATCGGTGAGAGATGCCTTCAGAATTTCGTCTCCCGTAGAAGAAGTAGTTGCATTACCGAAGGAGCTCGCACCCGGGACTTAAAAGGTACATACGAACTCTCCATGTCAAGAGATTCTTTATACTTGCACAACATGTTAGTTAAGTCATCCGCATGAGGGAACTTCCCTACTCCTCAAAGACACGATCCAAAGATAATAGAGACAAAGGAATGTAGCTGGGACTCGCTTTCGCACTATCCATCTCAAAGATGTTGAATTTAGAGAGACGCGAGTACGCTATCGTTATGATTCCAGGATCTCCAAAGATGAGGACATACTCAAGAGAGCCAACGCATTGTCAAAAACCAACGATATGTCTGGACGTCTATGAAACGCAATGTAGACGCAAAGACGACCTCATGATCAGCAACTCGTACGATCCTCATCAACGTTGGGTTCAACTCCAACTCTCTTCCAAATTATTTCTTCAGATATCCAGCGTGACAGCATCTATCAAGTTGAAAGCTCAATAGATACTTGTGGGCAGGGGACTGTCTCCCTCTTCTCCATTCCATGAGGAATCATCAAGGAAGCTATCGATTCCATCATCAACTTCTCCCTCTAATAACGAGACGATCTCTACCATTATATGAAGACTTCCAAGTTCGTGCAAGTAGCTACCATGCCTCTCCCTGCCAGTCTCTTCTGATCACAGCTGCTACTAAGAATCGTTGTTGCTCGTCAGAGCTCCACCATAGCAACAACCACTACGGACAGAGGTAATCCGAACTTCTGCATATTTTGCTTTCCCATGGAGAAGTAATAGAGTCACAAGTACGGAGGCGAGATGGTGATATCTTTATTATGGTAAACCCACCAACCATACAAGATAGAGCCATATAACTCACGCTTAGGGACTGAGACTCAGCATGAAATTCCTTCACCGTCAGTCAAGGACTTCTTCAACACAAGAGAGACGGTCAATCAAGAAGCATGTAATTGGCAAGGGAAAATCAAACTGAAGGAGAAGCCGCTTCAACGCTCTCTCCAGAAGAAGCCGCTTCAACGCACACTCTAGATGCCGCTTCAACGCACGCTCTCTCCTGAAGCTGCTTAAACGCTCTCTCCAGAAGAAGCCGCTTCAACGCTCTCTCTCCCGAAGCCGGCACTCTTTCCCGAAGCCACTTCAGCGCTCTCTTCAGAGGCCAAAGCCACTTCAACACCTTACCAGCAAATGCAATGGAAATACGTCTTTCAAGAGAAAATAAGCTCGGGATAATTACACATGTGGACTGCCAGCACAGGATGCCTTCACGTCCCTCAACCGGTTCATTTCTAATATCAATAATCACTGTTGAAGCTTTACGAGCCGCAGAGAATTATCAACATGAAGACATACATGTGCATTAAAGACTCCAAAGTACAAATCGGAGATATTTTCACGTGTCCAGCCACACCATCGATTTTGAAGTGTAACCGGGGGCTTCTCATCGCATCCTGTTCCATAAAACCATCTAAGATTCAGAAGACGATTCAAAGGATGTTGCTTGAAACGAAGTCCTTGAAGACTTATAGCGGCACGTCGACAACGAAGGTCTCTCAGCTTGTCTACTTCACTTAATGGCTCCGGAGGATTGTGCCCATACAAGCATATCATCATCGCAATCAAAAAGAGCAAGATGACTGAAAGAAATCATCAAGCAGCCAATACATGCTTCTTAGGTCAAGCATCATTCGTACCCTGAAGTGCAGCTGCTTCAATGACGAAACAACCTCTCAATCACCATCTCATTGTTCCTAGATCCCAGAAAGAAGTTTCGTCATCTGTAATTTTCATATTTTGGGAAATCCCTTCACGGAATCAGGAAGCAGCGAGCTAGTGCACGCGGTACTCCAGATTGCGATTACTTCTTCAGACGTGTCCAATCACATCACACGCACTATTAATTGGAGATAGATCCTCCGCACCTAACAAATACGACTCCTGGATCTCCTGTTCACGGAAGCACAACACACGTGATATAACAAATGGAAGCTACAGCATGAATGAGGGATTATTATTCGATCAAGACCTGGCTCCAGCCGCATGAAGCAAAGACTAATAAACAATAAATAAGTGTCGTCAACGCCAGGGACAATGGTGCCTTCACTAGAGACCTCTCCAGGAGCTGCTTTAACATCCTCTCCAGAAGACGCTTCGACGCCCTTCTCGGAAGCTGCATCAATATTCTCTTTGGGAGCTGCTTCAACATCTTTTTTAGAAATTGCTTCACCAGCCTTTTAAGGATATTCCTCATGATAGGCTCGTCTACATCAGAGTCGAGGATTATGACATCGTCATGAATAGTCTGAGATCCCAACCAACCGTATGCCTAATCTACCTATGGCCAACCGACTTCATGCTAGGGGAACGCTCACCTGGATACCTCTTGAACATAACATGTTCCAAAGACAGGCCGACCTATCTCTCCTAGTAACATCTAACTTTGTCTCATAAGTTTTATCTTTATTTGTCACCATCTAGTGCTTACCCCGCAATAGTGTAACTATTACGTGCTAAGCAGGGGACTTAATGTTGATGGTGGATTTTAGTTCAGCGCTAAAATTGTAAAACCAGCATTTAATGCGCCGTTACCCTGCAAAAGGAAGAGCCGTTTAAGAAGTAACGAGTGCAGAAAACCTCTTCGCTTTATTTGAAGCAATTCAATATAATTCATGAAATTCACTCAGAATGGTGCGTGCAACAACAATCCCAAATATTATGTGAGTTCTATCAGCATTATTCACTAATGCATGACCTGCCTAGTGTTTTCCTATGCTATGTTCCCCAGCGAACTCTCAATATTGGCATGACATGACGATTAAATGTTCGCTCGCAACGGAGTAGCATGAATCTCCCGAAGTGTCAGTATTGAGACCTGTATAAAAACACTCACATAGGCTACACCACCCTCTGACAAAGAGATCAGCGCGTTCGCACACTTTTTTAATTAAAGTTAGCATGATCGAACACATATTTACTCCTTAAAGAAAATCTAGATTGTTAATGTCGGTCTCATAAAACGATCACGGCCACATAATTTGGCCGCGCAATTTAACGAGCTTGGATTACTCCTAGCAGAACTAGGAAATCACCTTAATGACCACCGACGGGCCCACTAATGCCCTAGTTGATCGAGCCCTATGTAGATCGTTCACAAATGCTTCGAACATAGACCCAAACATGGGCGTTCACGCTGCATAACATAACTCAATCGAATTGAGATCGGCAAAAACGGTCTCAAAACGCATCACGTCCGTCCAACTTAGCCGGCCTAGTTGGACGGCTTGGATCGCGTTTCGAGAAATCAAAGAGATGTCGATGTGTTCACTATCGACCCAAGCTCTCCCTTGGTCGATCGACCTGTCCCCAACGGGACCAAAGCACGTTAAAACGCCAGCCCCAAGGAGGGTGATCGCGCAGCCTTTTAAATCCTAAATTGAATAAGCAACGTTACACAAATGCCGCTAATCAATCGTATCCGTACAACTTCGCCAGCCTAGTTGGACGACTTAGATCGTGTTTCAAACGATCAAGGAGATGCCAACGCGTTCACCATTGGACCAACACCACACATGACCGATCGACTTGCCCATAGCAAGTCCAAAACACTCCAAATTGCCGGCCCAAACATGAGTGTTTGCGATGTTTTCAAGAAAAACCTAAAATCGTTCCTTCTTTTCCTTCGAAATTAAGGTCGCTCTTGTTGTTCTTTCGGGAATGACATATTATGCGGAGAGTTCTTTTTTAACTTGCGCTTAATTTCCATATCTTTGCGGGGAGTGCGGCGGTGGAATATTATTGGGGTTATCTTGTATCACTAGTGGAAAATGCAAATAAAAAGTCTGCCAAAAAGACACTTAAAACCTTCAAAAACAACTGTTTTTGGGAGCCCTAGAATTGGAGTCTTATTTCTCAAAACGACTGTGCCTGGGATTCTTTTAAATTTTCAAATTAAGACTTCTTTCATCAGCCCAATAAATAGTAGTAATCGTCACAGTCGTTTATATGGATCATAATCTATAAAAAAAAATATGAAAATTGATTCAGCTGAATCCAAAGCTGATTCAGATGAATCTTAAGTTAATATGAAACAGAGATTAGAATTAAAACTCAAATTAAGATGGAAACATAGTAAACATTAATATTGAAAGCTAGAGTCAATTTACACTTCATTATCTAACAACTACCCAGGTTCAAAATAAACCAAAACTTGAACATACACAAACTTCAATTACATAAAAAAAACAAATCACGGCTTCCTAAAGTTTTCTTGTGCACTCAATCGCAATATCGATAGCTTGTTGGTATTTTTGGTCCAAGATGAGCACCTGCATAAAATTGCATTTTCATCTTGTTTGGAGCTATCTTTTCGTCCCTTCTTCGTCTCTCGACCGAAATAAAACATTCAAAATGATCAAACTTCCGAGAATGAATCAATCAACCTATCGTGTATGAATACCATGCTTCAAGATTCGACCATGTGTGAATTAGTTCTTAGAATCTATTGAAACAGCCTAATATCGCATACAAATAAATTGGCAAGTACAAAGTGAAAAAGATTTGGAAAGGATACTAGAAGCTCCAAAATATTCGACAAGTATCTCTAAACATTTTACTCGGCCCTTAAATGCAGTTCACTAGCATTGATTTTTTTGTTCTTTCCTCTCATAGCCTCTTAGGTGCGGCAAGGTATTGATAAATGATGCAAAAAATAAAATAATGACTTCATTAAAACCAGCAAAATAACCTTGGGGTATGCAAGTTGTACTACACAAAAATAATGACTTCATTAAAGCAATAATGACTTCATTTAAAAATGGCAAAATGACCTTAGGGTAGCTGCCGGGATCATGTGTATTCCAGTAAAATATTCCCAAGACCATTGGGCATAAAAACAATAGCTATTCTTTTAATCATCATTTGAGCAATGCCATTACAACCAAAATCCACAAACAGAATTATGATTAGAAATTGTCGCATGATGACAATAAAATAGTATGAATAGCGTAGTATTCTCTGTTGATCTGCAAGTATGTGAAAAGTGAATTCAGAGATGCACATAATATAGCCAACAATAAAGCTTATAGTAACAAGTGGGTCTCTCATACAGTCATACTATATCAAAAATGTTTGCATACTCTCAGATTTGTACTACATCATTTCCGGAAATAGAACTAGATAAGGTAGCAAAACCTACAACAGGAGATTGAAGCTACAGTGGGTCTTTTAGAAACGCAACAACTAAAAAAGTTCAAAATTATTCATATAGTTCAGAAATTTACCCGAAAAACTTCACTATTTATGCCTTCATTCGCTAACTAACTAGCTCAATTGAGAAGGTGGTTACTCCCAACAAGAAGGTAAGAACTGCGCATAAGTTTACACACATAAGCGTAGTCCAACGCGTGTAGCCATACCGCAGTGTTCGGCGGAGAGGAGCAGATGTGACCCTGCATCAAAATGATCTTATAAGCAACGTGATTATTTTAATACAAACATTCGGACACTTTTATATTTTCCAAAGCATAAGCAACATAGTTTTCATAATCAAGAAACTGTAGTCAACTAATTTCCTTTGTAATACAAAAATCTATTCAGTAATTTATTTCTTTGGTCTTAAACAGATGGTGGTACTAGCTAGCATTATCTACGTATAATAAAAGAGAACAGATGAAAGAAGACTAGATAAAAAAGTAAGAGGCTAAAGAAAATAAGCGGAGCTACCCACCACGACTATATTTAGCTTTCCTTGCAGCAAGCTTTGGCAGATGCAGTTGTCGTATTGTTCTCAAAGTGATAGTGCCTTCTACATGATAAACTACAAAACTAAACTTAAAAGAATAGAAAGAATAAACTAACCTCACCGTCTTCGACTTATTCCTCATTCCCAGTATCCATGTGCGCCTTGGGTTAGTGAACACATTCCCAAGTTATTCTGTAGTCTTAAGAAGACCAGATCCCCCCAGCAACACCAACAATAATTTCCTGATGTACATTAGATTCAAGGGTTATCATCCATCCAAACTAATACCATCAACTGAATACAAATGGGAAAGCTTCACTACTTTCTCATGAACTCTAACATCTTTGGAGTTCATAGCATAAAAAGACATAAAGACTAGTAAATAAGATTATTATACCACTAGAAATTCTAAATCCATATATACATAATGCATAGCTCTTTTGGAGCTTTAAGTGACGAAACATATTCGGTCACCACCATATTTGGTACCATCGCCTTCTTTATTATTAATACAATAAGTTACCATGAAATTGAATTTGAAGAACATACAAACTAAGTAATACCACTTGTTTCCAATAGACATTCCATAAACAATGAAGCCGAGGTCTCCTCCTTGTTAATCCATTGTGGTAACCAAAGACCTGAATCCCTAACTTTACTTGTTGACTCAAAAAATAAAACAACAAATCCATCAAGACAAAATAAAATTCACTAAACAGTATCAATGAATCAAGAAAAAACAAACCCCGACCCGGATCTTCTCAAAGATAAAATTTCTCGAGCAGCTTCTTGTTTCTTCTCTCCATGGCCACATCTCACATGTGCATCCCGATGTGCTTCAGAGGCAAAATTAACGAAATCAATGAGTATAAATCTGTTACAAGAATATTATATCAGGAAATTAGGATTTTGATTTTGTGTTTCTTACCCCTGCAATTTGAGAATTACCCATCACACAAAGAAATCCAACGCCAGTTAGGGTTTTCATTTTGTGTTCTTTTTTAATTTCTTCAAATGGTTTAAAAACAACACCAATTTAATCAATTGACAACCTTGAATAGATCTGGGGAAGTGAACGATTATAAGAGGGTTTCAAAATTGGGAAAATCTGGGTTTTTAGAGATATCATGAGGAGATACAGTAAATAGATTGGTTAATGGTGATGGATATATGGTTTTTGTTTTTGAAGGTGAATATAGGAACTTTTGCAGTTATCTTAGGAATTTGTGGAGAAGATGAAGAAGATGAAGAAAAGGGTTTGGGTATAGGATCAAAAAAGTCAGAATTTCTCTTGTTGATTTTCCTGTTTCACAATTATTTTTGAAGAGGGTGTTTGATTTTTAGTTTCATGGGGGAAATGAAGATAGATAAAGAGTAGCAGATAACAAACTCAAGGTTTGTCGTCGGTAAGAAAGAAGAGAGAGTGAGATGAGATTTGGATAACTGAGAGAGAAGTGATAGAAGAGGCACACAGAGAAACCAAATTTGGGAGACCGGGACTATGGAAACTAGCTCCCTTCGCAGACTTATTATAAACCTTCTAGAAGCTCTTTCTATTTACTAAACTACCCCTTTGTATTACGACTTTCATAGGGGCTTGCTTTACTTTTTGCTATAAATAAGACTTCCATTGGAAGCCCAATACATAAAGAAAGGCCTAGAAAGTCTTATTTATAAAGCCCAGGTAGACTTAAAAATCCCATTTTCCACTAGTGTATCTTTAAACTCCTTGATGAATGCATTTAGCTTCAGCTTTATGATTGCATCTAATTAAGATGATGTGTATTTCTTTCTTTTGGTCATGAAATGTCTCTTTCGGAAATTTCATTAGGATCCCGTTCTTGTACCTTTGCCAATTTTATTGACAAAAGGGGGAGAATTAATATATAGTTCACACTACAAATACATATGGTTTTCGGATCATTATGTAAGGGGGAGTGGTTTCCATGTGAGATGGAGTATTGACTAAGGGGGAGTGATACATATCACCATAGTATTGTTGTTGAAGTTGTGATACAATTGAACTTTGGCGATGTGTAATGATACTATGACACTGTATAACAATGATTGAGAACTCTTGTTTTCTTGTTGTTATAGCTACGAATTTTCAACAACGATGATGCTAAACTTACAACCTTTGGGATCATTGGAGTACTTGGAAGTGACGAAGATTTCAAGTAATGTTGAAGATTAGACATGTGGAATATGAGCTACAAAAGTTTATTTATTTATTTTTTGTATTCCATATGTATTAATAGTTTTGCCGCTAAAATTGACAAATGGGGAGATTGTTAGAGCATTGATCGGTCGAACTCGCATGCGTTGCTATCTCAAGCATGTTTGTCAATGTTAGTGATCAAAACTATAAGTCTTAATTTCTAGCATATGTAGCTAAAGGTCTCGGACTAGGATAGAAAGTTTAGTTGAGCTCAAGAACTCCATGGCAATCATCATACAAGAAGAAGGACTACTCGAGGAACCGGTGGAACTTCATCGACTAAAAGGTATGTGGAGACTTGAACTTATCTGTCACTCAAAAGTATATTTACTCTATCTCATACTCTTGAGACAAAAGTCGTTTAGACGTATAGACTTTCATTATACACATTTGCTATTTCGAGCCGAGTTTAAGTCGCCTATCTATTTCTCGAAATATGTGTTGGTAAGATTTCGCTTTAACCGAATTCATCTTTACCTAGTGACGAAAGTCATGTTATGTTTCAATCACTTTGGAAATTGCTCTGACGAAAAATGGTCTGTGAATAACGGCTATATAACGTTCTCTGAGAATGTTTCAATGATTGAAATCAGAGTTTAGATTACATAACCATTGGTAGGATATAAGCATTGTTGTGGAAACACATATATGTATAAGTCCTTATTCCTTGAACCAAAGTTTGCGAACTTTGTTGATCAAGAGAAATGGAAGTGGCGCAAGCCAAGTCCACGAACTCAGTCCGCGAACTGGCGGAAGTTCTCACCCGAGAATTTCTGCTGGAGTTTGTGTACTCCTTCCATGAGCTTAAGTCCGCGAACCCAGTCCGCTAACTTGAGTAGGTTATATCTAAAACCAGTTGTTCTTGAACTAATGTTTATATAAACTAAGGAATGCTTTTGCAAACCGTGGCTATAAAGTTCATTAACCGATTCGAGTGAATCAAATCGTTTTTGCTTCGATTGTGTATTGTGTAGTTACATAAAATCTAAGCAATTGAACAACTCTCTAGCTAGTTCATTTGAGTCATTTGAACTAGTTATGGTGAAGAAGAATGTGGTTGATATGAGAGTGATCATATGGCTAACCATTTGGTTAACTATTATTGAACCAACAAATGTTAATACTTGGGTACGGTTCATAGACCCAAAATTGAACATTTCATTTGTGTGTAACAAGCAAAGTTTTCAATCCAACGGTTGAGAAATATTAGCTTGAATCTAATCAGGTTTTCATCTAACGATGAATATTTAATGCTTTGTTACCAAGCTAACATTGATTGCAAACCCTGATTTGAAAGACTATATAAGGGAGAACTCTAGCAATGGGAAACCTAATCCCCACACTTTACGTGTGATACTAGTTTGCTAAGCTAGAGTCCATTCTCCTTTAACCTTTGGTTTTCTTCTTCTAAAACCCGGGTTAACGACTTTAAAGACTTTATTGGGATTGTGAAGCTTACACCGATACTACTTTTCTTGTAGTTGTGTGATCTGATCTTGATGTTTCTATCGCATACGAGTACAATTGAAATAATTGGCTTGAGATTTATATCTCCGATAGGCAAGATAGAAAAGAAATCACAAACACTTCGTCTCATCGTTTGTGATTCCGCAATATCTTTTTCATTTGCGTCGATTAAGATTATTGTGAGGTGATAAATAATATTAGGTTGTTCTTAGGTAATATAAGTCCGGGTTATTGATTGGTTCCTGTTCACCTTGATTTATCAAAAGACGGAACAAAACTCATAGGTTTATTCGTGGGAGTTGGATTTATCTATTCTGTAGACTTTATGTGTGATACAAATTTGTTTATTAAAGTCTTCGACTTTGGGTCGTAGCAACTCTTAGTTGTGGGTGAGATCAGCTGGGAATCAAGTACGTAGCATCCTACCGGGATCGGAGGCGTAGGAGCATAACGCGTACCTTGGATCGCGTGAGATCGATTGGGGTTCAACTACTGGTCCGCACCGAAGTTAATTTGGAGTAGGCTAGAGTCCGAGCGGCTTAATACGGTGTGTGTTCAATGGACTAGGTCCTAGGGTTTTTCCGCATTTGCGGTTTCCTCGTTAACAAAATTATGGTAACTGTGTTATTTCTATTCCGCATTATATTTGTTTATATAATTGAAATATCACGGGTTGTGCGTTGTTCAATCAATTAGAATATCCGACCTTTTGGTTGTTGATTTAAATTGATTGACACTTGGATATTGGTCTTTGGTACCATCCAAGTTATCTCTTTTTGATAAAGACTCGCAGATTTCTATTTGCTTGAGTAAAGATCAAATCGAGAGATTCAGATATAAACTCTTTGATATACTTTTTATCTAGATTGAGTCTGAATGTCTAGTTGATTCTCTAGAAAGTATATTGGAGTTTGTCCATACAGATTGCTAAGCAAAATATTGGGTGTGGTTGTTAGACCCCCGCTTTTTCACATCACATGCAATATGATCATCAAATACCGAAGTTTCTTAGTTAATTTCCTCGTCAAAACTTCGTCAGGAAAAACCCAGAGGGACAAAACCTGAACTAAATAAAAAGAGTACAATATTAAGCAAACTTAGACCATTGTTGGACTCGAATATGTTGCTTCATTAAAACCTTGATAAAGGGTAAAGAGTACAACGTGATAGATGTAAGTAAAGGTGATCCATTGCAGATGATCACTTTGCTCTGTTGAAGTTGACTAGTTGCTTCACAACTCCTAAGGCAAAAAATCCTCGTGGGAAAGGCAAATAGCCTTAGCTGGGAAATTACATTCCCGGTGTTTGTTGTTGTCTCATTAAAAACCTTGCCGAGTAACAAAACCCTATGGGAAAAAGCAACCTTGGTGAAGGAAAATAGTTCAACACACCATTAGATGCCCCCCCTGATGTCAGACAATTTTCATTAATCTAATGCAGTCAAAAGGAGTTTATCACACTTTACTTTGGTGACTTGAATGTTTATAAGACCTTGTTGTTGATTCTGGAAGTTACGTTGCTTAACAAACTATCACGTTTTATTTCTTTGATTAAGATATTTTCAGTAATATCAGCGCGGTCTTTATGTCGTCAACGTTCAACATACTTGATGTTTTAGGGTTGTCACGCTAAAAACCTTGTCGAGTAACAAAACCATTTGGAAAAAACCATTCTCGATCAAAGGGAAAAAGAGTACACCACACAACTTCAATTTTGAAGTAAAATATGTCGACATCATATCCTTGGATCTTCCTTGATGTCGGCATCTCCCTTTAGTCATGTACTTTTCGAAACCGAATATCGGTAATGACTTAGAAAATAGTCTACCATATCTCCCCATGATTACTTTCGTTGGAGAAGAGATTATTGTTCCATCATAATCAACAACCTTTCTATTGCAGTTCCTTTAGCATCCCCCTTTTTTGGTCTTTTGCAGGATAAAACAAACTTATGTCAATGGTTACTTTTTAATATAAGATTTCATTCAAGATACCATCCCAATGACGTTGCATTGGCGTTGTTCTATATTTAGCTAACAAGTTCCATGAGGATGTAAAATTTGATCGAGTACACTATTATACTAAGTACAACAATGCGTCTATTATATTTAAATATGTGAATTTCATCTCCCAACACATCTTCGCTATCTTCCTTTAGAAGAAATGGTCACTTACTTACATTTGAACCTCGACTAATCATGGGAGTGCTATCAGGATGCATGTCTTTGTTAAATTTCCTGACAACTTTAGACCTATGTAAATTGGTGGAATAATATACCATAAGCTCAATTTTCAATCGAGCTTTCCCCTTATTGCATCAAGAGTACTCATCATGTCCGTACCATCGACACAGATAGCTACAATTCCAAATCATGAACTTTCTTGTGAATACGCAAGGAAAAATAACTTACTTGTCTATCCCCTCCAAATCAAATAGTCACTTAGACGGGTATACCAAATCCGTCAGATTATTTCAATGCTTAAATGAGCGTTCCACTATAATTTGAAACGTACTTTGTGGTTTAGAGTCTTTTGATTTGGGTAACAAAAAGGTTGTTATGCACTTTTGTAAACATCTTTATCCCTTAATCCTTGTAGATATACGTAGTAACCACATAAAAAACCTGCATTTCAAGTCCTTTTGAAACTTCCAAGCTATCTATGTAACATAACGATATAACGTTCATTACAACATAGTAAACAATCACGTGGCTTTGTTAGATACCTCGCGCCACAAGGAGCGTCTTTTTACTTTAAGACTGCTTTCTTCTTATTATGATTTGTGACAAATTAATCATGTATGTCCAATAGGATTTACACTTGGTTGGTTAGCACTACCACACCAAATACCTGTATATTTGTCAAAGAACCAAGTTCTACCTAGATTTTATAAGTCAAATATGCTTTTCGTTGACATTAAGCAACAAGGAGCTTGGTTCGATCTCATCTTTCTCTATTTCCTTAAAAAAGTGTATATGAAATTAATCATCAATATGCACGCATGATCTTTCCATTGACTCGTGCGCATTCTCATAATCCACTTGGGGTGTCACTGTTCTCTGAAATCATTAGACTTCGGAGCGTCCTCCAGTTTGATTCATGGACATATTTAGAGACAATCTTATGAGATGATTTGTGATGATATAAATAAGTCGTGCCTTAATTAACTACTTCCTCTCTAGGTGAGGATTGATCGAACCAAGTGATCTCTCCAACTTCCTTTATGGAGTCACGGCCTCAAGCACACTTCCACTAAGTGTAGTTGCAACACCTTAGTCTATGGTGTATATGCCTTATTTGAGGATTTGTAACCTTGCAGGTAGGTTTGCAAATGGTATGTGTGATATCATCACTTAAGCGACATTAATGTACATTATGAAAATTTATTATTCTTTGTCACTTTACATTTACATTTGTGGAGTACAAGAATTAATATGAGACACAGTGGGAACACACCATGATAATTCCTATCGTTCCCATAGACAAACTTTTTCTTATCTTCCCCTAACGACGGGAAGACTGTCTCATTAGAATGACAACCCGCAAATATATCGGTAAGAGATCTTCTGCCAAAGGTTTTAAAATGCGGATAATTGTTGGGAGTTAATATCCAACATAACTACTTAATCGTTTTCGTGACCCATCATAGTACGATGTGGACTCGTAATGGCACGGATATAGTGCAAAAATGTGTAAGAACACGAATGTCGTGGATTATGTCCAGTTACCAACTAGTATGCATAAAAGGTTGACTAATATTAGGTTCTAAAACGAATTAAGTAAAGATGCGTGTAATATTGCGTATCCCCAAAGCAATTAAAAGTAGGTTTGTACGCATAACCTATTCCTCAGACATCATCTATAATATTTGATGATAGCCTTTGCGAGACCATGAGGTATATGATGCTATGTATTGATCCTATTAAACATGCAATAACCATCTAGTCCTTTTGATGTACACTAGCTAGAATTTACAAGGGGTGGTGAGCCCTTACGTATACAATATGTGCTAGTAGTTTTCCAAACGCAAAATTTCTTGGGAACTATAACTAGTTCAAAATGTCAAAACATCCACCGGAGAGTCATAAGTCACTTTAATGGTATGCATTATGCATGAATATTTTTCTAAATATCACCTTATTTTCTTTGTAAAATATATTGTTTACTGTTTGCATCTTAGGATGTTCTCGATCTTGTTTTACTGAAGACTTTGTAAAATAAGTGACATGCTTTCTTACTTAAAAGTATAACGGGAATGGGGGTTGTGCATCCAGTACTTTAGAAAGCACTTATTGAGAGATATGTCGTCACTTCGCATTCTGTCAATCTTTTTCCCATTGTATCATCCCGTCAAATAAAGTGATGTTTGTGTGAGTCCTTTAAAAAAACGTCATGCCACAACCAAAGTGCCTTTATGGTCAAGTCAAAGTTTGTATGAATCAATTCCAACATTTCAATGTCGGGGTCAATATAGATTCCATAATCCAGATACTAGTGATTTACAGTTCACCAAATTGACTCATTATTTTCTCTAAAATGTGATTCCTTTCACATTCATTAGAGGCAATGTATAGATGCATTCCCATTCTCACAATGAATTTACGTACGATAACCGTTCGCATAGATTTCGTAAGAACTTGAAAAAGTGTGATTAGCTCTTAGTTCTTACAAAGATCATGTAACTTTTAATCTTTATACCAACTAGGGAACAAATATTGAGCATTTCTTCGCTCAGCTATTACTTGTAATGTTCCAATCATGGTATTATATAAGGAAACAATTCAACAAACAGTTTAATATATTTCCTTAAGAGCTTCGTGTAATAAGTGGTGTGGCCTTATTACGTAACAAAAGAAAATTTATCTCATTTACTTTAGAGTGTTACAGTTCATGAAGATGATATACTTTTCATCATAATGTACGAATGATCCTTTTAACTCAAGTACTTTTGAGTATATTTTCAAGTGATGTAGAGTATTTCAGTCTCATTGAAATGATATACTTTTCATTCCATAAGTACATACAATGAATTCAGTTCTTCGCAAAAAAAAAAAAAAAAAAATCTTTATTTTAGCTTTACAAAAAATATTTATTAAACTACCACACAATCAATAGTCTAGGATCGAATCATACAAAATTCAGTTGAATAAATATAATTAATAAATTTATCAAAATGTAAGTGTATTAATTGGGCAAGTTTCTTATTGCCACTGAAGTTGACAAGCGGGGGTATGACCTTCTTTTAACATATAATGAGTTTGTTGTCATTTAAACTCTCTATATATCTTGTAGTTGGCTGCTACTATATGATACATGCATTCCATCGCTTGTACCATACTCAGTAAATGTTTATACCAAGCGCCAAACTCTCATTCAAATGAGTCAGTATTACATCTCTGTCTCATGCTCAGTAAATACATTTACTTTGCATCTTTACTACTTGAGCCAATATTACAAGTGTATTAAATTCCAATGAACATTCAAATTTTCGGGGGGGAAATTTCATGAATGTTTTAAAAAACTTCCTTCAGGGCATTTCATCGTCTGAAATCAATATGTCGCCTTAAAACATAGAAGTAATGCCTTCATATTTTGAACAATGCACTGGTTGAAGGTTTTCATGACGGAAGCAAAGACCTTGTAGACACAATTTACTTCTGTATCAGAGGCTCTTTAATGGCGCTCAAGTATTTCTGAGTCCTAAAGGTCAAAATATTGATCGAGTTAGTTTAATCAAAACTCGGTCAACGGATTGGTCAAGGACCGGTCCATTGGGTTGACTAGGTCATGGTTAACAAAAGTCCACAGATATGGTCCATTATATATGAAGTACTCAGGCCCATCGATAATAAACTTGAAACTATTCGCATATAAGCCCAAATTTATTGTTAACCTTAAGATTGGAAATTCCATTATCCAACTTTAGTGATCGGAAAACAATTGGAACCATATCTGATGATGATCAAAATTTTACATAAGATTCATAAAAACATTTCGATAAAAATAACAAAATTGCAAGGTAATCCAATGGCTAGATGAAAATATATACATGACACCGTATGACTGTTCCAATTCACGTTTATGTGAATATAACTGGAAATATCACGTACTTTGGAGTATTTCCCATGGTTGGATCTTTATGAAATTTATACAGTATCTCCATGAAAAAAAGATACAAAACATACCAAAAATATAGCATAATCCAACAGTTGAATTCTTAAAACTTAGGTTCTTAGACGCTGTTAAAATTAGTTTTTTTTTTGAACGTACACAGTTTTATTAAAATCAGGTTTTGTAGATTGTATAATATTCCAGCTTGATTGAAATGTCAACATTGTAAGTAATACCTAATCGGTCTGAACATATTAAAATTTCATGAAAATCTAACTGTGAAATCTCTATGTTTTAGAATCATACGTTTGTGGAACCCTAATATATACTATGAAAACAAAATATCTTCGTTCAAAAGAAATACCTGGTACCGCATCCATGATGATAAAAAAATAGGATTACAACCACGCTAATGTTCAAAAAATAATCCATAACCAATCTTGAACGAAGAAAAGAAAAATGCACCAGTCGGTAGAGTCGTGCTTGATAACGTATTGGAGTAATAATCACAGGAAAACACAAAGAGACAGAGAGTTTCTTATTGATAAGAGAGAGGGTTACATGGATACGATTTTCTATATATACATGGAAAGGCAAACCCTAGATATTTAGTTGGGCCGCACATCTTTCAAATTAAATTTAATAACCGTTGTATTCAAATTAAAATCTGAGTCCAAATTTGTGCACCCCTCAAATACAAGGGGTACATGCTCCGCTCTTTACTACATCACTCCAAGCGGTTTTCACACTTATGTTTTTTTTTCTCTCCTTCTTTTCTTATTTTATCATAAATTACATCGAAAATGGAAAAAATTTATGTTAAACCTCCGTTCTCTTCTTTTTTCATTTTGAGTCTCTGTTCCAAAATCTTCATATTCCTTTCCAATTCAAACAGATTAAAATAATTTCTGAATTGGTCAGATAACTAGTTAATCAAATCTTAACTTTTACAATCGATTGGGGAAAATACCTAGATTTGAGAATACCCTCAATTTCTTATCAGTACAGCTTCCTCTTGTTATATGATTAACTCTATGTGGGTTTTTGTTATTTTTCTGCTTTATGAGCATGGTGTTAACATTAAGCCATTATAAGCACAATTAACTGATGCTTACCATTAGTAGAGCACTCCATTTCCCTTCAAAGGCAAAATGAATCACCTAAGAATTTGTTTGTTGTTCAAATTGCAGAAACCCATCTTTAAAGTGAAAGCCACTGATACAACATTTTCACTCCACATGTTCCCATCATTCCTTCTCGAAAACTGTGATCTCCCATCATCATCAACATTTCCTATAACAAAAATAACTCAATTTCTTAGCGAAGAAACATGCAAGATCATGATTTTACGATTTTAGCCTTTGTTGAAAATCCACCATCAACAGAAAGGACCATTCATCATCAAACTCCCATTCTCACAGTCGAACAAGTCATATTACCCGAGTAGCCCTCTGTAGTTACCTAAAATCTGAGAGAGGTTAGAAGTGGGATTCTAGGGTTTATGAAAATGAGTTACGGTAGGTTGAACACGAACAGTCTTCGCCTAAACCACGCACAGTGGTCGTTCATAGGATGCTTCAATCACAGGGATGGAAGCTTAGGGCCGGTCTTATGGAGGGAAGCAGATGAAGAGATATATCATAGGATTCTAGAGTTTGAAGAAGAATTGATCTGATAGGTTATGAGAAAGATCTGTTTTGGCTTGGAGAAACAGATGACCTATTTATAGCTGAATTCTCTAATATCAAGTCGGTGAAGATAAGGATTGCTCTCCGTGCCGTGTGGAGCAATTCTCTCGTCTTTTCAGGAATAGATAGAGATAAACTAGGTTGAGTTTATCTCATTATTCTATGCCTTTACTCTCTTCCGCGGTGAGAAATAGGCCGGGTATTTCTCACACGTGTTGTAGACTGCCAAACCAAAACCTTAATTGTTATCTCCCGATTTGTGTGAAATTGAGTCAGCCTTTGTGATGATGTGTTGCGAGAGAAATATTCTCTTTAGCCGAGTTGGCCAAGATAGAGAGATATTCTCTGATTTGTGAGAATGACTAGGATGAGTCACGTGAAAAGGCATGGAATACCTCAGGAATCGTGTGCGAGTGTGAGAAGAGCCGAGGTTGAGATCCCTCTCCATGGTCGGTCACATATGTCATGTGGAGATCGATATTGCTTGTGGGTTCCTTTGTTGAGCATACGGAGACCAAGAGAGCTTATCCACGTTTTTGGATAGACATGTATAGTTCTGTGCTCAACTTACTAGCCGGTGGAGTGTGTTTGAGAGGCCGATAAATAGGCTTGAACCCTAGGTAAGGCGTGTGCCTATCGTGGGGAATATTCAACCTCGTTCGAGATTTCCCGAGAGATTTGAATCTCTTTGAGATTTTGAGGAAAGATGTGAATCTCTCCGGGATTTTGCAGAGAGATGTGAATCTCTCCAGGATTTTGAGGAGAAATGTGAATCTTTCCAAGATTTTGCAGATGGATCCAAATATCTTTGAAGATTTTATTGACAAATCTGAATCTCTATGTGGTCAGCTATGATTCGTCTTGAAGAGAGAGAAATAACTTTGCACGCCTCTACGAGACTTTGGCTCACTTGTCTTTGACCAGCGTATCTTGCAGAGATGTTCTATATGATGGTGTTAGTTATTGGCTCGATTTAGGAAACACCATATTGTAGGAAAGATCAATCTGATTTCCTAAATCAGTTTGCACCTCCTCAAGTATTTTAGGAATCTGATTTCTAAGTTATATTAGGAATTAATTCTCTATTTAGGACTTCTAATTCTAGGCACTTCTAGATTATTCATAGGCCTATAAATAAGAGTGATAACCCTTTGGTTATTGTATCCTAGTCTGAATTGTTAGAGGTGTGTGAAGAAACAAAGTTTGTCTATTCTCTAAAAGTTTCAATAAGAAGTTTATTTGCTGTAGTGGAGTAGGCACTTTGCCGAACCACTATAATTCTTTGTGCTATTGTTTTAAATTCCGCATAGTATTCTGTTTTCTGTGTGAATATCTTGGGGTGTTTAGAAGGTAAAACACCAATGGAAGTATGGTACGGTAAACCAGTTTCAGATTACGATATGTTGCATGTATTTGGTTGTCCCGCTTATTACCATGTGAGGGAAGGAAAACTTGATCCTAGAGCCAAGAAAGCCATTTTTGTGGGTTTCCAATCAGGGGTAAAAGGATACAAGTTGTGGTGTCCCGAGTCGAAGAAGGTTGTTATAAGTAGGGACGTTACCTTTAATGAGACTACAATGTGGAAGAATGAATCATCCTAAATAGAAGTAAAAAGTCGGAAAATGGCGGTGTTTAAACCTAATGAGAAATCAACAAAGTCTCATTCACATAGATTTAGAATTCAGAAGATGAAGGTTCTGACAAAGACTTGGAATTGGGAACAATTGATGGTTCAACCCAAGAACTGTGTCCACAATTACAAGAAGAAGTAACACAACTGAATTATAGGAAGAAGCTACATATTATGATAGTATTGCTCATAGGAAAGAACCAAGAAATACTCGCAAACCGTAATGCTTTGGATATATAGTTGCATATGCATTACCGATTGTAGAAGAAGAAATTCTTTCCACTTATAAACAAATTGTAAAGACAGTTGAAAAGGTGGAGAGGGAGAAATCCATGAGTGAAGAGATGGATTCTCTTGACAAGAATAGAACTTGGGAGCTGGTGGAGCTACCTAAAGGAGAAATAGCAATTGGATGCAAGTGGGTATATACAAAGAAGTAAGGATCTCCAATTACAAGCAACGTAAGATACAAAGCAAGGTTGGTATCTAAGGGCTACGCGCAAAGGAAGGGATTGACTATAATGAAGTGTTTTCTCCAAGTGGTAAAGCATACTTCCATTAGAATTTTACTTGCTTTGGTGGCGCAGCTTGATCTCGAGCTTGTACAACTCGATGTGCAAAACCGCTTTCTTACACGGTGACTTGGAGGAGACGATTTATATGGAGCAACCCGAGGGGTTTGAAGTAGCGGGTAATGAAGATTGGGTATGTAACTTGAAGAGATCGGTGTATGGCGGTCTCCAAGGCGATGGTATAAACGATTCGACAAGTTTATGAAGACACAAAAGTACACAAGCAAAGAATTCATGACTCTTGTATGTACGTCAAACAGCTCAAAGATGAATCCTTTATCTACTTACTTTTATACGTAGATGGCATGCTTATTGCGTCTAAGAGTGAGGTGGAGATTCAACGATTGAAAATCAGTTGAGTAGTGAATTTGAGATGAAAGATCTCGATGAAGCAAGGAAAATTTTGGGCATGGAAATTGAGAGAGATAGGAAATCTAACACTATTTGTCTTTCTAAAAAATCTTATTTGAAAGAGGTATTGAAGCGTTTTTGGTTTAGAAGCCAAGTCTAAACCGGTAACACAACCTCTCGGATCGACACTTTAAATTGAATCTTTGAACAATCACCAAAAAAATGTGGAGGAGCAAAGGTTAATGGCTGAAATACAGTATGCAAGTGCTTTTGGGAGCCTTATGTATGCTATGGTATGCACTAGGCCTGATATTTTACAAGCCGTTAGTGTGGTTAGTATATATATGCATAATCCATGGAAGGAACACTGGCAGGCTGTGAAGTGGATTCTGCGGTATATTCAAGGTACCGTAGATGTTGGATTGAAATTCTCATTTTAATGAGATAACTAGTTGCAAAGTATTAGGATACTGCGATTCCGATTACTGCCCGGTGATTTGGACAATTTTCGATCCACTATGGGGTATGTTTTACAAATTGCGAGTGGACCGATAAGTTGGAGGTCAACCTTACAACCTACAGTAACATTATCGACAACTGAAGCATGAATATATGGTTGTTGTAGAAGGTATAAGGGAAGATGTTTTGATGAAAGGTTTGTTTGAGGAGTTGGGAATTCAGCAAGAGCAAGTAAGAATGTATTGTGACATTCAAAGTGCAATACACCTAGCTAATAACCAAGTTTATCAAGCTCTAACAAAGCACATCAATGTACGATATCACTAAGTACGGGAAATTGTTGAAGAAGGTGAAATTCTGCTAGAAAAGATTGGAACCGCCAACAATCCAGATGTCGATGGTGGATTTTCAACAAAAGTCAAAATCGTAAAATCATGATACTACATGTTTCTGACCCGGCTTCAGGAACGCATGTGACGATTTATATTTTACGATCCGTGAACCGTTTCACGATCTCTGATCGAGTTCCTCTCAGAGCCATGATGAATATGATTCTCGAAAGGCCTCCCACTAGCTGAGTGTTTAACGCTGCACATTTAATCATGACCTCTATGTAGAATAACATGATTGGGCGGTCCTCCTACATAATTGTTTGTTAAGAGGAATTAACGCCTTCAGACGTCGGGCGATACTGCTGTTGCCCCTCGACTACATAGAGAGACCCACCTCTACATAAAAGAATGACTGGGCGGTCCTCCTACATAATTGTTTGTTGAGAGGGCTTAACGCCTTCAAGACGTAGGCGAAACTTGTTGTTCCCTGACTATGTAGAGAGACGGTGTATAGATTCAGGAAGCTCTCCTACATAATTGTTTGTTGAGGGGGCTAAAGGCCTTCATGATGTTAACAATTCCCGCACGTTGTTCCTTGACTATGCACCTTTCGTAACGAGTATGATGCTTCAACTATCTCATATCTCGATTCTACAATAGATTAATTCTACCGTGACATTCGCCACCTAAGTCCTAAAAATAATCTATTATATCTCATTTCTCCGTTCCATGAATCTCCGGCTGACTCCATGGATTAGTAATAGATAACCAATTCATCTCATTACTCCGTTCCCTGAATTCCCCGACTCGATTCATGAATTAGTAATAGATGCACAATTCATGATTATTACTCCGTTTCATGAATAATTCTCCACTGAATTTCATGAATTAGTAATAATTACTCAACAATCGGGCATCTGGACTATCACCGAGTAAGCCCCAATAAAATGGCGCAAGTGTACTCAACAATGATGCACGAACGAGCACCAAATGCGCAAACGAGCATTCAGAAATATGGACAAACGAGGAATCCTACAAAAAATAGGAGAAAGAAAATAATATTAAAAATAATAAAAAGAGGCGCCTAGGGGACCGGCCCACTGGCCGCTACGGCACTCCCACGCCTCTTCCTTTATTTTTCTTATTTTCCTATTTCATGAACTCATGAAAACTCCTTCATTCGAGCAACTTTCCTTGTTTGAGCAAACTCACGGTTTCTCCATATTTTCACGGTTTCATGAACAATAATAAAATAGGGAAAGGTGTCGCGGGACCGCGCTACTAGCCGGTGGGCCATGCCCTAGGTTTGATCGGTCCCACACCTTGCAATCCTTGTTTTTATAATTATTATTTCCCTCGTATCATGAAACTCCTCCATTTGAACAAAATCATGGTTTCTTCATATTTTCTCAAATATTGCTCAAACCATGAAAAAGCCAAAAGGTCAAATGATCGCATGATCGACTAGGCTATTCACGAAAATATATTAAAATATTGTTATTTTAATATTCTCAAAATATTGATCAAACGAGCAAAGTCCTACTTGCTCATTCGAGCAAAAATCAAGAATTTCAGTCAAAGATCGAACTCTTCTGAAAATTCAAGATATTGCTCAAACGCACACTTTAAAGTGCCAAGACTCTCAGGATCGACCGAGACACGAACATAATGGTGACACAGCATGCTTCTTTGACCTACCAAGGCCGGCCCTAAGGCTTGCAAGGAGCCGGTCCCACACATTCTTATAATTTTGACCTAATTTGGTCAATTGCTCATATTGTGTTCAAACTTTTTCCAACCAACTTGGAATTTGCTCAAACGAAAATTAGCCGGTCCCGCACCATCAATGGTCGGTTCTATGCCCTCTTGGACGGTCTCTCACTTCTCAAAAATTAGGTTTCATCACCTAATGTTCATATGAGCATTGTTCTAATAAATGGTCAACACCAGCATTTGATCATTCTTTCACCAACCGGTCAACTAAGTACTCTGGTGCGCTCACTTGAGCACTTGGGAACCACATGGTCATCCGTCATCCCATGTGGTCGGTCCCTCCCTCACTCATGACCTATTTTCAGCAATTCATCAATTGACGAACAATTGATCAAAATTAGGATTTCGAACAAACGCTCCACAAATCATCATTCTGAGCAAGTTCAAACACTAATAAATTTATATTGATCCAACAATCAACATTTGGATTAATTATATAATATTTGGTAGTCTACCAATATTCTAATTAATATTTTATTGGGTCACGTCACCAATAAATACTTCGCCGAATTGAGCAATGCTTGCTCGAATATTGATCCAACTATCAATATTCAGTAATTTATCAGTAATTCGTCGAATTGAGCAATACTTGCTCGAGTTGCTCGAATATTGATCCAACTATCAATATTTAGTAATTTATCGAATCGATGCTTAGTTGCTCGAATTTACAATATTTGCTCAGACGAGCAATATTTAAGAACGTCTAACATGTTCAATCCATGAATCATTGAGCATTTGATCACTCATGCTAGATTCAACAAAACTTAGACTCACTATCTAATAAGTCAACGACTTACTAATCAAATACACGTCGCCGCATAGACTCCACGTTCGTGAGACATCAATCATCACGTCAAATGGGGGATATCGGTTAGGGTTTTGGTATGGAGGCCTACAAAGACGTGTGTTCATCCACGATGAGAAACATGAGTAAGTCGTGCAAGCGGTTGGGGAGTTAACAAAGTAGTGGGTGGACGATCAACCAAGTCTCCGCACGACATGAAACTGATTTTACCACGATCTCCCACTCTTTCACTCAAGAAACCGTAACACTTACTGGGATCGAGATGTTTACTATTCTGACAATAAAAATAAGTTATGAATTGATGACTGAGACAATAATCAATCGTCCACACACAAGTACTCTCGATAAAACTTATTTACACATATTTGCAGAAACCTTCCACACATCCACAATCGTTGATAATCATTGATCCCACAATTCTCGCCTCCCTCCTACAAATCAACCCATCTCCCTCTTTGTGACCAAATTGAATTTGGAACGGCCATTGACTTGGTTTAGGACGGAGTCCTGCAGATTGATCTCTCGAACTCAAAGCACTCTCGTGCAGTGCATCTTTGTGAGGTTAAGCAGTTTGCTCGGTTGAGGAGTCTTGCTCGAACCATCACCTCTTCACTTCCCTAAAAAACCAGCAAATCGTTTTTCCCATCTACACCAGAAGATATGATCACCAAAGTGGTGACAGGTGAAAAGTTTAGATATTTTCTAAACTTGATCAGCATTGTGCATATTTGAAAACACCTTAGGGTGTAGTGGTGCTGTCAAGCACATGTGAAGCCCTAGAAGGGAGTGAAGCATCTTTACGATGAGTGAAGAAGTGAAGCATCTAAGGATGAGTGAAAACAACGAAAGTTTGAAGAATGGAATGTCAGATTTCATGCCAAGGTGGAGAAATTAGAGAACGGTGAAGTTGTCCAAGAAATATTGCCAAGGTGGAGAATTGTTAGTTATTGGCTTGATTTAGGAAACACCATGTTTTAGGAAAGATCAAACTGATTTCCTAAATCAGTTTGCACCTCCTCAAGTATTTTAGGAATCTGATTTCTAAGTTATATTAGGAATTAATTCTCTATTTAGGACTTCTAATTCTAGGCACTTCTAGATTATTCATAGGCCTATAAATAAGAGTGATAACCCTTTGGTTATTGTATCCTAGTCTGAATTGTTAGAGGTGTGTGAAGAAACAAAGTTTGTCTATTCTCTAAAAGTTTCAATAAGAAGTTTATTTGCTGCAGTGGAGTAGGCACTTTGCCGAACCACTATAATTCTTTGTGCTATTGTTTGAAATTCCGCATAGTATTCTGTTTTCTGTGTGAAGATCTTGGGGTATTTAGGAAGTAGCTAATCTTAAGCACAACAGATGGGGCCTACAAGACCAGTGTATTTCGAAAGAATTTTCTAGAGTCTGTCGAAAGGGCCCGAAGGCGAATAACCAAAGGTGTATCTCACGGGGATGTACTAGAATTATTCGAATCCTCGGTAAGTCGAGTTAGAGCCTAAAGTAGACATGACCGGTGTATCTCGCGATGATGTACTTGGAATCGGTCCTTGATCTCAAATAGGGTGAGTCGTTCTTACGGGAGTATGTCTCCGCTCCGGGTCATAAGTCCGTCTGGGACGTCTTTACGCATCTATAGAGCTTACATGACCAGCAATATCTCGTCGAGGATGTTTACTAGGAATCATGGCATCACAATCATATGCGTCTCTCGAAGACATGTTTGAAATTGTGGCTGTTCTCATTCATAAGTCTGCCGGGGAAATTTTACGCTCTACAAAACCTACGTGACCAGCAGAATCTCGTCGAGGATGTGCACAAGGAGTCACGTTATCACGACTGCAAAGGTGCCTCGCGGGGGGACGTATACTAGAAATCGTGTATGTGAGTGCCTTAAGGACCAAGAGCTTAATCTCTCCCGTGAGAGTTAAAATTTGTCCATGGTCTTGTAATGATACTTTTGCCCCTTATCCAAATTTCACCATCTACACCCTTGTATATTTTTTCGACATCTACAATCTCAAACTAATGAATTTAGCTATGTTAGCTAATTGTGTTGGAGATATGGAGCCGAGAAGACTTATTTGTGGCGTAAGATAATTGTAAAGAAGTATGGTTCTAATTTTCAGCCTTGGGCTTCTTCTACTCAAGGTGTTTCCTATCGGGTCGTTATTAAATTTCTAGAGTTGCGAGATCATGTTCAAACAGAGATAGTAACTATAAATTTGACTTTAAAAGAAACTTATTTAGTAGAAAGCTCGTAGTTTTGTTGATTTTCTCCTTCACATAAGCTCCTCTCCACCTCTATTAGATATTTTACCGGATACAAGAAGATATTCGCATAAGTCGTACATTTTGAGTCAAGTCACTTTATTTTAAGATGATTCTTCAAGTGGATGTAAATGATTTTTCTAGCTCGTACTTTTTGAAATCAATCATTCTCCCAAAGTTAACTTTTTTAATGTGGATCTCGATTCATGAAAATTTAGACATAATTGACGTTGCAATGTGAAGAGATGGACATGTACAACTCGTGTGTGACGTGTGCTAATGATTTAGAATCTCGAGATCACTTGTTCTTACATTGCAAGGTCACTTAGATAGTTTGCTTTACTTTACTGTCTGAGAATTAGACATGGTGTTTCCTAAAACTATTGTATGCATGGATTTTGGCTTGGCACCATCCTCTTCTATCAATGTCAGGAAAATTCATGTGTAAGTTGATTTCATCTGTTGGCATGTGGGCATTACGGAAAAGAAAAATTGACGTATTTTTACGGAAAAACATATATAGCTTCAATACTAACAAAGATATTGGTATAAAAATTTACGACTCTTGTTTAGCTTGGGCATCCACTTCTGGAAATCTTGTTCACTTGAACTTTGTAGTTGCAGGAAATCCTACAACCACACCCTTAGTAAAATCTATAGAACAATCTAAGTTAACTCCATGAGATTCACAAGAACATTCATTAAGATCCTCAAATTGGATACAAAGTAATAAGAAAACCCTAACTTGGAAAGCAAATAATCTTTTTCTCTCCTCAATATCTTGTCTAGACTCTCAAAAAAACTCTCTCTCAATACAAGGTCGCTCGGCTCCTTATATAGGAGTTTACATAGTGGAGGACGACTAATAAAGCCCTATTTTCGGATCTGGCGTGCGTCATTAACGCACGCTTACATTGACTCTCCTCGCACATACTCTACAACATCGCATGGCTCTTCACACTTTTCTCGTGATTAAGCTGACGTCACCTGATGCGTCATTCTGGATAAGCTGCATGCGGTTGTCTTCGCTCAATCTTGATGATCATTTCGCATACTTGATTGGTGTGCGGTATTTTGTATCTACAAACTTTGTTGTGTTCAGTACTTAGCTGGGGGAACCTTGTTTTGTGGTTTTGTTTTTGTTTTTCTATGATTGGTGAGCCCCTTGTATAACCTTCTTTTTCTATTTATTCTTTCTTTCGTTGATATCCGTAAATTTGTTGTAATGATCACAAAAAGAATACTGATAAGTTGGTAATTACCTAGTGTGTATGTACTACGTAGGTATCATAAGAAATGGGCTTATGATACCTAGTGTGTATGTACTACGTAGGGGTGCACATACCCTACCCATACCCACCATTTCTACCCTACCCGCCACTAATTTACCCGTATCCTATCCTACCCGCCGTTTGATGGGTAGGGTGACGGATAAAGATTTCTTACCTGCTGTTTGATGGATAAGGTAACGGGTAATGCTCGAAATTATCCTACCCTACCCGCCTATTTATCTAACAGCTTAAAATAGCCGTTGATCTTTTTCTTATTGATCATCTCTGCCGTTGGTTTTTTATCAACTCAGCCTAAAAAGTTTTTAGTAAAAACTAAATTCAATTTCGTTTTCCTCTTCATACTTCTTCTCCTCTCTACACAGAAACCTCCGAGAACCCTAGAATGAAAATCCAGTTTGTTTCTCAATAATTAGAAATCAAAGTTAGAAATCGAAGAGGAACCTCACTCTCCTATCAAAGATCGAAACTCACTGTCACAAATCATTCATCATCCTAACCGAAATCAAAACGTATGTTTCAGTAGAAATCTAAAGTAACCATTTCCATAGAGTATCTTTTTTACCTCCAAACACAAGAGTTTCAGGCTTATATCTAAATTTAAGCTTTAGGGTTTGCCAATTTTTGGTGCGAGAGGTAAAGATCTCCCTTAGTGGTTTTGTTTTTAAAAATTTCTTCTGCCCTTAATCCAATTGGTTAGTTATTTGATCAAGGTGTTGTAGATTGATTTCATTTTTTTCAATTTATAACTTGGGTAGGTCGTAATTACCATGATTGCATGTTTTCTTAATTTGTTTTAGGGAAATTAAATTAGGGTTCCTTATTTTTACATGAATTATGGGTTTCTTTGTTTTCTTGAAATGACCCAGTGTTGCCTCTGTTGTTCTTCTAGTACTGTTTTTTCATTAGGGTATGACTGATTTATGTGATTCTGTATATACCCATCTTGAGATTTGATAAATCTGTGATTTTTTCAAGTTAGGTTTCGGTTTCGGTTCAAGTTTTTGATTTTTTCAATTCCGTTCTCAAAATCTGTGATGTTGACTTGAGTTATTGTATAGTTAAAATTACTTAAGCTAATTGTGTTCAGTGTCAGTTGCTGGTTGTCAAATCTTGGCTGTAAAACCTTTAATGGATAAAATGCAAGTGTTATCTGTTTTTGCCTAGTATTGTCCGGACCTTTTCTTTGGATAAGGCTGTTTTGGTTTGGTGGTCGATGGATGAAAATGTGCATACAACTAGAAAGGCTTGGAAAAACACATTCTGTTGACTAATGATTTTGTTCATCAATATAATGGTTTATGTGGCTATAATAGATCCAAAATATCAGTTATTTTGACTGGGGCGGGAAGTTTAGAAGGATTTATTTACTCTTCCATGTGGTTGTTATTATACTAACCATTGTCGACCTTAGTGAACTGATGTGCGATATTAGAATTTACACCTTGCTTTGTAATTAGCATTTATATTCCTAAATGCTTTGTAATTAGGATTACGGGTCTGCTGTCAGTTCAGCGGGTCCTGCAAACAAATGTTGGGGGTTCTCTTTCGAACCCAGGGTGAGTCTCTCTACAAGATAGGATCATTCATAGAGCTATAAATGTATTTTGATGTAAGCACCCATACGTCGTTCAATTGTACGAGGTATTTTCTTTTTGCACTTTGAATTGGCATTTTTTGTAAATGTTCAACATGCTTGGATCCTGATTCGACCCAATTGTGCCATAGGGCAAAACTTGGGACATACTGAATCTTGACTCAACCGTTTATACTTCTTCTTCATGACCAAAACTATGCTGCAAGGTTCCTCAAGGGTTCTAGCAATTATGTCAATCATAATGCTTGCTTGTATCTCTAGGTTGTCTCTATTTTTCTTTATTTTTTATTTTTTGTCATCTTTGTAAATGATATATTCTCTTGGTTTAGGTGATGGGAAGCAAGACAATGATTTTTATCGTTTTGGAGTTATTCACTGGAGGGGAGCTCTTTGGAAAAGTTGTAAGTGGCGATAATTTATACTTGTCCCCCTTTTGTCTATTTATCTGGAAGACTTCATAACATATATCCATGAAGTCCCCTGTACCATGATTAGACGCATGGAGTCTGCTTTACCTTGAGAATTGAGAACTTAGTAATGATGGAACACAAAGTCTAAGTGTTGAATTTAGATATATAGGTTCTCGACACGGTGCCAGCAGGGGTGTCTGGAACCAGCAAAAACACATCAGTATGTGTGTAAATTAATTTACCACAGAGACTTAAAGGTTGATTTTCTTGAATGTGTTAATTTTGTAGAAATTAGGAAACTTCAGATCTACAAGATAGGGTCATTCATAGAGCTGTAAATGTATTATGATGTAAGCTGGAGTAGGTAATTGTCTGTACACAATCCTTTTGGTGATACTTTGCATGTGAAGGAGGTAAATGCATGGACACTAGTTCATTTAGGATATAGGTCTCACAGTGCATAAGCAGTTTGTAAATTTAACTATTTTCAAGGCTGTTGTCAGAGATTAAACGTCAAGAGTAACAAACTTGGTGTGCAACTAATGGGATTAAGACCACATAGTAACTGGGAAATCAATCCTTACAGTACTAGTTTTATGCGCCTTAATTACACCTTGCTTTGTAATTAGCATTTATATTCCTGGGTTTTTTTGCAATTTCTCGTACTGCATATTAAAACTATGAAATTTAATGTCGTTCGTGTGAGCAAACATGGTTGAGATTACAGAAGAGATGTCAACGAGACCTCATATTCCCTCTCAAGCTGGCAACGAAGGGCCAGTACTGTTGCATCTCCGCCACCTCCACCTCCACCATCTTCTCAACCTGAGGTCAGAGAAAGTAAGAAGCGGAAGAGGACATCTTGGGTATGGGGCATTTTACGACGAGTTTTGATGAAGATGGTATTAAATGGGGGAAGTGTAACCATTGTGAAGGCAGAATGCTTTTGTTTGTTCATTTTTCCCTAGTTGGATTGGCAGTACCATTGGGTACATATTTAGATAGGATGGCTCTTATTTGCTTTGTTGTTGCAAAATTTCTTTTTTGTTTTTTGGGAAGCATTTTTTTTATACACAGTCAAGGTATTAACTAGTAACCAGAAAATCCAGAAAAAGAAAGAAAAAAAAAACGGTTATACCCGCCACCCTATCCTACCCGATCCGCCAATTGATGGGTCGGGTAGGATCTTACCCGTTTAGTGGCGGGTAGGGTGGCGGGTAAAAAATTTCTTACCCGCGAGTCAGCGGGTAGGGTGGCGAAATTGGCCAGATCCTACCCACCCTACCCGTTGTGCAGCCCTAGTAATTACCTAGTGTGTATGTACTGTGCAGGTATCATAAGAAATGGGCTTTTATTTCGGTTATTAGTGGGTTAATTTTATTTTGCAGCTGGGCTGAATGTCTATCCCCCCCACAGTGAGTGAACTACCCCGGTATTAGGGGTGTGCAAAAAGTTCGGAACCGCGGATTTCACCCGTATCCGTCCGCAAAATTGCGGGTAATACCCAATTCGCAAGATCTACGGGCCAGACACGGGTGAGACTTTCAAATCCGCACTTTTAACGGTTTGGTTGCGGTTGGATTTATAAATCCGCGGATTCACCCGCACCGTAGGATAGTAAAGAAAAGTAATAAGCCGGGACTCAAGCCCAGTGGTAGCATCAACACTTGCTTAGGACTTCCAGTGGTAGCGTCAACACTCAGACTGATAACTTGTGAAAATAACGTAATAAAATGTATGGATGCATCTTAATGTTTGATTATAACTAATATATAAGATAAGATAATAAAGATATAAGAAAGCACAAATGAATGTAAAGAGACAAGCTTTCACGTATACTACTATAGCAATGCACAAATTTCGGGTACCTTTAGTACTCAAGCTCTTTGTGTCCTGTTGTTTGAAATAGATGCTACGGGTGGTCAAGAGGTTTGTGATAGTTCTTGGAATAAATTTCAGCCCAAACTTTATTGAAATCAACTCCTTTAAAGCCCTAAGCCATGCGAGGCCATGCGTCGCGCGGTGAGAATACCCATCCTTGGGTGAGCGTCACCGCCCCCTTGAAAATTCTCCATTCCACTTTTTCTCTAATTACGTGAATGTAACACCAAAAAACTCTTTCGGTTGAAAAAAACGGAAAAAAAAACAGGCAGAGAAAAAAACATAAGAGATGTAGGCTTTCTCTTTCAGCGTCTTTCTGTTCATCATTGTTTCTGGAAGATGGAGTTGAAAAAAAATGGAGGGTTAACTATTTCCAACATCTAAGAGGAAGATTGATTTACTGATGTTTTTCTAATCTAAGAGGAAGATTGATTTCCAACATTGAAATTTGGTGAATTATACCACGATATCTGAATTCGAGATTGGATACTTTACAGAGAAGCATCAACCATTTTTCTTACAATCGACTCTCTCTCAAAGTAGAAAATTAGATTTTGGAGGTCGGAGAACGTAACCCCTAACACGAACAGCAGTCGAGTTCTGTTTTTGGGATAATATTTTTTCTCGCATCTAGGGTTTTTAGTTCTTTCTGTTTTTCATTATACAGTTCTTTCTGTTTCATTATATTTTTTTTTTCCTTTCAAGTTTCGAATTTTCATTTTAAATTGGGTTATTGGCAGTTGGTAATTCATGTTGATGAATCATGCTTCCAATGTTCCCTACACCATCAGCACCATCGTAGCCAGCTCCACCATCAAAACAGGTTCTCCACCAAGCTACACAACCATTATCAATTTACTTCAGGTACAATTGTTACATCTCTACCAATTTCATTTCAAATCCAACTGTTACAGTACCATTGTGTTAATTAAATTTTTGGGTTATTCCCAATTTCGAAATTGGTCAAGTTTAAGTTTGTGAACATTGGTTGTTTGTATAAATGTCTAACAGAATATGATTAGGTAGTGGTGAAGATTTAGCCATGGTTGTGAACATTGATTGTTTGTTTAAATGCCTAACAGAATATTGGTAGTAGTAGTAGATCACGATTAATTATAGTTAAGTACTTATAAATTGACTAAATGATTTTATAATTTTTACTGGCTGAATTTTCGTTACATTTCGGAAACATCCTACTTTAGAAACAACTAAAACTAAGACTTTCCTTCGTTTCAGTCAAACTTTGGATGCCAAAATGAATGAGAATGTGATGGGTTAAGCAAACAGTTGAATAATTTGTTCATTCTTTTGATAAATTTTTCATGGATTTGTTTTTGTAGCTTGGATTTGTGTATCTTGGTTGAAGATTCTTGACCCACTACTGGCATTTATATGGTGTTGAACTTAACATTTTCTGTTATTCAACTTTCCCAGACATCAATGTGCAGTGAGATTGGAAAGAGCAATCAATGTAGCTGCCAGCCTGCCAAAGAGTTGGGTCTGCAGTGCTCCAGCCTCACGATATGAGATACTAAATGAAAAGATAAGTTGCTGCTGTAAAATCCAGAGAAGACTTAAGTACCAGGCGAAACTCAGGTAATTGTATTGTATTTATGAGGGCGACATACTGGCCGCAGGTTGAAAGTTAGGCCAAAATCTTGAATTTTAGAGATCCTGAACCCTGACCGATCAGGTTCAAGGGTTTCTACTTATTTTTCGGTTTTTTAATGAACACATGCCTTAAATCGTTGTCTCCTTATACGGACTTTTTTTTACCTAATGCTAAATCTTAAATCCAATACTCTCTCCCCGGCCCTAAGTTTTTTCCTATGGGAATGATATAAACTATTAATTAATTGGGAAGGTGGGTGTCTTCTGTTATTTGGTGCAATGATGTCCACATTTTCCAGACTAACTGTAGATTGGTTTACTGCTGCTATTGTTATACTTAATAGGTGGGATGTGCGAATTTTTGAGACACTGGCAGGCATCCAGCTGTAGAAGAAGTGTCATTCTCAATTCATTATTGCCTGTAAGGGGAGTATCCAACTCAATTTCCATGGCCTCAGCCAAAACATCTACTGATTCTGAGGGGAAAAAATGCGCCTAGGTAACAATTATGACGTAATGCTTTTTCTTTATTTCTGGTGAGTGTCTTGGTAACAATCACAGGGAGTTTCTAAATGATTGTATTTGGTTAAGTATTCTTCTACTAAATCGGCGGTACTGATTTTATACTTATAGAAAATGTTCTTATTATTAGCAAATGATCATTATGAGGAATGGAACGAAAAATGAATTTGATAAATGGTTTTGAGAAATGGGAAAGTCACTTATGGATACATATTTGAGAGGAGCAAATGGACTAAAATGGCCGAAATTAGAGTAAAACAACTAAAAGTGGGCTTGAAAGCCAGCGGTTAGGTCACCTTTTCTATGTGGTTGCCCCCTGGAGTGAGGAGCATGTACAGGAAAGTGAAAAGCACACGACATTTATAAAGAATAAATTCTAAGCTCAAAATAATGCAATAAAGAAAAACTTTTTGATACATTGTTAGTTAAATTGCGAGTGAATTAGTTCATGTATTTTAACGTATTGTATAGCATTATTAGTATTTTTAGCCTTTATACTGCATATATTGCAGCTGCATTAAGGGATTTCGTCAATCTGGATATCCAGCAAGTGCATGAATACATAAATTTCTGCTTCTAACACATCATAAATACATAGTGATTGTGTTTGATGTAACTGAGATGCTATTGTTCCTAGGTCAAGAAGTAATGTCGAAAGTTAATTAGATTGATACATTGGTGTTTATATCCAGGACAAGATGTGTTATTGTGAAGCAACGATTGTTGGACTGGCAGATAATAAAGACTTATACTATATGGCATGCAAAACTTGAAAGAAGAAAGTATAATATGTGACATATCATCTTGCTTTTTCCGTTAGTTTTTCTTGGTTCCCAATTATGCAACTTAATGATAATGACTCCAATTTTAAACCAGTCAATTTGTGGTTTTCGATTAAGTCGATTTTAAAGTTTGGGGACATCGATTTTAAAGTCGATTCTAGGTGCTGGTGCGAATGTTGCCAAACCAAAAAAGGCTCAGCACCCGTTGTTTTCGGATTGGACATTGTCAGCCTTAATGTAAGTAATTTGCTCATTTTATGATGGTACACAAAGTTCACTTGATTCTTCAACCGCCTATTTAAACACCTTAATCAATTCAGCATTGATTTGTGCTCCAGTTAATTCTATTTAAACACAAAGTTCACAGATGTAGGCTTTGGAATCTTCAGGGAATCAGGGGAATCAAAAACATTTTTCCACCTATTAATCTTATTTGAGAGTTTTAGATTTTGAGGCTTGGTTTCATGGTTTGTGCTCCAGTTAATTTTGTATGCATCTTACCTAAAGTGATTGAAGCATGAAGAGTTTTATCGCCTCCATTACAGCATTGGACAACCGTCAAATGAGATTTTTTTTTTATGTATGTCTCTGGAATTACTGAAAGTTGCAGGACAATATTAAATTCAGATAATGTTGGAGTCACTTACATGTTGCATATGTTCCAAATACAGCTTGGAGGTACTATGCAGATAGGCACACTACCCATCATTGAAAGATAGGAGATAGGCAAACTCTCATGATGCACAGTCATAAGCGACGGGGCGAGGCTAAGCCGAGCCACACCAAATCAAAAATTCTATGTAACGGGGCGAGGCGTAGCCGAGCCATACCCAATCAAAAATCCTAAGCAACGGGGCAAGGCATGCCGAGCCACACCCAATCAAAAATACAATGCTAAATCAAAATGCACGACGTGACGAGGCGAAGCCACATCACACCCCGTAGTATATGATTAAAAAAAAAATAAGATGCCCGGTGCGTAGTACGGGCATAAAATCTAGTTTGAGTGACATCTGGACCAATCTTCAAACTTTTTTTTTTTTTTAAACTAAATCGTGGTTAATCCGCATCGGGACCGTATCACCCGCTAATCCGCGGATGATTGGACCGGACACGGTTAGATTTTCCAAATCCGCAATTTTGACGGATTGGACACGGGTGACCCCTAATCCGCATCCGTCCGTCCGTTACACACCCCTACCCGGTATAGAAATTGTAGCCAGTTGCTTTTAGCACTGATCAGATAAAGGTTTATGCTATTTTAGCTGCTGCCGGTTCACTTTGTCGATGTAAGGCTAAGCCTATATAACAACTTTTTAAGCATCTTCATGAAGACTGAACACTTTGTACTTGTACTGGTTCTTTTTGCAATACTTTTTTGATTAACATGTTGAGGTGTATTTATAAAAGGTTTTACCTATATCCAATCCCCACTTTTCCTAAATCCCATCCCAACCATACAAACTAGATTTTTGTAATTCTTTCTAAATCGGGTGAACAAAACTGTCGCTATTACTCATCTCCATCCGCTGCAGTCTTCATTATCCTTGACCCCTTTGCCAAATTTAATCATAATAGATTTGATAATCCACCATGACTCCTAACTTCCGTGACTACCAGTACTCTTTTTTGATCTAATAATGGTTTTATACCATATCTCATATATTACTACATCTGCATTCTTCTAATGACCCAACAATGGTTTTATACCAAAAACGAGAACTATAACGATCATCCGACGAATCAGTAATCAACTTTTTCTTTCATTATTGATTTTCCTATTGATAAGATGGAAACAGTGTATAGGAACTGAAATTAAGATGCCAGGGGTTTATATAATTGAGTTCTCATGGAATTTAATTAGGTTTTCATTGTAATCAATTACCCCAAGTTTAATCATTTCCGTTGATGAATTGTATTCTTGTCCACACACTATCATACCACAGTAAAATTCAATCTCCAAGATGATGAAAACGGTGACTTGATGATTAATTTTGGCAACCTAATACCTAATTAGGGAAAACAATAGTGAGTATTGCTTACTCAATTTATAAAGTGTTACACAAAATCTGGTGTGTGGTTGGGATGGGATTTAGGGAAAATGGGGATATGAAATAGGTAAAACCTTATAAAATGCTCCATTTTCTATGTTCATGTAGATGTAGTAGAGCTCAGAGCCGGGCCTGAGGGCGTGCAGGCCGTGCGACCGCAATGAGTCGAACGCGTGACGTTGGGGTGAGAAAGGTAAGTACGCCATCCACCAGGCCATGAAATTGTTTTTGTTATTTATTTTATCCCTTGAATTATATTTAGACATGGATCTTTATCTACATATATCGCTATACCCATGGCTATATGTTTTGAGTTTCTTTCGGGTATTCTTGTTCTTGTAGATGGACATGAACAAAACGAGTTACTACTCCCGTTTAACTAAACGTTTTATCTAGCACACCATTGTCTATAATTTTGCAATTATTGACATTTTTTGCTTACGCTCGTTGTAAAATTATCAAAAAAATATATTTGACCTTATAAAAGGCCCTACGATTTTTTTTCGCACAGGGCCCTTCTAGGCACAGGATCGGCTCTGGTAGAGCTGTGACAACTTCATCACCAGAAGAAACTTTGAAACCAGCTGGCGCAACTCTTATCAAGAAGGAGATCCAAAATGTCTCTACTCAAGACATTCTCGGTGGTGGCCGTGTTTTTGGTTGTGACAATATGTATTGGTTATCTTGTGTAGTTTATTTACTCCCAAATATCCTGTTGCATCCATTAAATAACAAGATTGCTGATATGAGTACCAGATTAGGTGGGGGTGTACCAAAATCAAGATAAGACAAAACAGTTTTTCATATAGGACAAAACAGGTTTTGCCTTGGCTTGGTACACCACACATAGCCTGGTACTCCCATTAGCAGCATTGCATTAGTAATGCCATGCTGGAAGATACATTTTGCAATAAATAGTGATTTGCATTTTGATGGTTCTGTGTCCTGCTGCCGTTGTAGTGTTACTCTTTGGCTGGTTCACTTGTATCCGAGTTTTAACATTATTTGTGTCACAATGAGGTCAAATAAAATGACAGACTGCAGTGCAGATATGTAGCTTTAGTCACCATTGCTATATTGGCTGCCAATAGCATCGGCCCAAATGCTTTATTCTCCGACTAAATAAATGGTTGGTTGTAAATTGTGCGCTTTTTAGCTGTAAAATTAGATCCTCACCGTGACCTAAAAATTTGAAGTTGCTAAAAAGTTAAGCAGCATAAATTACATGGCTTTTTAGCAGCATAAATTACATGATCGTTGATAACTGAAATTCTACGACCAAACATTCTCATTGGAGAAGAAACAAGAGCTTTGGTGCAAAAGAACAAGTTGCATTAGAGATCGTGAACCCTTGGGTCTAATTTTGAAACAAATGTTTTAGTTTTCTTACTAAAACCCAATGTTTTTAGGGGGCAAAACGCTGAAGTTTTAAATGATCAGATAAAAAAAGAAAACAATTTCAGCCTTGTTGAGAAATCTGAATCTCCCATCACCTCGTTTTGTTCTTTTTCTGGGTTGGGGCTTGATGAGATGCTACTGCTGCAGATATTTTCTTCCAGGACCTGATAACAATGAGTGATGGTATCCAAACCCAAAATGAATTTGCTATTATGTAATACGAATAATAATAGAATGGGCTGATGGCGAAGTTATCTCCTTGCAAGATGGACATAATGAAATATGCTGCCGTCCCGTATAGCTGCCCCAAAGAGATGGAGATCTGAAGTAAATCGCTGTAATATTTTCTTTTCGCTATAGCGTACCTGCAAAAAAACATAACCATAGACAAGTCAGAAAATCGGGTCATTAGACTGAACTAGCTAACCTATTTTTATTGAAAAGTTTATGCACAATTAGTAATCCGTAAAAATGGATTTACTTCTTTTTCATTTCCTGTTGGTTATTGACTTATTTTATTCTTCAAAATAATACTTCCAAATGCTACAGTACTTCCTCGAATCCTATTTTTATTCAGATTACTTTTCAAATTATCTATCCGAATACTGATGAAATAAGATCAACTCGTACCAAATTTTCGACATTGAATATATTTTAACACAGAAGTACTGCACAATGACATGGAAATAAAACTTACACTGCCAAAAGGCAAGCTGGACCCTCGATAACTGCAGTGAGGCCTTCAATGGTAACAATTCCTGCATCTCTACCAGCATATCTCGAGTCACCTTTGCTGTATTCTTTCCCTGTAATTAAGGTTCTTTCATCAGTTACCCACCAACTGTAAATCATTTAGCAATAACATTTTGTAATCACCGGGTTGAAAGTGTGAAATAAAGAAGAACTCACAAACTTCGGCAAGGAATTTGCCAGTCTTGTCCTTGTAGAACTCTGGAGAGAAAACAAAATATCCTTCAAGAACCATGTGGGTCAGGCCTGTGAACGCCCACCAACACATAATCAATCTCTCCATCTTGGATAATTTGGCACACCGACCTGGCATCACAGAAAAAAAGAAGCAATTTTTAGTCAAAAAATCACAGAATAATATTAGGTGTGTAACATTGATGTATGATGCTCTTCCTCAAGACATGTTATTAACATTGATGTATGAAACAAGTAGGTAGTTGTGCCAGTGTCAAGCAATGGTATGAAGTGGTGAACACAGTGAGATGGATAACAGCTGCACATGTATAGATATACTTGAGCTGTCTCTGCAGTTATGTGCATCATCCATATTTAAATTCTCTGTATCTAGAATTCAGATATCTTGCATACACTCACAAGAGATTAACCTGCAAAAATATTTTATGTTCAAACATTATTCTGTAAAAATACCAACATATCGTTATGCCCTTTCTGTCATTTAAAACATGATCTCAACTCAGTGTATCTTAAGCTTCAAACCAGCATGGAATAAACATGAAAAACAATTTAAATCATATACAATGTATAGTAACTTCGAAAGGGCTCATCCTTGGTGTTATTTGGGACGGGGATATGCTAATCTTCTTAATTTGCTTACAACCAAATTGAACTTAAAACTCCTCAAATGGACGATACAGTTACAGTATTTGCAATATTGTTACTCCAAAGTGAGATCAATTGATTATCATGTCTAACCATATAATCATGGATTTAAGGTAAAAAAAAGGTCAACGTTGCACCAAATTGAGACGATCAACATTCAACATTATGATAGTAGATGGAATTGTAGTCAAAACTAATCAAGCAATTAAATCTGCTGTAAACACAAGAGTATTCTAAAAGACTGAAAGAAACACTCGAAGTTAAATCTGATACGATAGGAGAGGAGGGGATTATATACCAGAAATGAGCCAGATAAAAGAAGCAACAAGAATAGAGGCGGTTCCATATACACCAAGAATGGTAGACTGGGCTAGAGAAACTGGTACGTAATCTTCAAGGATTAGATCCTGCGGCACATATGGATGACTGACCATCTTTACTTCAAATTAAAATCAGCTAGTTTCGCCTCCTGCAATTGTTAACAACAAAAATTAACTCAAATGAAATCGGAAAGAGTTGGAATCCAAATGTAATATAGGAATCAATCAAGTAAGGTTTTGATTTAGGAAAACTAGAAAAACATCAAGTAGATAGAGACATATAGAGAATAATTGTCGGTCAGATCAAGAAGTTATATAGCCGTTGACCAACAAATTATAAATGAAAAACAAGGACAACTGAAGTTATTGAGAATCAAAATCAAAAGGTACACTGCTACTGCTAATAGTAGTTTCAGAATAGCCATACCGGAAACTGAAATATTATACAGACAGTAGAACCAAAAAGATTGTTCATTTTATTTTTTTTTGATGAAAATCAAATTTATCTACTTAATCGACTAAAAATTGGAAAAAGAAAAATAGAAAAAGAAGTACGGATCGGAATTTCGAACCTTATGAAGATCGTAACAAAACGTAGCAAGAACTTCCTTGCAGCACAACAAAACCGGGTTTCGAAGGTCAATTTAGAGAGAGGGACAACGAGAGAGAGAGAGAGATCCTCTTTAAGAACAGGGCCAGAGATAAGAAATGCCCATATTTATGCACGTTGAGACAGATTGCAAACTCTTCATTAAACCAATCCAGATGGGCAGGCGGGCCCTCTCGCGTGTTGAGTTTGTTGACTGATGCTGGGTTTAGGTCGGAGGTGAAATCCCACATTAGTCCTTCCTCGAGGCTTGTCAAATATCGATATTCGAAAATTTCGGGTGACTCTACGTGAGTTCAGAGATTTTTAAAGACTCTCCGACTGATTTTCAAGGAATTATGGTAATTCATTGAGACAATAAAACATACTCTTTCTATTTTTTGAAAAGAGATACTTTAACTTTTTTATTTTAGCCTAAAAATAGGCCAAATTGAAAAAATAAAAAGATTCTTTTTTAAACTATGAGGGAGTATATGAATTTCAGCTTACACATATGAGACAAACAATATATTTATTTATTTATTTTTCAAGGAATATATGAATATTTCAATGAAAATGTATTAGTCCATGCATGGATAACAAAAATTGTAACCATTTTTTCAATAAAATCAAAACGAGACGAACATAAGGGATTTGAATCTCTAGTAAACTTATTGGGTTTTGGAAGACGACATTTTTTTTCTTCATTTTTTATGAATTTAAGTGTAGCTTCTTATTGTTTTGTATTTAACTAGCCCTTAACCCGTGCCGTTACGGCACGGGCCATGATGTTGGTTCATTTTTAATATATCGTATAATTTGTGTCCCGAATACTTATCAACTCCTTATGATTTAATATGGGTTTGTCATAAAAATAGTTGGGATTTTCCTCTCTTTTTTTCTTGTTTTTTTCCTTTAATATTTTCATGGGAGATTTGCTCAAACGAAAAGAAATATAATCTTAACTTCCAGACACTTTTTTATTTAGGTTCATCGCTTATAATGAGATAATGCTCTACATGAACATGGAAGTTTAAATATTTTTTGGAAATATGTCGTCAGCAGCGCTCATCTCAGTAAAATCAACTAATCAATACCGTCCATAAAACTCTTCCCATGCTCATATTTCGCTCCAGCTGACTCATCTTTCATGGTCATGTTGTCGATCCTCCAAATAGGCAGAGAATATTATTTTTTTGCATCGAACGGATGATATAAACTCTCCAATGTGACATGATTTTCCTGTAATTTTTCAACAACCATTAGATGACAATGTTTAAAATGTGTACCCATTACCTTTTCGAAGGGATTGTATATATGCGAACCTCTGCCATTAAATCTTCAACAAAGTATTGTGCCCAGCAGTTCGTCTTAACGAAGGCTTTGGTAACTTCAAAAGTCTTGGACATTTTGTCACTTCTATATGTTCCTACTTTCACTTGGAATACAATCATGACACATTACCTCATAAAGAACCTTGATCCTATTTCAAATTAATAGGTTGTCAATAGATCCTTTACCAAAAGTTGACATCTTCTACGTTGAACATTTATAAAAAAAAATTATGGTATTGTGGATCGTTGCTTTCTAAGGCTAAGTCCTATGGGCTAGATTGGACTGCTAGATTGGCCAAAAAGTGTTGCAAATCATGAAAAAAGTGTGGGGAAAAAGTTAACACTCTTTCTAGCTACTTCTTTCTCCTAGCATTTGCTCGCAGTTGAACTATCAGTGAGATTGAAACGCTGAATAGTGCGGCGCTCAAAGAGTGACACAAACACTGCATTATTCAGCGTTATGCGAATATTCCAGAGAATAACGCCGAATTGTTAGGCGCTAGAGGTCGGACGATGTTCCATTCGGCGTTGATCGCGACATTTTGCTCCATCCATCCATCCTTTTTTTTTTTTTTAACTAACGGCTATTTTTTCCGAATTCCATTTCTACATGTTTGGCAATTTGTTTCAATCGTATTTTGTTTCAAAATTTGGAAATTTATCAAAGTAAATGTAGCCGTTTGAGAATTTGTAATCTTCCATTACATTGCAAAACAAAGTTACAATGTTTTTCGTAGAAACTAAAAAGTACATTGAAATTCAAATCCTACTTCTAAATAACTTAAAACATAAAAAACTACATTGAAATTGAAATCCATGTTCTTCCTTAGATACTCTTCCTCTTTTTCATATTTGGACTCTCTTTGTGCTTGTGCGTTTTCAAAGTTCGATGAGTTTATCCATTTTTTCATCTGATTTCTGCGATGCTTTAGCCTCACAAGCCTTTTTCTTTGCTTGATCTCTACCTTCACTTCTAACATCATCGGTTTGTTCAAAATAGCGTCTTCTCTTTGATCTCTGAGAAACATTTTGGGAGAGAAATTGAACATTTTTGAGAAGAACTGTTAATGGGGGAAAGGTCGAGTTTTCTGTGAATGTATCGAGTCTTCTCAACGCCGAACAGAGCGGCGCGTCAACTTAGCTGACTATGGTCAAACGTCGCTTGATTCGGCGTCCTCAAACGTCCTACTGTTCGGCGTGTAACGCCGAATTGTTAGGCGTTTAGCTGCTAGATTGGCCATCCCATATGGGTTAGGAGGTTTCCCTATCTGACGTGGATGGCCAATCTAGCAGCTAAATATCTAGCCCATAGGACTAAGCCTAATATTGTAGTTTTCAAAATTGGCCTATTCAAGTCCCACGACTTTCTAAGTTTATATATTCTGTTTGTTTTTAACATTTTAGTTAGCCATATTATGTTTGTTACTAACTTTAAACTTGATGTCATCTTCTACAATGAACTTTATGTGATTTTAGAATCGAAATAGTTATACCTCTTTCATTCGTATCAAGTAATCCGTTGTATATCCCAACAATTCTTCTACAACAATTCCTTTCTTTGCCGTTTCCGGACTATCAATAGCCATTATTGTCAAACGCAATCTGTCTAATTTTTGTTGATGTTATGTATTTGCAATGTTTATTTTTCTTAAATAAATAGATTGTGGAAAAACTAAAAAAAAAAAAAGAACATAAGTATTACATCGGGTCTAAGTTACTATATCCAAAATACTCCATTAATCGCTTAGGGTGCCTTGTTTCCTCAAATTCCTCGTTGCATTCTAGATAGTACATGCAACACCAATCATTTGCGAAGTGAGCTATTTGCGCAAGTGTGGTCAATATATCCCTTACCTGTAATAATAATAACAACACGTCAATTTTTATCAAGGCGTCCAGTTGTAAATGGTATGAATCTAATAGATTTGAATTGTACCTCAATCTAAGATATCACCTTCTTCTCACATAACATATCAATTGAGGAAGGACAAATCTTGACCACTCTTTACATAGGCAGAGTTAACCAAAGTATGTTTTGCAATTGTCTTACGTGGAAATTATTATTAATCCGTATTTTAGTCGGCTCCTATCGAAGGCAATCTAATTAGTCCTATAGAAAGTTAATCTTAAGTTTTTTTACCTTATTTCTTGACCAAACTATTGAAGTATTCTCAGTCATTTCTGCTTTGTGTGATCTACCCATCTGTATCTACTATACCTTCTAACCCAGTGAATGAACCTATACATATTGATCCGTAATTTGATATTGTTGATTTGTAACCAAGAGGTCGCATGATTTGAGAATGTAAAATATAAAAAATATTCTATAAACATCGGAGGTGAAATTTAGATTTATGATTTAGAGTTTTTTATAGTGATTTTGATGAACAAACATAATTTTCAAACAAATATTTTAGAATGCAAATACAGTTTCCCGGTCAATAAGGTTTTATATCGGGAATTGAGTGAAAGTTGTTGTCTTTGTATGTAGTTGTCGCGAAACAACTCGAAATTGATGGTCTTTCAGGAAAAAGAATGTAATAGTACTTGGGAGAGTGATAATGTTCTCTTACGCGGGTACACCAATTGCGTTTATATAATACGGATACCGTTTCGGTGATCCAACAGTTATGATCATATTGTCTTATACATTCCGGTATCATCCTCGAAATATTTGATTTTTGTCCTTATCAATCGTGCTAAAAACAACCAATTACATCTTTCACAATATAATGTTGCATGTTTTGTGAAGATTTTTTTACTCGGTCAATAAAACTCACTAAAAAGCAAAAACTATTATTATCCACTACTATTACCAACACCCACCACCATAAAAACCATCCACCGCCACTTGTTTCTTCCACCAATAGTAATGTTACCACCTCCACCATTCACAAACACCCGCCACCATTTATACTAACCTTACTTCCACCACCACCATTAGAATTAATATAGTTTTTAGTAAAATTATTTATTAATAAAATTATGTATTTATGTTAGATTATTAAAGGGACATTTATAATAGAAATATAATTAATCATTGTGAACAATCAATGAGACACTAATTAATAAAACATTTAAAAGTGGTTAAGTTGAACAAACCCCAGCGGTAAATTTATCTTTGCCAAGGACAAATCCTGACCACTCTTTACATAGACAAATCGATAATAAGTAATTTCATATGTTCAGATCTTGATTCGTGTCGTTCGTTTAGTTATTACATAACATGGCAATTGATTGCACCAATTTTTTAAAATGGACATGTGTTTTATCGAGTTTATTTTAACATTAAAATGATCAACCACGTTTTATACTTTATAATATAACGTTACATATTTTGTGGCCTTACGAAATTAGCATAATATGTTTTAGTTCACCAATACCCGCCACCACCATAAACCCATATGAATCCATTTTTTTTTATCCACCACCACCTAGTGGCAGAGCCAAGGGTTGACTAACCTGGCTCTAACCCCTAAAATTTTTAATAACTACATAAATTTTTTAGTTTATTTTATAAATAGTACTCTGTCCATATATATTTATGGTTTAGTCCACCACAGTTTACATGTTTCTTTAAAAAAAAAAAAAGTAGGCCTCATCAATGTCAATTTTTGACTCCACCACTGCCACCATCACTGCCACCTACCCCATGTAGGTTGTTGGACGCAATTCTAATTTCCAATCACAAATGCCATGTATGAGGTTTAGATTGAACAAAATGTCATCAATTGATTAGTTTCATTATTTTTTTCCGTGTATATATTCGTTTTTGTATTGCAATCAATTTTATTTTAATATTAAAAAATCATGATTTATACGATATACTACCAAAGATAACAAAGGGTACCATTTGGGTGATCCAACTACGATCATGAAAATATTGTCTTGTATGATATCATCCCCGAAATATATGGTACCTTCATTTATCAAAAGTGTTAAAAACAACCAACCACATCTTCCACACTACGAAGTTATCGATGTTGTAACGACAACATAAAATTAATAATGTCCACCACTACTCACCAGCACTCACCGTCACTACTTCTTCCACCACAAACCAGGAGCGGAGCCATGATTTTGAGGAAAGAGGGAGAAAAAAATTCTTGGCAAGTTGGATACATGTGAAAAATGGACTTTGTATCCCATTTTACGATAAAAGAACAAAAATAAGTATAATTGTGCTTAGCTCGCCCTTAACCACCACTAATCTTTCGGCCTCCACCTCTTCTACTACTCATTGTCGCCAAAAATGTCTATTGATATTATTTATCAAAATTACTTATTAATAGAAATAAGTAGTGGATTAGGTAGTAGTGGATTAGGTAGTTTTATTTTTCATCGCTTAGGGGTTGCTATTCAAAGAGGTGTTGGTGCTCAGCTTGTCGCTAGGCTACCAACCAAAATCTCTGTGTAATAATTTTTGTTTCATTTTTAATAGAAATAAATATTATAATTAATTAAGAAAACATTTTTAATTAAAAAATGATTAGTCATTTATTATGAGCAATTAGTGAAACACTAACTAAAGAACACTTTATAATGAATAGATTATTTATTATGTGCAATTAGTGAAACACTAATTGATAAAACAATAATGATATTTAAGTTGAACAAACCACCATCGTTGATTTATTATAATTAATTAAGAAAACATTTATAATTAAAAAATGATTAGTCATTTATTATGAGCAATTAGTGAAACACTAACTAAAGAACATTTTATAATGAATAGATTATTTGTTATGTTCAATTAGTGAAACACTAATTGATAAAACAATAATGATATTTAAGTTGAACAAACCACCATCGTTGATTTATCTTTTCTATTCATTCCAACCAAGGTGGAACACTGGTTAGAGGCTACTCTTATGACACATAGGTCATGAGTTCGAACCTCTCCGTTATAAATTTTTAAAATCCTTATCTTGACTTAAGTATTCATTTTTCATTCATAATATTGGAATTAACGCCACACATGCGAGTTGTAAGGTGTGGCACGGAGCACCGTAGCCCTTGATTTATCCTTGTCTGGACAAATCCTGACCACCACTAACAATGGCAAACTTATCCTAGCTTTGTTTTGTACTAATGATGAATACCATGATATTATTAGCCTTTTGATGTTTTTTTGTACTACGGATGAATTGTTTGCTTTGTTTTAGTATGCTCATTCATAGTGATTTTGGGTAATATTCTCACCATTTTCTGGAAGTCAATAACCCATGTTTCATGATTAAGTGTTAGAATGATTTTGGGAATATTATGTATACGGGGTGCGAGATCGGTTTTGCTGCCACAAACAAATTGACAGTCCTTATTTGTTCTTCGTCGCTCATTTTAGGCATTCAGATTACTATAACTAATGAAGATAATAAATTTTGTCCCGTTGACACACTATTAACCATTTGTTGGAGTTTTAATGTTTAATTTACCGTTCTCCATTTTCTTTCTTGCACAATTCGCAGAGGTGGTGAGCATTATATAGTTTCTTCAATTGTAAGCCAAGCGAGATTATGTGTATAACGTTGTTCGACATAAAAATGTGATTTGCATCATATTGTTCATAGGTTTGAATCTCCACTTTATTTTGCTTTTCTTATTTTATGAGCAATCCTTACTTTCTTAAAGTTGTTTAGAGAACCATAAGCATAGTTAAGAAAATGTATGATGAGATGAGTTTGCATTATTCAGTGGGTACATGATTATGTTGTTATCTTTGAAACTGTTCTGCATGCTCCAAGGATGTAAAAATATAACCAGACTTTGAAAGTGCATGTAACCAGAATCTTGATATCTTGAAAAATTGAGACTACATTATAACTACTAAATTGATCATAGATACGTTGCAAATAAAGCCCACCATATGACTTCTACAAATATGAATAAAATTGTGTAATCGAGTCAAAGATCAAACCTTGGAGTAGGAGGTGAAACATTAATAGATTCAGGCTTTCTCCAGATCCTCTTTAATGTGTTCTAGGCTTAGCGCACCCTCAAGTAAACCTTAATCAAATTCAAAAACAACCAAAGACAATAAGTGAAATGTTGTTAATCAAAAATAGAAAAGAGTGGCCAATAGCTAATACTTAATACCAAAAAACATAAGAATATTATACCCTGATAACAAAAACAGAAGAATATTATACCTTCATTTTGTGGTACACAAAACTACCATGAACTGAAGCATGACTAATTTTGGTTTTGGACACTAATATTACAATAGCATTAGCATCTGCGTCTAATATTAACTTAATTCTTACATCATTATAAAGGATTTCTCTTGTTTTTGCTTATTTTTCTTACATTTTTTTTATCTTTATCTTTGTCTTCGAATTATACATTATACATGGTTCAGGATCCTAGATTATAAAACTTCGAAAATTTGTGACTCATTGATGTCAGGGATAGTACAACACATCGCGGATGGCGTCATATTTATCTCTGGAGAGAAGTCTTAGAGATTTATGTTAGTGGAGACCTATTGGGAGTCATGATCAGGAGTTCGCTAAAATGGTCAATAATGGATAAGTCGGTAAGGACACTCAATCACAATTTTGTTCATTGTTTGAGTCATCATCTTGGACATTCTCCACCTGAATGCTAATATTCAATTCCCCCCTCATGGGAGAGAGGCGAATCTTTTTGGTGAACTCAATCAGATTCAGTTCCTTTTTGGTTTATCTCGATTAATTTACTCTTCTGACTTATCTTATTTACTGATTGTGTTGTATAGTTTGAATAAAAAATAAGTTTGTGTAGTCTTGAAAATATGTTTAGTATCATTTCAATAACTGGAGATATTTTTGTCATCTCCAGGTAATTTGGTCGATAATGAAGTATGGTACAAAGTTCATGTACGTCTTCCATCATATAATTAGAGTACAGTGAATTTGTATCTTCATTTTCTTCTTCCTGCTTGTGTTTTTCTCCTGGGAAATTTGGTTTCATATTATAAAATTGCAACAAAACTGATTGTGAAGTTGTGCGTGGATTATAAGTTGCTCTCCTTTTTCCAGTTTCAGCCAATAATGCTAAGAATTCATTCCCTTTAAATTTGTGTTGGGTTATTAGCTATTTCGTCTCTTTCTGTTCATTTAAGTTTCAATTTTAAAGTTTCGAGTAATTTTGTTTTTCGTGCATCGATACCTTACAGAATGTTGAAATGTATACCATCCACCTGAGATATCAATACTATTTCTTCACAAAACATATTGATTTCTTCTACACGAGATCTACTTCTGTTGGCTTTCCCATTTATTCTTACATTATCCATATATGAAATGAAAGTTGTTGGGCTCAACACTTGGCTCCAGTTGTATCTTTCATCTTGGTGAGGTGGGGAAAAAAGATGAGGTCTTTAAGTGCCTAGATTCTTAAGTTCACGTTTTCTAAGGATTATATTTAGATTCGTTAGCGTCACTCAAAGATTTTAGATAGAGCCTTATGTAGAGTCTTAGGGCAATAATTTTACTAAAACTTTGGCTTTCTTTTAGCAGACATGAAGATCACAATATCTATCTACTGTTTTGACGACCAACAAGCAATTGACACCCTCAACAATATTTATTTTACTTTAGCAGGATGCTATTATGACGAGCTCAAAACCTTCTTGGAGTTTCTTTACCGAGGAAATTGGCTAGAAAAAAAGTTTGAGAAGCCGTTTACTTCTTAACGGTTGCAGCTGACAGTACGCGTTCCCATAGTTACAGATTTTTCATGAGTAACCGATTTAGAAATTATTGTTTTCTTCAAATGCACTAAAGGTTCCGGTGATGTTAAAGCTTATTAACTATGAAGAATATGCAAAGCAGAACTAACAGTTTCTGGCACATACTACAAGGGACTCCGTCACCTTTATCGGTGTGGATGTTTAGTGATAAAGAGTGTGAAGGGTGCTTTATCTAGAATCCTTTTTACCTGCAATTAAGACTGGAGAGTTAAGTTTTTTTTTAATGCTGTAAATTACCTGTTTGAAGGATGAAAACATAAAATTGCATGTTGTCGTGTAATGAATACCTGGGCCAAGTGTTGTTTTGTAATGTTACCTACAGAGGTAGCTACTTATGGTAAACAAAATATCGTAAATAGCTACGGGGAGTGAGCGATGTAATATTATTACATGGGCTTCAAGCTTTTGGTTTTGAGGGCTCGATGATAAATTTTGGTCAACGAAAAGCAATCAACAAAATCCCTTTTAACCTATTAATTTTCTAATGGATGAAATATCTTTGATTAATTAGTATTAATGATTAAATTAATAAAATTAAATATGGTTAATGATTAAATAAGATCAATTATAGTTAGGGTTTGAAAAACAAGATCAATTTTATTTTTTATTTTTAAATTTAACTTACGGTTGGAAAAATGTTAAGTATAACTACTTACAGTTGGGTTTTATAGGGACAAAATATTTCTTGAAAATTTTATGGTAGGGAATTCATGTTTTCCCAATCGTAAAAAAATATCCCAACTAATTTATGGTTGGGAGTTTAGAAAAAAATATCCGGTTGGGAGTTCATATTTTTCGCAACCGTATAATTGGTTTATGGTTGGGACATCAATGTATCCCCAACGTAGAGTCGGTTTATTTACGATCGGAAAAATATTGGTTTTCCCAACTGTATGTATATTTGAATCTAATTTCAAAATCCCTAATTTGATCAAATTTAACCTATTTATGCAATAAAAAACAACAAAAAAAAATGGTGTTTTTTTCGGCTCTTACCTAATTGAAGTAATTACTGGTTGAGAATCGACGATTAATCGTCATTGAAGAACAAAGAAAAAAAAAATGGAGAAGAAGAAGAGAGGAAGAGTCGACAATTTGTTTTGGTTTAGGTTTAGTTTTTGGTTTTTAATACATATTTAACTAATTGGAAGATTAACAAGCTCAGCTCCAAGCAACGTACTACTACATTAGTTGAACAGGTTGTCGTGCTAGCCTACCAGCGAGCCTCATGAGGAACCAAGCCGAGGGAGCCGAAGCGAAAAGTGTTGCTATGGTCGTCGCAAGGGGGCAAGCTAACTCTAGCGTCCATGTTAAACTCTGTAATATTGCATCATCTAGGACTCGAACCCGAGACCTCCTGGAGCGCATGAAACCTCTGTGGAGCGCATGAAACCAGCTAAGCTACAAGCCGTTATGAGGGTAATAAGGGTAATAAGGTAGTAATAAAACTAATCAAAGGGTATTTTTGTTATGGATTAGGTCGCTCCACATCCACATTTTGGACATTTATATCCATTGGAACCCTCAAAACCAAATCCTTGGAGCCCTTATAATAGGATTCCTAATGTACGGTTGTGTGAGGTAATTGCAAAGCCAAGATTTTGTGTTAAATTTTGGTTTGTAATGACACCTTCGCAAGTAAATACATAAACAAATGTGAATTGAATATGTAGATTGGATCATGGCACTAGAAGTAAAAATCCGCTTTATTAAACTGAGTATAAGGCCATTGCCTTCATCTTAACCGCGATTTAACCCTCAAAGAAATCGATAAGGACATGATTACATTTTGAGGAGATCGGGTTATAGAAACGATGTGTAAACAATGAGCATGCGTTCTTTTTCTACAACGTGGGTTTGAACAGGAAATTTACAAATACATGACATCAATCCACAAAAATTTGGAGAAGTTAAAATCAAAACAAAAACACACGCTATGCCGATTAAAACAATGTCTAGAAAGGATATTCAAAGCCGACGTAGAAAATCTGTACTCGAAAAAGAATACAACCATGCAAGAATAAAGGGATACCCAAATAAAAAAGCTTGGAAATCATGGACGGTTCAAAGATATATTCATTCATTTTTTGGAGTAGTTTTTAATGGATATAAATTCTTTTGTTACTTTTTGGAGTAGTTTAGGTATGTAATACTTCCAGTTTATGTAATGTTCACCTTATCGTATGGTTCACCAGGTTTTTGGCCGTGTCAAAGGCATTAACAACTGCTTGAATAACTTAAATAGCTTTTGCATTATTACCATATTATTGTTTTGGTAATTCAAATTCTTATCCAAATGAGACCGTTTTTCTCTCCGAAATAGATTTTATATTGCCTTTATTAAATTTTAGACTTAGTCCTTTAAAGTTCTTAGTTTTTTTTTTCTAAATAATTCATAAGCGAATACAAAGAATTGTTCATTTGTTCGTTTCAAATAAATAATTCGATTTTGGTTCAAACCACTCTTAAGCTTGCACGTTCTAATTTGTTAGATAAAAAGCTCAAAATCATCAACTTCAGTTACATTATACTTTGACTGTCGTACAGGTGATGTTCATGGTTAATCAATATAAAATATTTTGATATCATGAAATCAATAATGAACCAGCTATACGACGGAAAAAATTTAGGAAATCATCAACAATATACCTAGATATATAACATAAACCAGACAATATCAATGAACATACCTAGATAACGATCATATTATTGATATTTAATAATATTTTTGCGGGACGTATCAAGCTAAAAATCAAGTGTTCAATACTGAAGACTGCGGTATAACCCACTATACACAATCAACAAACAAATTGAGGCGTTTAACCACAATCTCTTAATTTCTTATGGTGTTATCATCATATAGATATAAAATACCAGTATGTACGAGATACTGTTTTCTATATCTATTTTTGGAAGACATTCGTATGATATAGATGGAAACACAGATAGAACCTGGGATCAAGAAAGAATGCAAGTATGCAAACAAAGGCTTATAATATGTAAAATTGAAGAAAGAAACTTGGAAGTCGAACACAATTCAAAGATATATAAACTCGAATTCGGGTTAAATGACTGGCGGAAGTCAATTACGATTAAAACCTAACAATTCCAGAATTTATTAATCGTGCTGCATGGAATGCAATACTTCGTTTACATTAGAAATACCGGTGTATGTGTGGAATAATCTTTGTGGATTAATAATATATAGGTACAAGGTACATCTGAGTGGTAGATGACACGTCCAATGCACTATTTGTTATCAAAGGAAGATTAGCAGAAACATCCATGAATTATAATATCGAAGAACATTGTGATAAGGTGCGAGCAAACAAACCAGATGAGGCATTGTCACTGTTTGATTCAATGACGGGAAATACATATGTTTTTGATGTGCTGATTGCATAGTGCTATAAAGAAGTCAAAACAAGTAAATTCATAGTCATGGGTGTTTACAACGACGTAAGAATTTTACCACGAGGTGTTTCCATTTATGGTACACTGGGCTTTTACGACGGTGTGATTCCATATATGTTTGATTGAAAAATATACATTTTAATAATCCAGCTAAAGCTGAAACCCAATAGTATTTTATTTTTGTTGTTTAATTTAACTAGGATTATTCAATTGTTATAAAACAATTTGTTATTATTTTTTACAGTATCTTCTACACTTTAAATTTCCAAATAGCAGAGATACTAAGCAATTTTCCGATGTTATTACCAAATTTTAATCACTATTTAAATTTTCTTATGAAAAATGTGCACGATAATACATGTATATATCACAAATATATTTACTTGGTTTGTTGATTTGGTTGTTAAACGTTAAGGTTTAAGACCAAATCGACACACCAATTACAAAATACCTTAAAATAGTTTGATAAAACTAAACGATATCCAAAATCAGATAAAATTTCGTATATACTCAAGCATATGAATCTAAAACCAGCATCAAAAATAGGAAATATAAACAAACAAGATAACAAGGTTTTTTGTTGCATAAACCGAGAAAGTAACAAAGTTTTCGTATTACAACAACTGAAGTTTGAGAACAATATAAGATACGGTTTTGGAGATAGTAGAAAGAGAAAAATATTTCTTCACAACAAGGTAGTTCATACTTCGGATCAAAATAGCCCAATAGATGAACAACAGTATCAAACAACCAATGTTAGATACGTCATAAGAAAACAAACTCTACACATTGCGCGCCTATTTCCTTAATGGAAAAGCGAAAGACACCGATGAAAAATATGAGTTGCAATCCTATATACATGGTAAACAATATAGGTAAGAGACCACATATTTTAGAACTATCCGATTGAGTTTCATGAATCTAAAAAAGATTGGATGAAAGATCATAACAATATGATCATATATATGTACAACGAAAAGAGAAGACAAAAACACGAGCCGAAAAAGTTCATACAATATCAAAAATTAGAAAAAGACTGGAATGGCATCACGTTTAGCCAATTTTAATAATTGGATGACACTGACGAAATCAACAATGTATGAAAAAATTGTACAACTCATCTGTTGTTGTGTGACAGTAAAATACTTGAAGCTTATTTATTAGGGAAACTTTCAGAAAAGATTCATAATCTAATGAGGGCTGGATGCAAAAGAACTACATATACATATTTGCAACGTTAAGAAAAATAGCCAATTTCTGTTTTCTAGATATTGTTTTCAAGAAGAAAATACTGACAAAAAAAAAATGGAGAAGTGATTTCATTCCAAGGAAAACAAGTAATAGAAGATATATCATATTACTCAATGATTTTTTTTTCATTTGTTTGTTGTCAAATTGGTTTGTTAATATCAAGCATGTCTGTTTGTTGATGGAAAATAATTTATGAAACTCAGTTCAAAACGAAGTGCTATAATATACACTTTTAATTATGCAGTAATTTGCTCTATTCCTTTAAAAAACTAACCTAATTCTTTATTTTTGAAATAATATACAATTCTTTTTTTTCTTTCCTTGAAGCATATATACCAATATTTGGGTGATAAGCAAAAGTGGGATTACATAAATTTTTCTTCCTGTCGGCATGTGTTTTATGAAATACTTTTTGTTGCTATAATGTAGATGTATGTTAAGGTGTTTAATAAGACAGTATCAGCTTTTTTTTTTTTTTTTTTAATATCGAGATGTATTTCATAAAATACATTGCATCATTAATGGTCTTATGATATGCGTTTTGATGATTGAGAGCATCATAACTTCACAAAAATCAGTATCGCCAATTAACAATAAGGATCTAAATAATGTTTTCCTCTTTTAACCAATGACAGTTACTTATAAATTGGAATACATCAATTAAGTTGTAGTCCTTTTAACGCATTTGGATACATAACTAAGTTGTAGTCTTTTTTTAATGTACGTACACTTAAGATTAAAAGCAGAGGTTGGGCCGGGGCCGTAAGACCTCGGTGATACCTAGTTTTTTACAAAGATACATAATCAAGATTAGGAGAAGTACATCATCTACACTACATTACTTAATGGAAGTAACAAAACATAGCTAACATGATCAGACATCAATAGATCTACCATTATGAGTTATGAGAGTGAGACAGAGTGAAGGCTTACCTTGAAAGTTTTGAGTTTGGTTTAAAGTTGGTGGGGTGAGATGAAATGAAAGAAGGCTATACATACCCTAAATATATTGGGACAGTTTCAGGGAATTGACCACAAATCCTTTCTTTTCTCTTTTTTGGGCTTGGGGTAGAGGAGGTTGGTTATTTGGCTGGGTAAGTACAAAATATTTCTATAGGGTACATTTTAATTCATAAAAAGTGTTTTTAGTATTTTAAACTCCTATTTAATACCGAGGGGTGGAGGAAGGAATTTTGGTACGGGGAGGCAAAAAGATTTTTGGATAGACAATGCGGCAAAAAAAGTTATAAGATTTCAACTTCTTATAAAATTTAGGGAAAATTAGGCTTATGGGCAAGCCCAGCAGGGTGGGAAACTGCCCACCCTTGCTGTTGGCTGGCTCCGCCACTATGAATTTCAAATCATAAAATGTGTTTTTAAAATTTTATTAAAACTCTAGTTGAATATAGAAAGAAAATCTGGATCTTAATTTTTTGATCACTAGAACTTTATATATTTGCCAAAGAGATTAAATAAATTAAAGAGTAGAATTCTGGTTAGTAAGAAGGATTTGTTGGAAGTAGAAACGAACTAATGGTGAGTTTTTTTTTTTTAGATAAAGAAGAATCTTATTGAACATTAAGTGTCTTCAGGATGTACATTCATGTTTAATAAATACATATATAACCTATGGAGTATAATCCATGTACTCTTCTAGTGCGAGTTTATCCCTTCTGACTTTCTTAGAGAGAACATCTGTACATTATTGAAATCTCTTTTAACATGAGACATTTAAAAAAAAAAATTAAAAAAAAGACATGATAGTTTTAACATTTCTAGTTAGATGATTATTCTCCCATATGACATGGTTACTATCAGTGATAATGGACTGCACTGTTGTTTCAGCATCATTCTTAAGATGAATTCTCTGAATGTTTTGTCCTTTAACCCATCTCAAAGCTTCTATCACAGCCATGCATTCCCCAGCTTCACGATCAATCGGTCCATCTGCATAGGATCCTTTGACTCCATCATATGTACCTGTAATAGAAGATAACACCATACCAGTGCCAACTGAGTTAGTTACGTAGTCATATGAGGCATCTACATTAATTACAACAATATTATCAGTTTCATGTTCAGTTGTAATATTCAATAAAGTATTATCAGGTGAACTATGTGTTGCTAAGCTAAAATTGTGAATATGATATCTAATTCTAGCTACAGTAGATAATGGGTTTAGAGTCTTGCCCTGAAATGAATTAATGGTGGTTTTGGTTGCGGAAATTTAATGTGTATATCATGTGACAAGATATGGATAATGTCTTCTATAACATTGTCTAATTTTTATTTCATTTTTTTTTATCTTTTTTATTTTGTTTCGCAATTGTATGTGATAGGAAAACGAATTCTACAAACACTGCCATCGCCATATATTACCAAAAATATTTTTACATATCTGTCATATGTATTGAAATGCATATGATGCAGCAATCAAGCGTGCTATGATGTATGATTGCTGGGTCATTGATGTAGCAATATGGGAAAAGTCGATATTATTCCAATTTTTGATGGCTATGGGGATGAATTTGATCAGTTAATTCTGCATCGTTCACCTCTTACTAAAGTCGAATATGAATTTTATAAACATATCATTTAAGTGACCCGTAAGAAAATTAACCGCGATATTTCTTCGGTATTTGGAGCATCCTCTCCGTTCAACATAAATTATCATCATGGTAATTCGACAAAGTTACAGTGATTTCTCTAACGTTCAATGTTATTATTTCAAAGATTGATACATAGCTAAGTTTTTCCTTCTCCAACATTGATAAATATACTATTAAAGAAACATTCCGCCACAACCATTTTAGCACCAATTACCGCAAGATATGCATCATTTGCATCTAGTATAATCACAATAGCATAGGTCAAAGAGATAACTAAACAAGTTTTTCTATTGGCAACACTTCTTCAGTCGCCTCCGCTCTTTTAGTGTCCTCGAGAGACGAAACCAAGTTGGGACATGCCATTGATATGATCGATGTTTATTATCACGTTTCAGTTTTCAATGTTTAACTTTCTGTTTCTTACATGTTTCACACTCAGTGTTCTGTTCAGTTTAGAGTTTTCAGAGTTCAAAGTTCAGTTCAGTGTATATAGGCCACAATCTGCGTGCAGCAGTTGGCATGCCGCAATCCGTGTGATACTCTGCCATGTTAAGAGTGTAGTAGCAGGAAATCCCACACTACACACCTTACTCAACTTTGCTTGACTAATCCATTGAAAGATATGTGATCAAGGATGTTTATTAGTTGATTCCATGAAATGTTTACACAGTACAATAGAATTACACTTAGAAATTAAAGCACTCTTTGAACTTTCTCTCTCCTAATGACTTGCTCCACAATTCCCAAAAGATCTCTCTCTCAACAGACTCATTTAGCCCTTTATATAGGGTAATACATAGTGGATGACAGCTAAGCTATCCTTTATTTTCGGGAATGTCCCGCGAAGTGTCGCGAGATGCACAAGCATTCATTCTCGCGACACTTCTTAGCCCTCGCCAGGTTTCACGTCTTCTTTATGTTTTACTTGTCGTTTATTCATTGCGTCGTTTATTTTAGGCTCCTGCGTCTCCTTCGCGACACCGTTGTTTATTAATCCCGCGAGTCTTGTATGTTGTGATATTATGATCCTACATCTTGCCTCTTTTTCCTTGAATATTGCTTGAAGAGCGATCTTTAAGGAAAAATCTGTTGTAGCTGTAATCTTTGATCTTTGTTGGTGAAGGAACGAGCGGAAGAATATTGGACTTGAAAAGTACGTACTTGCCTCTATTCTTTTGCGAAGTTCCGGTGCTTCTTTGCCTCATGAGTTTACGGGAGATAATCAATCTCGCAAGCTCTTCTCGTTTGTTAGAAAATATGCTGTGCGATATTTGGATCCTCCTGAGATTCCTTTTGCCTAGTTTTCTTGGATTTAGTAATGACCGTTTACACGTGTCTATATTTGCCCCTTTTACCGGCGCATTTGATGTTATCCGGTCATAATATTTTTCCTCGTCTATTTATAGGAGTGTCCTCTGTGAAGAATTTTCTTTTTCGTCTTCTTCATCGTCTGCAAGTGTTCTTCTTCTTCATCGTTCTGCAAGTGTTTGCCTGCTTTTTTCTCTCACCATCTTCTTCACCACTTTTACTATTTCCCACTCGTTGTTGTTTTCATGGCGTCCAGGTTTGTTAATCTTGCCATATCTAATTGATTTCGTGATTGATTAGCTTTTCTTGTTGAAATCACACTGGTATGATTAACTTTATAGTTTTCTTTCTACCATTGTTGTTTAGCAAGAACCAGCCCAGAACTAAATTTATCGTGAAGGACCCTCTTCTTTCTTTGGGCTCGCCATCGAAATCTACTTCACAGCGAGAATCCCTTACGCAATCAAAGCCTTTTTCGCGAGTAAAGTCTATGGCTTCAAAGAGGAAGCCTGCGAGTGACAAGGTATTTAAGAAACACTCGTTTTTTATTAACAATATATTGTTGCCTCTGTTTCTTTTTTAACTTGTTATTCGCAGGATGATGGAAGTATTGACAAATCTCCTAAAAGACCTCGCCAACCCAAGCCTATTACTCCCGACGTTCCATTTCCTTCTTTCAAACCTTCGTCTCCTGCTGCGAAATCTTCGCATGGGGATAATGTGCCTCCTTCCTGTGGTAACATTATTCGCGACAACATTCTTGTACCTCAACTCCTCATAGACCAAGTTCCTCATAGTAGCCCTACTATAAACAATCCTACACTTCCTTCTGTTACCAATGCCCCTTCTATTTCTCCAATCACTTCTCTTCCTGAAACCTCTTCTTCTCCTGAGGTTCCTTTGACAAAGGATGGCTTGTCTTCTCTGATTGAGCAAATTCCTCTAACTGCAGAAAATTTGGAGGGGATAGATGTGGCCTTTAAGGTTCTTTCAGATCTCGTGAATGATGCCAAAAAGACTTCGCCGATCCTGTCAAATCCAACGTCTGCGAGATTTTAAGCAAGCACCTTGGTTCTGATAAGGTCTCGCAAGCATCTTTAGTTCAAGAGATTAGTAAACTGAAGAATGATCTCCAAGTTATGACCGCGAAGTGCAATAGTCTCCACCTTGAGAATCAGAAATTTCACAACATCTCGCTAGATCGTGACAATCTTTACAGAAAAAATGAGGAGTTAAAAGGTATACTCTCGCAACTCCCCCCCTTTTTTTTTTTTTTTTTTTTTTTTTTTTTTTTTTTTTTAAAAAAAAAACTCAAATTCTTGTTCGCCCTCCAAGCATTAAACCAGAAACGAATAATGGAGATATATCAGATGGAGTCCATTGTTGAAGAAGTTCGAGTTGAGAGAGATGGTTGGATGGAGCAATATAATCTCTTAAATAATCTTCATACTTATGCAGCTGATCAAATAAATAACTTGTCGAAAGAAAATTTTGATTTATCGTAAAAGCAAGACTTGTTAAGTAATGATTTATCTCGCTCTCTTATGCTTTGACTAAATCGATTTGGAGTCGCAAACTTTATCGGATGAGAATCGAACTCTCTCGCAAGAGAAACGTTCTTTGTTGAATAAGGTGGCGAACTATTCGCGTTCTATGATGTTTGTCAAAAATTATATGAAGAACAAGAACAAGCTAATCATACTTTGAAAGACCAACTTGAAGAAATTACCGCCGAGAGAGATAAACTTATTCAAGGTAGAATAACTTTGAGTGTAAAAGCAAAGCAATTCCAAGAACGATGTGTCAAATTAGAAAATCCAACTCTACTCTTTACGACTGAAAATTCTATACTTGTTTCCAATGAAAAGAACTTGCGATCACGATTGAAAGGCTTAGTGGAGATTCATTTGATGATGCTATTGCTTGGGGAATAACTTAGCTTTAATCCAACATCTTACTTTTCAAAAGGAAGGTAGTCAAATTATTTGACTATCTCAATTCTTTTATTTATCCCATGAATGCTTTATCATTCAATAATATTTAAAATTTTCTTTAATTTTGTGTATTTATTACGCAGAACTGAGAGAAAGCTTCGCTCCACTATCTCCATCCTCAAGTCCGATTATGCTAAAATTCGCAAGGAAAACGGGCTACTCATCAGCTCATCTTGCTCGTTCTCGCGACCGTGCAGAGCGAAGGTTTGATTATATGTCTGACTGTAAAGACATAGATAGTAAAAACCGTCAGAAAGCGCTGCTTTGTCAATTTCCCCTCAAAGCTGAAATCCTTGTGAATGAGATTCTACTGTCCAAGTCTCTTGATCCTATACATGTTGATCCTCTGGAAGTAAGTGATGATGAAGTCCCTAATCCTCCTGATAGTGATTATGACTATGAAAGCGGCGAAGATATCGCTAATATTGAAGTTATCAACAAAGAGCTCGATCGAAAAAATTCTTTGAAGAAAATCCACCACTGGCGAGAATGAAGGTCTTGAAAATATTTCGATGAACATCCATTGACCGGTGAAGGTGAAGTTTGAGAAAATTATTGGTGAAGATAATAAAATTGATGTAGAGAATTAATCGCTTTATAACTTTTTTGTCTGGATCGTCTTTTTGTTTTGAAAGATTAAAATCCCTGTTGAATAGTTCTCTTATTTTCTTCTTCTTAACTATGACTATATTCAGTCATCATCGTTTTGAAATGTATTCTTCATTAATGTTGCGACGAGGTCGCAGGCATCCTTCAGTAGTCTTTATTTTATCTCTTCTTGTTGAAATCGCAGGCCTATTTACATTTTCATGCAATGGCCCATTGACCTTGCCTTATCATTTTTGTGTGGTCTTCCAAGTTAGACCTCCATAATTAGAGGTCCTCCCCTGCCACCTTTTATCGCGACAAAATCGCAGGACGTCTTTACACTTGTATGTAAGGACCCCTTGATCTTGCCTTATCATTTTCCAAGTATTTTTGCCTCTGCAGGATGTTTTAGTTGCGACAATATGACAGGCCTAGATATCCTTGCGAACATAAAGCCCCATGACATTGCCGTCTTGCGACGAAATCGCAGACGTCCGTACACTTTCGTGTAAAGACCCATTGATCTCGCCTTACCCTCGCGTTAGTATTATTGCCTCTGCCGCAGGATCATTGCACAAATATGACGAGCCTAAATTCTCTTGCGAAAACATAGCCTTATGACATTTGCGTCTGTTTTGACACTTCCCCTAATGGAAAGCGTCGTCCTTATCATCTCCCCGGTTGCCCCCTTCAAGGAGGCGAAACATCGGCCATACAAGACTAGCTCCTCCCATCCGGTCTTAACAACAACCGGTTGTTTTTCGCAGCCTCTTATCCCTTATACCTATAGGGTTTATGGTTACGAGGCTGCACCCTAAGTGGAGTTTTCTTCGGGCGAGTGCAACATATGCCAAGACTTGCCAAGAATGGCCAGGGTAGGTTCATCCATCCGGGCACTCGCTCAACCGTGTACCCCGGCGCCTTGAGCATACACTGACTCCTAAGAAGAGACCCTCGGTCGCCCAACCAGGGTATAACCTACATATGTAGTTGGGAAGCCAAGGTACCTCCTCCGGATAGGCTTTCATGGGCCCCAAATTTCCATGACTCAGGCTTCAGGAGCGGTGTAACCTTCCCCCTGAGCCATGTCGAGAGATACCCCCTTATATGACGCACTTTAGGTCTTACATTTGCCTCTTACGAAATGTTATTCGCGAACTAGGGTGTACGCCATAAAGGTTCGTCCCATTCATTTATTCTTTTATTCAATCATTCTTCATCATTTTCTATTTTGCTTGCGAGATGTTCGCCGATTCATTCATTTAATCATTCATTATCTCCTGTTGTTTTGTTAAGCCATTCATGACTTTTTTGTTATTCTTGTCGCGAGATCTTCGCGGATTTTCTCTGCATTTTACTGAATGTCGCAAACATCTTGCGAAGAAGTACTTCATCTTGATTCTTTTTTTCCTCTCTCATTTTTACGGGTAATATTTCTTTAGATATAATCTATTCCATGGTCTATCTAATTTTTGTCCCACATCTCTTCCTTCGGGATCCATCAGTTTATATGCTCCTGTACCAACTACCTCTTTGATGATATAAGGTCCATCCCATTTTCTCGCCAACTTGCCTCCACTTTCACGTTGATATATTGGGGTTTCTCGCAGCACCAAATCTCCTGGTTGGAACTCACGTATTTTTACACGCTTGTTATATTCTCTAGCCAGTCTTCGCTGATAATTCTCCATGTGTCGCAAGGCCTTTTCTCTTTTCTCTTCTAACTCGTCCAACTTGATTAGAATATTTCCTGCACTAAGATTTTTCTCCCAAACTTCTTTTTTAGTTGTTGGAATCACGACTTCTGTTGGAAGTACAGCTTCAACTCCATATGTTAAGCAAAAAGGTGACATTCCAAAGTAGCCTCTCTTCTTGTTGTATTGTATGCCCATACTGCAGCGGGTACTTGTTCGCACCATCTTCTATTGTGTCCTTCTAACTTCTTCTTCAATATATCCGCGATTGTTTTATTTGTTGCTTCCGCCTGGCCATTAGCTTGCGGATACAGTGGGGTCGATTTCCCACATTTTATTTGAAACGCATTAAGCAGCAACTCTATATTTTGCCCTTCAAACTGTTTCCCATTATCAGATACCAATTGTGCCGGGATCCCAAATCTGCATATAATATTTTCAAATATGAAAGTAAAAACATCCTTATCGCGAATGTGCTGGACCGCTTTCACCTCTGCCCATTTTGTGAAATAGTCCGTTGCGACAATTAAGTATCTTCTTTGCCCTGTTCCTGGTAAAAAAGGTCCCACGATATCTAAACCCCACTTTCCAAAAGGCCACACACTTTTAGAAGAATTTAATGGTCCTCCGGGTGCATGTATTTTCTTCCCATGTCTTTGACATTCTTCACAGCGTCTTGATATTGCTTTCGCGTCTTCATGCATATACGGCCAATAATATCCTTGCGTCTTTGCCTTGTATGCCAAAGATCTCCCGCCGCTATGATTTCCGGCATCCCCACTATGCAGCATCTTCAATATGGTTTCTCCTTCTTTCCTTGTTAGACATCGAAGCGAAGGTCCATCAAAGGATCGCCGATAAAGCACCCCGTCTCGTAACTCATAATTTGTTGCCCGGCTCTTTAACTTGTGTACCTCCAATCTATTTTTTGGCACCTCTCCCCTCATTAAGTACGCGTGAAGTTCTACTCTCCAGTCTTCCTCGCGACATTGCATTTCATCTTCTACCATCATTATATCTGCTTCTTGTTCTTCCTCTTTATTAATTGATGGCGCCGTAGTGTACGTATTTTGATATTCCTCGCAGTCGGTCTGTCATCATACTTGATATAAAGGTAAAAGCGTCTGCGAGTCTATTATCTCTCCTTGATATGTGCCTCCATTTTATTTTTGGTATCTGTGCCGACAATTCTTCAACATGCTTCTTATACTTTTTCAAAGATGGATTATTTGTGGTGTATTTCTCTGTTACCTGGTGAATTGCTAGTTGCGAATCACTGGTGATCCTTATATTCTCCAATTTCATTTCTATTGCAAGTCGCAGAGCATGTATTATAGCTTCATACTCTGTTTCATTATTCGTGGATTCAAATTCCAATCTAAAAGAGAAAGCTAATTTATTGCCTTCTGGTGAAATCATAACAATTCCCACTCCATTTCCTTCTCCATTTGATGATCCATCTACTAATATTTCCCATCTGTCTGGTTCAGTTAGCAGGTCTTTCGGGTCTCCATACTCTTCTTCTACATCCATCATTTCGTCTATCGCTTCATCTTCTTCCAATGGAAATTCTGCTAAAAAGTCTGCGACAACCTGTGATTTAGTTGAGGATAATATCTCATACTTGAGCTTACAATGGCTTATTTGAGCATTCCATCTTTCAACTCTTCCCGATCTTTTCGAATGTTTCATCACTGACTCGATTGGTATTTTTGTGACTACCTTAATGGTATGTGCTTGAAAATATATGCGAAGCTTGAATGTTGCATAAACTAATGCTAGGATTAATTTTTCGATCTTCGAATAATTTCTTTCTGCGGCATTAAAAGTTTTGCTGATGTAATAGATTGGTTTTTCTATTCTCAAGGTCCGTTCGCAGAAAACCGCACTTAAGGCATGCGAAGTTGTCGCGAGATATATTAATAATTCTTCTCCTGGTTCTGCCTTCTGCATAATGGATATATCCATTAAATGTTCTTTGATCCCTTGTAAAGCCTTTTCACATTCGTCCGTCCACTTAAACTTTGATCCTTTTTTCAGAACGCTGAAAAAGTGTTTACACTTATCGGATGACCGCGAGATGAACCTTCCTAGTGATGCTAACAACCCATTCAGGCTTTTGAACATCCTTTATCGTCGCAGTGTCGGCATATCGCGAATCGCTTTTACTTTTTCCGGGTCAACATGTATTCCTTCCTTTGATATAATGTAACCTAAGAACTTCCCCGACGCAACTCCGAAGGTACATTTTTCTCGGATTTACTTTGATGTTAAAACGCCTCATTTGCTCAAAAATTTCTTTCGGATCTCGCACGTGATCCTCTCGCCTTCTTACTTTTACCAAAGATGTCATCTACGTATACCTCTAGTGTTTTGTGTATCCATTCTGCGAATACCTCTTCCACCATCCTTTGATACGTTGCTCCAAAGATTTCGCAAACCAAACGGCATTTTAGTATAGCAGTATAATCCTCTTGGAGCGAAGAAAGCAGTATGCTCTTGATCTTCCTCGGCGAGGGGAATCTGGTTGTAACCTTTATACCCGTCCAGAGATGATACTCTTTCATTCCCGGCTGCTGATTCGACTAGTTGTGGAATATCTGGCAGTGGAAAACTGTCTTTAGGGCAAGCTTTATTTAAATCGGTGAAATCAATGCAAATCCGTATTCCCTTGTTCTTCTTTGGAACTATAACCATATTCGCTATCCATTCAGGATATTTTGCTTGTCTAATAATTCCCGCATCCAAAGCATCTTCTCAGCTTCTTCTTCTATTTGAGGGTGATATCTTTGTTGCTATCTTTCTAATCCTTTGTTTAAATGGCTTCACATTTTTATCAATTTCTAACTTGTGACAAAGCGATCGACGGATCTATACCTGCATTTCATCCATATCCCACGCGAAGATGTCTTTATAATCTCGCAACATCGATCGAGTTCTTTTCTCTTCTTCTGCTCCCATGTTAGTTCCAATCTTTAGCATCTTGGGTTTTTCCTTAGTTCCAATATTCACTTCTTTGGTTTGTTCTGCCGCAACGTAACTGGCCTTCGGTTCTCCCATAGGGGTTGGTCCTTTTGGTTCTCTCGCAAGATCATCTTCTTCTCCCGAGATCTCTCCAGGTATGCCTTTTCCTTCCTTTGCTCTTATCATGTAAACTCTGAATTCTTCTTCTTTTTTAGTTGCCTTCGCCATCTTTTTGCGGTATTTTGATATATTCTTTCGCTTGTTTACTTGTTCTTCGCAACACTTCAATTCATTTTGATAATACATTCTTCCTTTGGCAGCGTCTCCTCTGATCTCGCCGATTCCAGTTGGTGTAGGAAATTTGATACATTGATGAAGCGTTGACGCCACAGCTTTTATTGCATGTACCCATGGTCTTCCCAGTAATATGTTGTATGGCGATTCCATCTCCACTACACTTAATGTCACCTGTGTTTCAATTCCTCCTAATGGAATACATATTTTTATCTCTCCTTTTACTTTTGTTATGGAATTACCAAAACCTTGAATATTGTATGCCGCGAAAATCATATCTTCATCTTTATATCCCATCTTCTTGTAAGCGTGATAGAGCATGATGTTCACCAGACTCCCTGTATCGATTAAAACTCCATTCACCATCCATGTTTTCATCGTGTTCTCCGATCTCTCTCCTTCCTTATACGCGTTTATTGTGATCACCAGTGGAGATGTGTAATCCAAATTTTCTTTGGATATTTCTCCTGCCGTGAATGTTATCTCTTGTTTTTCCCAATCCTTCAAAGGTGATGCCATTTCTCTATCCGTAATCTTCTTTCCTTCGAAATCCCGTTTGTGTATTCTTCCTTTGATATTTTCATGAAATTCGTTAATCCTTACTCTTGTGTCTGTGTTGCATGCCATATCTTTTTCATCCGATTTAAGATTTTCCTTTCTCATTTTCCTGATTCGAAAACTTTAATTGCGATCTTCTCTCCTTTTCAAATGATCGTCCCTGTTTCTAGCGCATATGTAGTAGCAGGAAATCCCACACTACACACCTTACTCAACTTTGCTTGACTAATCCATTGAAATATATGTGATCAAGGATGTTTATTAGTTGATTCCATGAAATGTTTACACAGTACAATAGAATTACACTTAGAAATTAAAGCACTCTTTGAACTTTCTCTCTCCTAATGACTTGCTCCACAATTCCAAAAAGATCTCTCTTCAACAGACTCATTTAGCCCTTTATATAGGGTAATACATAGTGGATGACAGCTAAGCTATCCTTTATTTTCGGGAATGTCCCGCGAAGTGTCGCAGATGCACAAGCATTCATTCTCGCGACACTTCTTAGCCCTCGCCAGGTTTCACGTCTTCTTTATGTTTTACTTGTCGTTTATTCATTGCGTCGTTTATTTTAGGCTCCTGCGTCTCCTTCGCGACACCGTTGTTTATTAATCCCGCGAGTCTTGTATGTTGTGATATTATGATCCTACAAAGAGATTAGAGGTTTCGAGTTTAGATATTCTCTATGCAAACTCAAGCCATCTTGAGTTTGAGGAGGGGTGTTAAAGATATGATTTCGTATCATATACAAAGATATTGTTACCTTATTAGTGTTACTTGGTTATCAAAGATTATAATTTTTATTTATTAGTTTTTAGTTAGTTTCTTTTTCCTAGTTATTTTCTCTAATTTTTTTTTCTTTAATGTATTTTGCTATCACGTGTATAAGTAAAAATTTTGCGTAATTGAATGATACACCGATTAAAGAAACATGTTCTCTGGATCCAGTTTCGTTCAAAAATACTAACTTTAATATTCTCTTTGGTGTTATCATTGAAGCTATATGCTTGTTGAATATTGAATCAAATGAGAAGGAATTTTGTGGACTTTTAAAGTGCAAAATATGAAGTTGATTAGAGGTTTTTAAATAGTGAGATCTTACTATTGCGATTATTAGTTAGATGGGATCTGATGCAGTACATCCTACATATCTTGGAGATGTAGCATAAAAGCTACCCTTTCTTGCCCATTTTTTTTACGCTATTCTTTTCCTAGTTTTATTATTAGTTACGCATTTTATTTTTAGTTAACTTATCTTAAGCCTATATATACGTGCAGAGTTTGTTTTACGAAACACGTTACTTTGAATATTAAAATACATAGCTTATTATTCTTATTCTTAGAACTTTCTGTTCACATTTTCAGTTCCCTTCTCCGCAACTTGTTTCTCTTCTTATCTCTGCAGTATCTGTATTTCCTTCACTTCTATTAGTTATATATTATTTGGTATCTATAGCCTTTGGTTTATTTACTTAACTAAATTCGATCCTGTTATAGCTTCCGCAAACTCAAAACACTAATTTTTTTGTTCAAAAAAAAAAAAAAAAAAAAAAAAAACAATCAGAAAAAAAAAACCCCCAAGAACCCTACACTTTTATATTCACTCGTTCAATGACTGAGAATTTGGAAACCACTGTTAACAAGCTATCTGATTGTAGCACTGATTTCACCGGTTTGAAAGTTCAGTTTAACACCATGCAGGGTTAGTTTAGCATCATGCTGGGAAAGTTAACTCAATTATCTACAAAATCTGAATAAAGTTTTGGAGTTGTTAAATATCCAAACAGGTGAACCAACAGGAAAGAAGTTTGAATCTAGCTCTAAACAACACGAATAATCACACAGTAAGAAGTAACACGGATTTGTTTACACTGATGACATTCCAGAAAATATATTGGAAACGCTAAGAAACAAGAAACAACAAACAACATGAAGCTTTTCTTAACAATCCAAGAAAGAAAACTTCAGTTTTTCAACTAGACAGTGATGATAATGATGATGATCTTGAAGACGAACAACATAAGAGATGGATAGAAGATCGAAGTCTTAAAACAGGTCAAACCTTATAGTTCTTTACACGAGTATAAATTGAAGGTTGATATTCCTAACTTTAGTGGGAATTTCGGAATTTAAGGATTGATGGATTGGTTCCATGAAGTTGAAGCTTTCTTTTAGTTTAAGGAAGTGCCCGATGAATCCAAGGTCAAGCTTGTTGCTTATAATCTTAAAGGTGAAGCTGCTGCTTGGTATGGGAAAAGCTATGTGAAAATAGAATAAATTATTCTCGACCTACGTCGATACTTGGTAACGTATGCCTAAACTTATTAGGGAAAAGTTTTTGCCTCAAGACTACAAACAACAACTTTTCATTAAGTTATAAAATTGTGAACATGGAGCTAGGTTCGTAGAAGAATATGTGTCTGAATTTTATAACTTGGTTGCTCGTAATCAAATACATGAATCTGAAGAACAGTTAGTGGCATGTTTTATTGAGGGTTTGAACCGTTTGATTCAAAATAGTATGATACAGTGCGTGTTTACGATAGTAGAGGAAATTCAGTAAGCTATAAAAATTGAACGACGTCTTATTCGTTCTTCTAGGCTTTCTCAAACTCGTCATGATTATTGACAGCGGTAACCATCTCATGCTTACTCAACCATGTTTTTCTCAAAGGCATAGCATTTTTAAAACAATGTATTTTATTTGAGGCAAGGTTTGAGACATGATTATTGACAGCGGTAGTGTACATAATTATATAGCATCTTTTGTAGTTGAGAAATTAGGCTTACCAATTACAAAACATCTTAATCCTTATTCTGTGGGATGGGTTAATAGTTTATCTACACTGCGTATTACACATCAATGTGTAGTGAGATTATCTTTTGTGGGTTTTGAAGACTCCGTGTTATGTGATGTTATTGATATGAATGTTACATATATTTTTCTGGGAATACCTTGACAGTATGACATTCGTGCAATACACAATTGTTTTGAGAACACTTATACCTTTTACGAAAATGGTAAGAAGGAAATTCTTCATCCTTCCAAATCTTCTTCAGTTATAAAAGAGCATAGTTATGACAAGACTAGTGCTTTAGTTGCTATAATCTACCGTTCTTTAAATCAAACTCATACGTCAACAAAACAATGGTTCAGATTCCGATACAGGTACAACCTTTATTATCTCAATACGATGATTTTTTTCTGGAAGAATTACGTGTGACTTTACCTCATTTGAGAGATATTCAACATAGTATTGATATGATACCTGAAGCTTCTCTTCCTAATCAAGCTCATTATAGGTTAAGACCTTCAGAACATGAAATTTTACAGGGCCAGATCAAGGACTTATTGGCTAAAAGTTTGATTAGGCCTTGTAACAGACCTTGTGCTTGTCCTGCATTTTTGGTTCCAAAGAAAGACAATGGTTGGATAATGTGTATTGATTGCGAAGCTTTAAATCGTATAACCATTCCTTATAGATTTTATATTCCATGTATTAATGATATGGTTGATTTTCTAGCTAGCTCAATTATTTTCACTAAACTCGATCTTTGTAGTGGATATCATCAAATAAGAATCAGAGAAGGAGATGAATGAAAACTGCTTTTAAAACAAGGGAAGGATTGTATTAATGGCTTGTTATGTCATTTGGATTATCTAATGCTCCGAACACCTTTATGAGACTCATGAATCAAGTATTACAACCCTTTCTTAGTCAGTTTGTAATAGTATATTTTGATGCTATCTTGATCTTTTGTCGCAATCCAAAAGAACATCTCATTCATCTTTCTAAGGGGTTCAAGGTGTTACATGATAACTTATTATTTATGAATTTGAAGAAATGCACTTTTATGTCAAATAAAGTCACTTTCTTATGATATGTGATATCTTCTAAGGGTATTCATGTGGATCCTTATAAAGTAAAAGCTTTTTTGGATTGGCCAATACCAACTTCTATTAAAGAGGTGCGAAGTTTTCATGGTCTGGCTTCTTTTTATAGGCGCTTTGTGAGAAATTTCAGCACCATTACTGCACCACTTACATATTGTTTAAAGAAAGAAAAGTTTATCTGGATAGAAGAAGCTGATAAGAGTTTTAATACTCTTAAGGAGAAGTTATGCTCATCTCCTATACTTGTTTTACCCGATTTCTCTAAACCTTTTCAAGTTGACTGTGATGCTTCTATTATTGGAATTTGAGCAGTGTTATCACAATGAGGACATCCAGTTGCTTATCACTGCGAGAAGAAGTTTGATACACATAAAAAGTGGTCAACATATGATTTAGAATTACTTTCTCTGGTGCAGGCTCTTAAACAGTGGCATACTTATTTGGTTCATCGTGAGTTTGTCATCGATACTGATAAGCATGCATCGAAGTTTATAGAGACTTCAACAAAGGTTAATCATATGCATGATCGTTGGTTATCAACAATTAATAAGTACACTTTCTTTGTCAAACACAAAAATGGAAAATTAAATTAAGCTGCACATGCTTTAGGTAGAAGAAGACATCTTCTGGCAACTATTCACAATGGAAGCTATGCTTTTAATTACATTAAAAACATTTATGTTGAAGATGTAGATTTCAAGTCACTTTGGGAGCAACGCAGTTCTTTAAATCATGGAGTGATTTTCTCATTCAAGATGGATTCTTATTTAAAGGTAATTTTCTTTGCATCCCTAATGGTTCTTTATGTATGCATTTAATACGTGAATTGCATGGAAATGGACTTGATGGCCATTTTGGTCGAGATAAAACAATTACACTTGTATAAGAGAGATACTATTGGCCTTTCCTCAAACTTGATGTCCAAAATTATGCAATGAAGCTTATGGTTTATCAACATTCTAAGGGTACAATTCAGAATACATGAATTTATAATCCTTTACCAATCTCATAAGCTCCTTGGGTTAACATTAGTATGGATTTTATTCTTGGTTTACCTCGTACATCTAGAGGGAATGATTCAGTGATGGTACTAGTGGATATATATTTAAAAATGGCTCACTTTATTGCTTGTAAAAAGTCTGCAAATGCTTCTAATGTTGCATCTTTATTCTTCAAAGAAGTGGTTAGTTTACATGGCATTCCTAAGTCTATTACTTCTAATAGAGATACTAAATTCTTAAGTTATTTCTGGAAGACTTTGTGGATGCGTTCGGGAACTACTTTGCAGTTCAGCACTACTTCTTATCCTCAAACTGTTGGACAAACTGAAGTGGTCAATCGTTCTTTGGGAAATTTGATTAGTGTATAAATATATTGATAACAAAAATCAATGGGATACTTTACTAGCTCATATGGAGTTTGCATTTAACACTTAAGTGAATAGATCTACGGGTAAGACTCCATTTGAAATTATTTAATCTAAGGTTCCTAATCATGTTTTAGACATGGATGTACTTCCTAAGTTACATAAATCCAATGTCAAGGATGATAATTTGATAGAACAAGCTTCTCAGCTTCATCATGAAGTGAAATCAAAACTTGAGGATTCGAATGCCAAGTACAAGGATAATGTAGATAAGCATAAGTGATTCAAGACATTTCAGGAGGGAGATCTAGTCATGATTCATCTTCACAAAGAATCCCAATGGGAACTTATAACAAGACCAAAATGAAGAAATACGGTCCTTTTAAGGTTTTAAAGAAGATCAGTGACAATGCTTAAGTGATTGATCTACATAAAGATTGGAATATTTCCAATGTGTTCAATATCCAAGAGACTTTCACTTTTCATGGTGATAATGAACTCTTGCTTGTTACAGCTAACTCATAGATGATTTATTTTCAAGAAGGAGGGATTGATGTAGTACATCCTACATATCTTGGAGATGTAGAATAAAAGCTACCCTTTCTTTACCTTTTTTTTTTTTTTTTTTACGTTGTTCTTTTATTAGTTCTATTATTAGTTATGTATTCTATTTTTAGTTAACTTCTCTTAAGCCTATATATACAGGCAGAGTTTTTTTTTTACGAAACACGTTACTTTGAAGATTAAAAGACACAACTTGTTATTCTTATTCCTAAAACATTCTGTTCACGTTTTCAGTTATCTTCTTCGCAACTTGTTTCTCTTCTTATTTATGCAGTATTTGTATTGCCTTCATCTCTATTAGTTCTATATTAGTTGGTATCTAGAGACTTTGGTTTAGTTTATTAACTAAATTTGATCATGTTATAGCTTCCGTAAACTCAAAAAATTACCTTTTTAATTCAAACTAAAAAAAATCAATACCCAAAAACTCTACCTTTTTTTTATTCACTCGTTCAATGGCCGAGAACTTGGAAACCAAGGGTAACAAGCAATCTACTGATTTTACAGGCATGAAAGTTCAGTTTAACACCGTGCATGGTCAGTTTAACACCATGGATTTAACTCAATTGTGCACAAATATGAATAAAGTATTGGAGTTGTTAAATATCCAAACAGGTGAATCAACATGAAAGACGTTTGAATCAAGCTCTAAACAACATGAAGAATCACACAGTGTTAGAGCATAGCTCGGTTGAACTTACCAAGCGTTGTTATGTCAAGTTTGGTTGTGATATGTTAGTGACTCAAAACTCATCTAAAGTCGTTTGATTGTATACTAGAGTCAACTTCGTTTAGGTTAGACTAGAAGGTCTAGGAATGTTGAGACATACAAGTATTACTCCGAAGACCTGAAGAAAGTGAAGAAGAAGCGAACTACAACGACACATCATCTTTCCTCTTGAGTTTAGTAATATTGACTTGAACTAATTTCATTCCTAATGTATCTTTCAAGTCGTGCTATATTGAAAACATAACTATGAAAGTGATATACCGTACATATTGTATGATAATGTAGTGATGTGATATGGTCATATTTGTATGATCATAGTATTAGGGAATTAGACTACAAAGTATACCACTTATCTTTTGAACTTCGTAGATATGACATCAATACAATCTTGTATATACTGTTATGATTATGTGAATGGGTTATGGTGAAGATTTCATCCTATGAAATAATGTTTTGCATTTGTTTAAAGGAAGTACATTCATGAGATTGTTTTATGAATCGAAAGCGAAATCGCTAGGCTTATTGGTACGGCTATTCATTGCAAATCTTTAGATTACCAATATGTGTGAGATAGTAGAACCGATCGTAAATTTTTTATGTATCTTGGTATAAATAATCACAATACCTGACTTATGATTTGGTATGACTAGTTTTATTAATTAGTGCAACCCATCCTAAGTAATTACCATGACATGGTATGATCGACATTTGTAATTGGTGTGACCGATCACTGAGAAGTTGTGTAATCGATCCTAGTAATTGGTGTAACCGGTCCTGGTAATTGGTGTAACCGATCCTGGTAATTGGTGTAGCCGATCATGGTAACTAGCGTGACCGATCACAAGCAATACCATGAGTATATGGTAATCGGTCCTAGTAATTGATGTAACCGATCCTGGTAATTGATGTAACCGGTCCTGGTAACTTGTGTGACCATTTGCAAGTGTTTCCATGTTAAGGTATAACCGATCCTAGTGATTGGTAGAACAGAGTGAACCCATATATCCGATTTGATATTTGATCAATCACATAGTGATCTTGGAATACAGGTGAACCAATTCTAAACTTGTTTGTAAGTGTGGTATAACCGATTCCAAGAATGTAAATCCATGTAAATATGAATAAGGATTTACAGTGAAAAGATGTCAACATACTTCGAACACGTTTAGTAACTCTTATCATTTATTGTTCAAAAATATTCCTTAGTACTCAAGGAGATCATGTGCTGAAATTAATTGAGAATCTTTTAATTAAGGTTTTTGGTTTTATGTGCTTTAATTACCGACAATTAAATGCTTGGAGGAAATCTGTATTTATCATGCTATGTTGCCCAGCTTGATTCAGCTCTAATGCCTCTTTTACGAAATGTTATATCCATAATAGTATAGTCAGCTTCAAGAAACGATGCATGAAAGCGAATAATCTAGTATGGGTCTGATTATTATCATACTCCCTCCGTTCCATTTTACTTGCTTTTTAGGGTTTCTTTTGTGTTCCAAATTAGATGATGGTTTAAATTTTTTTTTTCCCAATTTTCACTAATATACCCCTGTTTTGGAATCACACAAGAGAATTAATTCTCATGGTAATCAACACAAAAATAATTACTCTATAATTTTTAAATATACCCCATGGAGGATATATAATAAATCTTGTACTCCCTCCGTACCTATTATATAGGCGGAATTTTGATTTTCTTTGTACCACTAGATAGGCGGAGTCCTAATTTCAAGGTGAATTTTCTCACAAATACCCTTATTTATTGTATATGGAAAGTTGTGTTAGTAATAAGACAAAGGTAAAACAAGAAAAAACATGAAAAATGACGAATTCAAGGTAATTTTTTTAATCTAAGAGATTTGGTCCCTCTGCCTATATATGTGGTTATTTACTATAAGTAGGAATTAATATGAGTATTATTGGAAAGATTTTACATCCCGTGAAAAAGTACATAACTATGGGATTGATAACTTTCCCTATATTTTAGAAACACAAAATTAGGTTATTTAACTCTATAAGTAGGAATTAATATGAGTATTATTGGAAATATTTTACTCTCTCTGACATTTCTTAATATCCTAGGTAAAAATTCTATAACGCTATTCAGTACTTCGGTAACTAAATCGGAACGGAGGGAGTATTTAATTTAAATACTTCAATTACCATTATACCCTCCTTTTTTATAGTTAGATGGGATTAACGTGAGAACTTAAATTGGTTTTATCAAGGTTAGAGTCTCGTCGGCCAATCAGTTGTAGCGTATAACGCAAAAAAGTATACGAACTGCCAATGGGTCCAACACATCGTCCAAGGACAAGTTACAAGGATTGGCGACATTTGGCATAGTTGCGCATGATTTTAGGGTACATGGATTGGCGATGGGAGTCATGCATGCTTCTTTTTAGTAATTAAGTTGCCGATTTCACTTTTTATACATGCCCATAAATAAACTTGGCTCTTGTTATAAAGAGTAATTAATGAGCCATTTTAGTCATCGAATTTTGGGATTACGTTTTGGGATACTACTCACAGAGTGCGTCTATGTGCACCTCCCTCTAACCCGAGGTGCACATTCCTCCCTTGATTAGTGGCTCATATTTTAACCATGATTATCTGCTTTTGGGTAACAAAAAACTAGGTAATAAATTCTCTCTCTCTCTCCTTCCTGTTTATTCAGTTTTAATTTCTTTCGATTACAACTCCATATTTTTCCCATTTTTGTCAATATTGGATATTGTTATTCTACTTCAGATTTTTCCCATGATCTCTGTAAAGGCATCCAAAAAATTAGACAAACTTTAGTCGATCAATGATTTCTGCTTCCCATTTTCTTAAGCAGTTGAAAGTACCAGGATAAACTCTAGTTGATCTTGGTTTTTCCTATTTGCCACCCACATTTTCTCTATTTGCCACTCACATAAATTACCACCCCTACTTATCCTATTTACCACCCGTATAATGTGAAATTATCCTAAATAACACCTCTTGACTTTTTATTTACCCCCAACAATAAAACCACCTCAATAGCTAATAAAAAAAAAAAAACCTAAATCACATATTATTTCTTCTCCCTCTCCACACGCATCGACCATATTCTCCTACTCCATCTCCACAGACTCCACCCACCGATCATCATATTTCACCCATTTTTTTCTTATTTGATTAATTAAACAAACCAAAAAAGAAATTGAACGTTAAAAACAAGTTTTATATCATCTATAGGCTTTATCGGAGCCAAGTAAATCATCACTTGAATATATATTTGCTTAATTTCATAATATCGGAGTCTAAATCATGCTTAAGTCCCGATTCTCTACCTGATCGATTTATAATGTCGTGCATATCACATATTTGCCGCTTAGAGCAAGGGTAGTATTTTCACCAATATCAATCTTAAATTGATTGGAATTTGAGAAACAGATTTTATTCAATATGCCTCTAAAGGATCTGTTAATAGAGATCAGAACTCAACAGTTTGTGGTCTTTTAGAGTTTTGATTATGTAATTTGAAATTCAATTCATTAATAAATTAAATACTTTATTGATCTTCATAAATTTTAACAAAACTCCAACCTAGGGTTAATATATATTTTTTTAATGAAAGGAGATTAATGAAGAAGAAGGAAAACAAGAAGAACAAAAGTATTTTTTTTTCATGGGAAATTAATGAAAAAAAAAAGTGATAATAGAGGCAGTCAAATTTAGTTTGACTTTTTAGGTGGTAAATAGGGAAAAGTGAAATTAAAAAATAAAATTACTTTAATATATTGATGGAGGTGGTAAATAGGAATAGTGTGGGTGGCAAATAGGTGGAACCTTGATCTTTTAAGTTTTAGTAATCTTAATTATCACATATAAAACAAGATGAACTAAAAATTGGTTACATACACTACAACGACATGAAATGATTAATTATCAATTGAAATTGAATCATGTCAACACGTATCATTCAAAATCCATAAAAAACAAAATCAAATTCCTGTTTTCTTCTCTATTGCTGATTCCTCTTTTTTTATCATTTTATTTTTTAGGAATGATGTTTCTTTAGGGCTGAAGAATTATTCCATCCATATATCCAATCTTATTTTTGATATTGGAACTAAAACTATGTCCAGATAAGTAAAACCCAAATACCGTATTACCAAACTCATATCCATCAAATCCACTTTCAGAACCGATATCAATCAATCATCTCCCCGTTTTAGTACTTTTGATATTTGGTGGTGGTGATATGATGATTATCGAAAGAGGGGCACGTAAAAGATAATCAGTTTCATCGTTAGATGGTGATGAAGAAGAAGATATAGCATGTTTAATTTTGTATGAGACATTATGTTATTCAAAAGAGAAAAAAGATAAATCATAAACACTGAGAGAGAGAAGGAGAGCGGTATCCATGGATAATTAAGATGTTTGACTTTTTAACCATAGTTAAAAATCAGCCTATAACCAAGGGAGGAATGTGCACCCCGGGTTAGAGGGAGGTGCACATAGACGCACTCCTAATCACAAAGTTATTATATTAATGATAGATATATTTCCATAATTACCCTCCAGTGAAGAGTTAAAGACTTAAAGTCGTGTTTTTTATCTTTCTAATCTGGCATCTCGATAACTTCTTTTGTTGCTGCCGTTTGTTCATCTTCCTTTGCAATTTTGTCCTGGTTGTTGGTTGATAAGGCCTGTTACGACGAAGAAAAAGAAGAAAACTACTGATTAATCAGTGATTAATTATTTTTTTTTTTTACTTGTGTTGCTATTACTCGATTGATCCATTCAGGTTTTAGATTTTATTATTAGACTTGTATTTTATGTAGACATCACATACGATTTGATCATCAAAAAAATTTCTCTTCAGAGTATTTACACTATAGGTACTGTCTGATCATCAATCGTTTTCCCCTTCCTATCACCTACTTGATGGAGAAGATAAACAATATATTGGAGATCTTTAGATTTTTCTATTAACTTGATGCAGATGGTTTATGTTTTAGGATTTTGGAGCTTTTAAGATTTTTGATTAACGATATCTAACAAAGTGAGAAGAAAAAAAAAAACTCAGTTACGGAAATAAAAAATTCTTCTCACTTTATTCACCCATCACCAGACTAGGTTAAACTCCAAAAACTAATCATAATCATGAAGAATTTTTTGATGTACCGGGATTAAGACAGCAGATGTATCTTTCAAAACCATTTTAATCAAACCAATAAAGCAAACACTCAATTGTTTAATTCTTCTGTGCAATTAAAGATAAAAATCATCTTGATCAAACAAAAAAAAAATCAGATCTGAGAATCAGTGAACACCCAATTCTTCCTTTAGCCCGATTTCATCACCATTTTTCATTTTTGTCTTAGGATGTCATTCATCGATAACGAAATTAGTTTTTTGACGTGTTAGTGAAAGAGAAGAGAAGAGATTTTTATGCATATGGAAGAAGAAAGAGAAGAGCGAGGAAGATGAAGATTTTTTTTTTTAAAGCATATGAAGATGATAAGATGAAACAGAGAAAAGAAGTATCTCTCATTTTCTTAAGGATTTTACATAATTACAATAATGGAGAAGCAGGAGATAGAAAACAAGAAGTAGATGAAAACTGAAGTTTTTGAGCAGAGAGGATGTCGTGATTTTCTTTACTTACCTTTTTTTGATCGAACATCATAAGGGTATTAGTGGAACATAAATCCCACTAATAGAGAAATTTTAGTTAATGCGATCTTAATGATTAATTTCTATTTCCTAGATAAATAAAAGTCTACAATACCCATGTTAACTTGTACACAGGTATACAAGTTAACATGACCCAATAAAATTTCGTACCACAAGATGAGGCATTGATGCGGTATCCAGCAGCGAAAAAGGAAAAACAAGAGAGAGAGATTGAAAGAATAAAGAAGAAGATGATGATGATATCGGTCAAAGTTTCTCCACTAGCTGATTATGATTTAATAGTCAGTGAGATATTAAGCAGTCTCCCTACTAAATCACTTATGCGGTTCAATTGTGTAAGCAAAAGTTGGCGATCTCTGATTCAAAAAGATATACACTTCATTGATTTACACTTTATGTTGGATATTTTCAACAACATAGAAAATAAAATGGTTTTTGGTTTTGGTTTGCCGCTATAAAGGGGGAGATTCCTGTGTTGAATAGACACAATGGATGTTAGTTGGAGATGAAGAGACACCTCTAATAGGTGTGATGGTTAATAAAAGACATAACCATTCCCAATAGACACCTTATGTGTCTTTTGGAAGTGAAGAGGCATCTCCAATAGGTACGAGTTCCCTATAAGTAGTAATGATTTGTTTTCATTCACATAATGGAAAACATATCTAAATCTTCGATTTCTTTTCTCTCTAAGCATCATCAGAATCTAAATACTGTGTGTTCTTGGTTGGGTGATCAAGGGAGTACAACTCTTGAACCCAACAACGTTCTTAGGGCTTCATTGTATCTTGAAGGCAATATTTCACTGACCAATTGTACTCGCCAATCATTTGGGAATGGTCGAAATAATTGCTGAAAAGAATCGTAAGGCCTTGAAGCTTGTGATACAACATTCTTTTCATTCTCTGTTTTCATCCTCTTGTACCCAAATTTCCAATAGTTTCCAGCAATTATATTCGATAAAAGAGGATGAAACTTCATATGAGTTTTTTTTGAAGTACGGCTTCAGGGAAGAAGAGTCTTGGATAAATATAATGGGCAGTTGGATTTTTCTGAAATACTCTGAATCGTCAGAGGCGTGGACAAGTCAAATTTGGGCCTTCATCGTATCTCCAGAAATTGGGCCTTTTGTTGAGAGATAATATGTTGCCGAGTTTTGAAGAAGGGTGATTTGGGTTTCGTCGTTGATTTTCTATCTAATCAGTTGTTTCCTGCAAACCGGAATTGTGGGATCAATGATGATCAAGGATTGTGGATGGGATCAATGACGATTAGTAGGAGGGAAGCTGAGAATTGAGGGATCAATGATGATCAAGGATTGTAGATGTGTTGAAGGTTTCTGCAAATATGTGTAAATAAGTTTGATCGAGAGGACTTGCGTATAGATGATTGTTTTCGTGTGAAAAGGAATGTTGTCTCCAGTCATCGATTCAGAGCTTATTTATATTGTCAGAATAGCGAACACATTGATCCCAGTAAGTGTGACGGTTTCTTGATTGAAAGAATGAGAAAGTGAGAAATCGTGGTAAAATCAGTTCCATGTCGTGCGAAGACTTGGTTGATCATCCACCCACTACTTTGCTAAATCCCTCAACCGTTTGCACGACTTACTCATGTTTCTCATCGTGGATGAACACACGTGCTGTAGGCCGCCAGACCAAAACCCTAACTGATATCCCCCATGTGAAGTGATTGATGTATCACGAACGTAGAGTCTGCAAAGCAGACGTGTATTTGATTAGTCAGTCGTTGACTTATTAAACAATGAGTCTATGTTTTGTTGAATCAAGCATGAGTGGTCGAATGCTCAATGATTCATGGATTGAACATGTTAGACGTTCTTAAATATTGCTCGTCTGAGCAAATATTGTAGATTCGAGCAACTGAGCATTGATTCAATAAATTACTGAATATTGATAGTTGGATCAATATTCGATCAACTGAACAAGTATTGCTCAATTCGACGAATTACTGAAAATTTATAGTGGATCAATATTCGAACAACTGAGCAAGTATTGCTTAATTCGACGAATTACTGATAAATTACTGAATATTGATAATTGGATCAATATTCGAGCAACTGAGCAAGTATTACTCAATTCGACGAATTACTGAATATTGATAGTTGGATCAATATTTGAGCAACTGAGCAAGTATTGCTCAATTCGACGAATTGCTGAATATTGATAGTTGGATCAATATTCGAGCAACTGAGCAAGTATTGCTCAATTCGACGAATTACTGATAAATTACTGAATATTGATAATTGGATCAATATTCGAGTAACTGAGCAAGTATTGCTCAATTCGACGAATTATTTATTGACGTGATCCAATAAAATATTAATTAAAATATTGGTAGACTACCAAATATTATATAATAAATCCGGATGTTGATTACTGGATCAACATAAATTTACTAGTGTTTGAACTTGCTCAGAATTATGATTTGTTGAGCATTTGTTCAAAACCCTAATTTTTGATCCATTGTTCGTCAATATATGAATTGCTGAAAATAGGTCATGAGTGAGGGAGGGACCGACCACATGGGATGATGAACGACTATGTGGTGCCCAAGTACTCGAATGAGCGTGCACCAGGGTCCTTAGTTGACCGGTTGGTGAAAGAATGATCAAATGCTGGTGTTGACCATTTATTAGAATAATGCTCGTCTGAGCATTAGGTGATAAAACCTAATTTATGAGGAAGTGAGGGACCGAGTAAGAGGGAATGAAACCGGACCTTGGTGGTCTTGGGACCAACTGATGGTCGTTTGAGCAAATTCCAAGTTGGTTGGAAAGAGTTTGGACCCAATATGAGCAATTGAGCAAATTAGGTCAAAATTATAAGAATGTGTGGGACCGGCTCCTTGCAAGCCTTAGGGACGGCCTTGGTCGGTCAAGGAAGCATGCCTAGGTCACCATAATGTATGTGTCTCAGTCTTGAAAGTTTTGGTATTTTCTGGTGTGCGTTTGAGCAATATCTCAGATTTTCAGAAGAGTTCGATCTCTGACTGAAATTCTTGATTTCGCTCGAATGAGAAAGTAGGACTTTGCTCGTTTGATCAAAATTTGGAGAATATTAAAATAATAATATTTTATTATTTTGCGTGAGTAGCCTAGTCGGCCATGTGACCATTTGACTTTTTGGCTTTTTCATGGTTTGTGCAATATTTGAGAAAATATGAAGAAATCATGATTTTTGCTCAAACGGAGGAGTTTCATGAGATGAGGGAAATAATAATTATGAAAATAAGGGATTGCAAGGTGTGGGACCGGCCACGTCTAGGGCATGGCCGGTCGGCTAGGTAGCCCGGTCCCGCGATACCTTTCCGTATTTTATTATTTTTCATGAAACCGTGAAAATATGGAGAAACCGTGAGTTTTTCTCAAACAAGGAAAGTTGCTTGAATGAAGGAGTTTTCATGAGTTCATGAAAATAAATAAAATAGGAAAAATAAAAGGAAGAGGCGTGGGGACCGGCCACGGCGGCATGGCTGGCCGGTCGGTGGGCCCGGTCCCTAGGCGTCTCTGTTCTATTTTTTATTATTATTTTCTCTAAACTGTTTTGTGTAGGATTCCTCATCTATCCATATTTTGGACCGCTCGTTCGTGCATCATTGTTGAGTACACTTGCACCATTTTATTGGGGCTTACTCGGTGATAGTCCAGATGCCCGATTGTTGAGTAATTATTACTAATTCATGAAATTCAGTGGAGAATGATTCATGAAACAGAGTAATAATCATGAATTGTGCATCTATTACCAATCTATGAATCCAGCCGGGTAATTCAGGGAACGAGGCAATGGGATGAATTGGTTATCTATTACTAATCAATGGAGTCAGCCGGGGATTCATGGAACAAAGTAATGAGATATAACAGATTATTTTCTAGGACTTCAGTGGAGAATGTCACGGTAGAATTAATCTATTGTAGAATCGAGATATGAGATAGTTGAAGCATCATACTCGTTCTGAAATGTGTATAGTCAGGGAACAAGTGCGACGTTGTTAACGTCCTGAAGGCGTTTACCCCCCTCAACAAACAATTATGTAGGAGAGCCGCCTGAATCTATACACGGTCTCTCTACATAGTCAGGGAACAACGAGTGTCGCCGACGTCCTGAATGCATTTTGCCCTCTCAACAAACAATTATGTAGGAGGACCGCCCAATCATTCTTTATATGTAGAGGCGGGTCTCTCTATGTAGTCAGGGAACAACGAGTGTCGCCGACGTCATGAAGGCATTAAGCCCCCTCAACAAATATTTATGTAGGAGGACCGCCCAATCATGTTATTCTACATAGAGGATCATGATGAAATGCGCAGCATCGAACGCTCAACTAGTGGGAGGCCATTCGAGAATCATATTCATCATGGCTCTGAGAGGAACTCGATCAGAGATCGTGAAACGGTTCACGAATTATAAGATATGAATCGTCACATGCGTTCCTGAAGCCGGGTCAGAAACATGTAGTATCATGATTTTACGATTTTGTCCTTTGTTGAAAATCCACTATCAACAGCTTGGCGCTGTTTTGTTTCAGCGACTAGCATGCTAGATTAGCACTCCCATAAGACTTTGGTGGTTGTGCTAGCTGGCGTGGATTGCCAATCTAGCTGCTAGATTATCACCCCATAAGACTTAGCCTAAGAAGGGTCATTATCTTGTTGCGTGGAATAAGTGTGAACCCCACTCCGGTATGGTGATTTTGGGGGTCAAATCTCTTAAAAGCATTATTAAGGCTCTTCTCTCTAAGTGGTTGTGGCATTTCAATCATGAGAAAGACTTCCTTTGACGAAAGGCTTTCGTTACGAAGTATGGGTCAACTAATTTCGATAGAGAAACCAAAAATCCTAATTAAAGTTACAACTGGTTGCGGTGTTTTCTAGGGCATCTAAACGAATCTCAAATATTTCAAGGAAAATTGTATCTTGCAAGTGAGAAATGGTACTATTGTTCGGTTTTGGGAAGATCATTGCGCACGTACGAATTCTTTCTCAATTTATTTCTTTGAAGTGTATTCCATAACTACTACAAAAACTTGGACTTTTAAGAGTTGTGCTCTTTGATTACATCAAGGAGGCGGTTGGAATTTGGGATTGGATAAATGACTTATTCAAACTCAAATTGCTGAAATATATGCTTTAACTTCTATAGGTATTAACTTGGGACATGTCATGATTTCATCAAATGGAACACAAATACCTCAGGTATTTTCTCGGTTAAGTTGTGTTATACCAAGTTAGAAAACGAACAAGATTCTCCAGCATTTGGTTTAGTTCGTGGCCTCACAAATTTGGGTTCTTTTTATGGATTGTGTGTCATAAAAAAACTTACTATAATGAACAATCTCTGTAAAAAGGACAAGCTTATCGTCAATGAATGTTTGTTGTGTTGTTAAGCTAGCGCAACAACGGATCATCTATTGTTCCACTGCAAATTTTCTTCAAGAATATGGAAGTATTTTAAGGACCCGGTGAGGTTTATAGGTCCATCATCAAATCATATTGACCTTATCATCAAGGGGTGGAGATCTCACATCAAGTAGGGAAATTGCTTTGGCAGCTCATTCTTGCCTTCATTTGCTGGTTAAGTTGGTAAAAAGTGTGAAGGAGGAACAATATAATGCGGAGGAACCAATTATTTTGAAGATAGTAAAACAGACATTGTTAAATTGTCTTTGGTAAGCCTTCTTTAATAAATCAAGAAAATATAAAAAAATCCAACCCTCCCTACCAGCTAGAGAATCGATCCCATAACATGATTTCTCTAAGCCCGAGAATGCACTGCATACGAAAGGGAGTCGCTGAACTCAAATAATACATCATTAGTTTGCTGATCAAAAAATAAAATAATATAAAATTCACAAACTTACTGACTAGGATCCTTGCATACTCTGCCCATGATGGGCCTGGGCTATTTCTAGTACCCGATTTGAGGTTAAAGGTCCACCCCGTCTTCTTCTTCAAATATTTTCGGTTCTTTGTACTAGAATAACATGCTACTATTCGGTCGGCGGAATTAAAACTTGCAGAAGTTACTGATTTTCATCAGGTATAATTACTATGCTCTACTATTCTTCTTTTCTGTTGAGATAACATCTTTTGTATTCGTAATTGCGTTAAGAAAATCATTGTTTGGTTTTGATGTTTATTGCATTATTACCAGAGGTAAGATTATGAAGCAAAGGATTTCGAATATCTGTGTGTTTTAAATCTCTATAATTCAGTTTGAATTAGTCGATTCATTTATACATGTTTGCAATTATACAAACCACCCGTTACTCAAATGCTCATAACCTGTTTGGGATCAATCCGATATAGCTTGTTACCCAATTAGATAGGTCAGTTAATCCCTGTTATTTTGATAGTTTTATCTTCATGTAATTGTTTGTGTTTCTTGGTTAGTGTTGATGATGCTCTTAGACTGCCACAACAGATTGACAAGGATGAAGCAATGGGGTATCCAAGCGCGAAAAAGGAAGAACAAGAGAGCATACAGAAAAGAGAAGAAGAAGAAAAAGAAGATGATCAAAGTTTCTCCGTTGGGTGATTATGAATTAATAGTTTCTGAGATATTGAGTAGACTCCCTGCTAAATCACTTATCAGGTTCAAGTGTGTATGCAAAACCTGGCAATATTTGATTCAGAAAGATCCACACTTCATTGGTTTACACTTTACTCGGTCACAAACACGCAGTTGTAATGGTACTGTTGGTGCTACCTCCCTTCTCATCATGGTGCCATCTCTATGGTATTGGAATAAAGGTAATGAACGATGTTTTTTATCCGCGGAATTGTTATTACCATCTGATGAATGTGGCAATGTAGGAGGAGGAGGAGCTGTTCAGGGGAAAATTCCTTTTACATGGCCTAAAAGTGTATATATGCTCAATATAGTCAATGGTTTGTTTTGTTTCGTAAACACCGATAAATATTCTGTTTGTGTATATAACCCCAGCACAAGAGAATCAACACTTTGGGAAGGTGATCTTGGAAATTACAATAAGAAAGGATATACTAATTGTGAATGGGATACATTCGGATATGATATTGCTACCAAGGACTACAAAGTCGTGTCATTTTGGAGTTGGTTTGGAGGAGCTAAAGAGATGGATTCTGTTTGTGTGATCTTTAGCATGAGACACAAGTCATGGAGATTCATCGATGCAGTACCACCAGTTGATCCCATCCTTCTACATCTTACCAATTCTGTATATGTGAATGGTTCCATCTACTGGTTGCGTGCTGATGGTCAACCATTGATTGTCCAATTAAATTTTGTTACGGAAAAGTTTAGAGTAATCTCAGTTCCTAGTTCTGTCATCATTGGTTCCTGTGGTCGTTACAAGACTGATCTAATGGAAATGGGTGGCCGCTTAGCTCTGTTAGCTAAAGTGAACGTCAATCCTACCAAGGCAAGGAATAAACATGGAGATAATGTCATACCCACTTCCTTGAAGATGTGTATACTGCATGAGGATCAAGACAAGACAAAGAATAGTACTGCTACTAGTGCTGTTGATTATCCCTGGATCGAGGAGTCTTTCACACTGCCACCTACATTAGATTGGAGACCAGAAAGGGTGGATGTCATACCTATTCCTGGAACAGACTGGTTTATTGTAAAATTAAATGACTATTTCTCCTTCTACTATTACAACTGGAAGAATAAGAATTATAGTAGGAAGTTTGTGTTAGACGGAACTGAGTCTTTCTGTAATGAGAACGGACGACATGGTTCCATGGGATTCTATCCTTTCACAGAAAATCTCTTGCCACTAAATTAAAGGAAAGATGAGATTCTAAATCAGATTGATTATTCACTGAGTGAGCTTCAGGAATGATTCTGGCTCGGTTATCTTTAGGTCTTTTGTGGATTAAGCTAGCTAATTTGCACATCAATTCATGTGTGGTTTAGACTTATATTGAATAAGTTTTGTTAACGATGGGCTGATATTGCCATAAGGAATGTGCCAATGTGGAGTTCAAACAAGTTACGCTTAGAAGTATGATTCAATTCTGTTACCATGCTTTTATTTCTGTCACAGGTTTTGTGTTACTTTAATAATAGAATTTGATTCATAGAAATAACAGTCGAAAGGTGTTACTTTACCATGCTACGGGGATGTTTCCGAACGGCGCTCTTGACTCAAAGTCGAAAGGTATGTCGATATCGATAAAAGATCCTACTAAAATTTCTGCAACAGGTCTAATTGAGTCCCTCTCAGTGATGGGTTTCAGTTTTCCTTCTTCTAAGGATGATCACCAAGAAATGTTTAAAAATCTTGCTGACAATCACAAGGGTATCTTCATATAGTGGAAGTGTAAATTTTGTTCCCTTATTGTGATCCCTAGTTTTGTTAGTTTATTTTTGCTTTGAACTTTTGTGCTTTTAGTTGTAATCGCTTGCACACGGCTTGTGTGTTCTTCATTATTATTATCTTTGCCGAGGAAAAAATTTTAGAAATAACAGTATAATTTTCGCCTTAAGACATTGTCTCTTCACTATGTATGGTATTTACATTAGGATTTGTATGGGATTCAACAAAGTTAATTGTTTCAGTAGCAAATTGAAGAGCTGCACCAACTTTCAGGAGGTGTTCACATTCATTTTGCAACTTGATCTTGTATAGCCCTGCAATTTTATTTATTCCTGGAATGATGTATATCGATATCTGTCTTATAACACTCTAATAAAAGATCCAGAATTCATTGGTGGATCTCTGTGACAACATATGCTAAGGCAATTCTAATAGCATCTTCATGGTTTTTCTTGCCACGGAATGCCACGGAAATCTGACTAATGTATGTGGTGTACTGGCTACTGGGTAAGCAGAATTTTACTACTTTACTTAGCTTAGAACTAATCTGAAGGAAACCTGTTTTTCTGTAGTTTATAGAAAACTGTTTTGCTGGCAGTCTCTCGCTGACTCGGTTTTATGTTTTTGTAGACAAAGTAAAGAGAAACAGGCTTTGCCAAGTTTTCGAGCCAGCGCCTGAAAAGCATATGAAGATACCCTCTTAACTAGTAGAGCGAAACCGATCAGTCACTAAGCTCACACGTACTTGAAACTTTATGTTTGTATACTTTGTCCTAGACCAGTACTTCTATTTATTTTTTTTTTTTTTTTTTGGAAAGTAGTACTTCTAATTTGATATTGGCTCTTGGGCAATTTTCTGTTTGTAGCATAGCCGAAAGTAAATCCAAACAACATAACATTCAAGTAGAATCTGAAAGAATAGTCTATGTAGTTCTCAAGCCTCGACAATCTCCAGAGTTGATCTATTTTATGACAATTTTAAAGTATCCCAAGTATGCTGGTCTGTAAATATGTTCCCGGGATGTATTCATGTGAGTCGAGCTAGTTAGATGAGATTAACGTGTGCACTTAAAAGCGGTGGACATATGACAATCCAGTTGGAGCTGTAAGCATAATCCAAGATTGTGTTATCAAGTTACAGTCTCTCCGGCCAATTAGTGCAGCCATATAGCACATGAAAGAACCGGTCCAAAGATTTGTTACCTCAAAAAAACATGCATAAGGGTTGGACTAGCGATGATGTCGCATATCGGTATATCTACATTAGAGGACAAATTGTTCAGATTGTATACGTAACGAAAACCCTAGCTAGGAACGCAGAAGCTGGAACTAAGATGAAGCAATGCGATATCGAAGTGCAAAAAAGGCACAGCTGCCAGCAGAAAGCAAAGAAGAGGAAGATGATCAAAGTTGCTCCACTAGGTGATCATGAGTTAGTAGTTTGTGAGATACTGAGCAGACTCCCGGCCAAGTCACTTATGAGGTTCAAGTGTGTATGCAAAAGTTGGCAATCTTTGATTCAAAGAGATGGACACTTCATTGATTTACACTTTAGTAGGTCACGAACACGCAGTTGTAATGGAACTGTTGGTGCCACCTCCCTTCTCTTCAGGGTGCCATCTCTATGGTATCGTAATGGACGATGTTTGTTATCGGCGGAATTATTAATACCGAAAGTGGCAACGGAGGAGGAGGAGCAGCTGTTCAAATGAAAATACCTCTTAATATTACTACTCGAGTAAGAGTAAGCATGCTCAATATTGTCAATGGTTTGATTTGTCTTATAGACCAGAAATCACGTTGTGTTAGTGTATTTAACCCTAGCACCAGAGAATCAACACCTTGGATTAAGTCGATAGGTATGCAGGTAATAAAGTAGTCTACGAGGTTCTCCAGACATAAAGTAGTCTACGAGGTTCTCCAGAGTCTAACGTGAGAACTTAAATTGGATAAAGGGTCTCGTCGGCCAATTAGCATATAGCGCAAAAAAGTAAAACTGCCAATGGGTCCAACATACCGTCCAAGGACAAGTTACATGCACCAAGGGCTTTGGCGACATTTGGCATAGTTGCGCATGATTTTAGGGTACATGGATTGGCGATCGGAGTGATGCATGCTTCTTTTTTTCTATATCTAGTAATTAAGCTGCCGATTTCACTTTTTATACATGCCCATAATCAGAGAAGTACCAATTCCAGCAGCGAAAAAGGCAAAACAAGAGAGCAGATCGAAAGAAAAGAGAAGAAGAAGATGATGTCGATCAAAGTTTCTCCACTAGCTGATTGTGATTTAATAGTCAGTGAGATATTAAGCAGACTCCCTGCCAAATCACTTATGGGGTTCAAGTGTGTAAGCAAAAGCTGGCGATCTCTGATTCAGAAAGATCTACACTTCATTGATTTACACTTTGGTCGGTCACAAACACGTAGTTGTAGTGGAACTGTTGGTGCTACCTCCCTTGTCATCAAGGTGCCATCTCTATGGAAGCGGAATAAACGTGATCAACTGTGTTTGTTATTGGCGGAATTACAAATACCATTTGAAAGCGGCGATGTAAGAGGAGGAGCAGCTGTTCAGAGGAAAGTACCTCTTAATATAGGAGATAATACTATATCTCGAGTAAGGTCAATGGTTTGATTTGTCTTATGGACCCCGATTCACATTCTGCTCGTGTATACAACCCTAGCACCAGAGAGTCGACACCTTGGATCAAGTCAGTAGTTATGCGAAAACTTGAAGAAAAAGGTAGGCCTTTAGAGCATGATGAAACACTTGATGCATTTGGATACGATCTTGCTACCAAGGACTACAAAGTGGTATCCTTGTGGAGTCGTGGTGGAGGAAATAACAAGGCCGATCGGCTTTGTGAAATCTTTAGTTTGAGAAACAAGTCGTGGAAAATCATTGATGCAGTCTCACCAGTTAGTCCTATCGTGTTATATCATCTTACTCATCCTGTTTATGCCAATGGTTCCATATACTGGTTGCGGGCAGATGGTAAACCGATGGTCGTCGAACTAAACATGAGTACCGAAAAGTTTAGAGTAATCTCAGTTCCTAAATCTATCATCTTTGGTTTTTATGGCCGTTACAAGACTGCTGCAATGGAAGCTCTCTTAACTAAAGAGGATGTCCGTCCTAACAAGAGAAAGAGGGAACATGAAGCTGACGTACTACCCACGTCCACGGAGATATGCATATTGTACGATGATCAAGACAAGACAAAGAATAGTACTGCCTGGACGCCGGCATCATTCGCAGCGTCACCTGATTTTGATTCAAGCCAATTGCAGAGATATACTATTGTACCCATTACAGGAACGGACCTATTCATTGTAAGATCATATGACAATTTCTCCTTCTACTACTACGATTCGAAGAAGGATAGCTACAGCAGGGAGTTTAAATTAAAAGGAACCAAGCCTTTCTTCCGGAGGAAATCCAATAACGGAGAACATGATCACGTCGGGTTCTATACATTCACGGAAAATCTTTTGCCTTTAAATTAAAGAGAACGGTTGGTGTTGCTTTATCTTTTACATGTTGTGTTGATGGGGATCAAACCATAGGTATGGCGAATGGAGGAAGTTCCTCGAAGCTCTGTGAGGAGGAAAATTATGTTGGGAATGCATTTATTACATTCTATTGAGTAATTCAAATTTTATACTGCGCTTTCAGCAACTTTTACTTGGAAACCTATTATAGGGGCTCCAAGAAAAGAGTTTTGGGGCTCCTAAGGATTCAAATATCATACAATGAAGATAAGAGACCTAATTTATAAGAAAAATACTAAAATACCCTTAGCTTATTAAATATTGAAAAACCTAAAACTTTTCATTCCTCTCCTTTAATTCTTCCATTTTCTTCTTCTCCATCACCTCCATCGCTTATTTCTTCGATTAATCGTCAATTCTCAAAATAATTCATTATCGATTAACACCATTTAATCCACCCGCAATGACTTCAATAAGGTAAAAAATCAAAACCCATCTTATTTAATTGGTTTCAATGCATGAAAAGCGGAATCGATTTCGACCGGGTTTTGAAAAACAGTTCAGAGCCGTACACTGGTTGGAAATATGAATTTTCCCAACCGTAGATAGACGATCTGATGGGGAAATATGAATTTTTCCAACCTTAGATCGAACTGTCTACTGATTTAGGAAGTATGAATTTTCCTTAATCAGAGATCGTCTGCAGTTGGGAAATATGAATTTTCCTAAATCGTAGACAAAGATCAAACCGTTTTTTTTTCAAAAATAAGTGATGGGTTTTCTTAGTTTTTTCTTTTTATGATCGTCATCTTCATCACGACGGAGAAGAAAAAGAGAGAAAGAAAAATAATAAGTTTTTTTTTTTTTTTTTTTTTATGATCATTGTCTTCATCATGATTTATGAATGAAAAGAGAAAGAAAAGATAATAAATTTAATTTTCTAATTCATGGAGGGTATTTTAGCCATTACAAAAAATAGTTAGATATTGTGTTTTGTTGATTACTATTTCATAACCTGATTTTGTCGTCTTGTGAGCCCTCAAAACCAAATATTTGGAGCCCCTATAATAGGTTTCATTAAATACATTTGCAACGATATTGTAAGTCCAAAAATATGCTTGAGATTGAATCCAACTACTTAATTTCCTAGGGAGTTCTCATCGGGAAAAATATCGTTTGGTCCTTTTTTAGGTGGTCCCATGTCTGTTTAGTTTTTTGGGAAATCACATTTTCCATTTGGTCCATAATTATTTAAAAATATTAAATGGACCAAAGTACCCTTCCGTGTTAATTTCTACTTATTTTTTTGTAGCATTTCATTCGTCAAAATGAACTCCTGTTAATTTCTACTTAATTTTTCAAAAAACATATAAACCAGAGTTCATTCCAGAAATCAACTCCTGACAAAAACCTCTATAAACCAGAGTTCATTCCAGAAATAAACTCCTGATAAACATATATAAACTAGAGTTCATTCCAGAAATGAACTCCTGATAAAATTCAGAGTTCATTCCAGAAATGAACTCCGTCATCTTCATCTTCTTCATCAGTAGCAGCAACTCATCTTCATTGTCTCCATCATCAGCAGCAACAACATACGAAAAAAAAAAAATCAAAATCTTCATCACAAACCAGAGTTCATTCTAGAAATGAACTCCGTCATCTTCATCTGCTTCATCAGCAACAACAACTCATCTTCATCATCTTCATCGTCTCCATCATCAACAGCAACAACAGACGAAAAAACATCAAAATCTTCATCACAAACAAGAGTTCATTCCCAAATGAACTCCACATCTTCATCTTCTTCATCAGCAAGAACAACTCATCTTCATCATCGCTTCCATCATCAGCAGCAAGAACAAGACGAAAAAATCAAAATTTTCAGCAAACCGTAGTTCATTCAGTAAATGAACTCCGTCATCTTCATCTTCTTCATCGCATGAGAACTCATCTTCATCGCCTCCATCATCGCCAGAGAATAATCACGAAAAAATATCAAAATCTTCATCACAAAAACCAGAGTTCATTCCAGAAATGAACTGGGTCATCTTCATCTTCTTTTGTTGATCAAAACTTACCTAAGCATGTGAAGATGATAAAGGTTCATCATCATCATAAATAGCAGCATAATCTTCAACCTCACCGTCTTCATCATCAAAACAACAACAAACATCAAAAAACAAAACGCAAAACTTCATCGTATTCATCATCATCGTTCATCTTCTTCATCACTAGCAGAGAAAAAAATAGAGAGAATCTTTCATCATCATCTTCATCTTTTCATCATCTTTATAGAAAAAAATGGAAAAAGGAGAGAAACTAGATCTGAAAACAGGAAGAGAGAGAAATTAAATCTGAAAAAGGATATTTCTATCACCACGCAATGACAATTACATTATCCATGACATCATCGTAGGACCAAACCATAATTTCTAGGACCAAACTATAAAATATATTTTGAAAAAGGACCAAACTGACAGTTGACTAGGTCAACTGGACCAAACTCTCTAATATATTATTTCTAGGACCTAATGGTATTTCCTACATTCTCATTTCTCACATGTATGGGTATTAGGGAAGTTTAATCTTTTATGACAATGCCATCAAAAAAATTTACTATCATTCAGAACGGTCAACTACAATTACATTTTCATAGTTTTTCCTTTCTATACAAGTCTGACCAGTGGTTTATAAATCTCAACAACTTTTGATGCTCAAGTTGTAAGGACCCTCAAGCTTGTCAACGCTATTAGACCGGCCAAGAGATGTTTTAGCCGCTAATAACTCGATTAGTTAATATATAATCTACTTAATATAAATTAATCTAACAATAATTTAGAAACAAAATTAGTATCATTGAATAGGTCTCGAAAGTTATGTGAATTGGACTACTCGAACGTACGGGTCGGATACCAGACGAAGAAGATATCATCGGATGAGTACGAAGGACAAAATAATTATTTTTATCTAGATCACCATTGGTCGCCCTTATCCAACTTTATGGATGCCCTCGGTATTTTCGTTGGCCTTATCACCAAACTAAATGGAAGAGAAAATCATTTCTCTTTATCTTCCTCTTTCCTTCTTCTTTCTTCTTCTTCTCCTGCTCCTCCTCTTCTCCTCTCCGATAATCTAAATTTCAAGGCTCAACATGATTTTTTCTGAGAGAGATCCATCAATCATAGTAACGTGTTGATTTGAGAGAGAAGGTGATTGTACGTTATCGATTGAGTTTTGGAAAAATCGAGAAAAGGGTAAGATAATTTAGGATTCCAATTGATTGAATTTTTTCTTGAAATTGCTTTGTGTTGATAGATTAAAGATGGGTTTTCCGTGAGAATCGAGTTAACAATTGTATGAGGTTTAATTTTGATTTGATAGAAAATTAGGGTTTATGTTCTTCCCTAATTAAACCGTAAGTCGTGGTTCATGCGAAATAGGTTGCTTGATTTGCAATCTGAGATGAAGAGATGAATTAGATAAGAGGTGATTAAAGTTAAGATATTAATTCGGTGGTTTTTCAAAAGAAGAATCAAGATGATGGAGTTGGTTCAAGGATAATTGATGGTTGAAGACTTGGATATTGATATTGTTTGTTTGAATTGAATTAAATTGAGATGCAAAATAGATAAAAGGAATTGGTGGGAGAAATTGTAATTGTAATTAGGTTAGTATGGTTCCTTTAATTGGGAGATTTCAATGAAGATGATGAGTGGAACAGGGGTAGTGTAGTAGCATGCTTGGGAGTATGAGATTGGGTTTGTAGTTAGATGCAGAATTACAAGTAGTAGTGGTGGTTAGGTAAAAGCATGTGATTTTTGGAGATGGTGTTGATACTAAATTGGCGAGTAGTTGATGTTGAACCGGGATTGTGAGAATGGGTTGTTGGTTGCGAGTTCATGGAGTTGGCAAGTGAATAGATAGATGGATGTGTTTGAATAAGAGGTAATGGAGTTTCTATTATAATCCAAGTTCTTGGTAAAGAAATAAAGATGGTCTGCTTTGATTGTGTATAGTTACCGAAGTTAGAGTTGTAACTAATGAAGCTAATGGAGGTAGTAATTGATGGATAGAATGAGATCCTAGAATCTCAATTGCGATCCGGGTGGAGCTAAATGAGTAGTGAGTTCATTAGTCAGAAGCTTTCGATTGGAGACGACGAAGATGAATGATTGTTGCAGTCAGGGATGAGATTATAGTGATGGTGGTTGTCTGGGAATGAAGGTGCAAGTGTTAGTACCGAATGGACATGATTGAAAGAAGAGATTGAGTTCGCCATTGGAAGAATGTGGTTAGTTGTGGCTATGACAAGTTAGACAGATATCTTGTTGAGATTAGATGAATGAATTAGGGATATATGAGTTGAGCATGAAGAATGAATAATTTCCATGGACAATTGAATTAGAATTGGAGATGAAATGATTGTACCGAGTTACAAGCCATGGTGATGTCGATTTGATTTCTTCGCGGTGATGCTGTTGGAGAGGACCGATTGGTGAGGTTGATCTCGTTAAAGATGTGCCGAATCCTAGGATGGTGGTGTTAATACAATGATAATCGTGGATGAGCTACAAATGTTAGACAAGGGAATGTATTGGAATTAGAATTAGAGATGGTGAATATAATGTTTGAATCGAATCAAGCGAAGAGATGTAGTATAAGTCCGAGTTGTGTATTGTTATCTCAGAATGGAGTTCATAAAGTATGAAGGTTAGAGTAATGTTGCATAAGTGTGTTTAGAAGTGTTGTTATAGTTGGCTTGCGCATAGAAATGCATCTTTTGGTCTTGGCATGTTTGGTGTTGCATTATGATTGTACATTAGTGCCTTTGGCCCGTGCAAATGGCTCAGCTCAGAACTGTTACTGGGCCTACTTAGATGATCCGACTTGTATGTCCGACCGAGTTAACCAAATCGACTCATTATAATTTGACCAAGCTTCGACTCTGTTGGAGTCTTATTTGACCCAGTTGGACTTGACCTTCGATTGGACTTTGACCTGGACATTAGATGTTGACTTTTACTTGACCACACGACCGTTAGCGCACCGTTAGTTGACCCAGATGGACCAGCCTCAAGTTAATGGGCTTGTTAGTAGACTTGGGCTTAGGGCCATGTTTTCTTAGTTTGATACTTTGGATCCTTTATGGTCCGAATTAGCCTTTGATTTCTTCTACAAGGTTGTAGATATTCATAAGACATATTTATTAGACTATAAACCATTCTAATTCAATCATGAAACTTAGACATGCTAAAGATAGTTAATGAACGTGTGTAGAACCATAAATGGGCTTAATACCATTATATAGTTCATTTAGCTTATAATCGGAAATTTGTATGAGATTATTTTATGAGCCTTTGGCTATTTCGAGAGTACTTGTGTGATTAACGGTTAGTCTTTATTAACAAACGATCAATTCCAAAAGATGAACTAGTGGATTGAGGATCTTGAGGTGGGTTTAGGTCACATCAAATCGTGGGAACCTTGTAACCTTCTTGTAATCATTAAGCTTTCTTATATTCTCGCGAGCATGATGAGTCCTTACTATTCGAAGTGAGCATGGTAGTGTATACATTGATTTACTATTCATGTATCCTTGAGTGTAATGTATATGTTGTATTTGTATGTACGATGTTTGTTACGATGTGTTTTGTGTGTGATATGCATTGAGAGATTTCCCGCGAAGAGTGTCTCGTGTTTTCCCGGCTCTTAGCTAAGTTAAGTAAGGCGGTAATTCATCAGGTCGACAATATTATATAGTAGGGCGGTAATTCATCAGTTTTAATATTATTATATCTAATTTAATTAGTAGGCTGAATTCATCAGTTTTAATAGTAATAGTAGGGCGGTAATTCATCCGTTATAATATTACTGCTTATTAATATAGTAGGGCGGTAGTTCATCCGTATGCAATCTTATCTTAGTAGGGCAGTAATTCATCCGTTATGATATTATATATACTATTCTATTTGAGGGAAATCACTTAGGTAATGCATATTATACTTGTTTGACTAACTATATGATCTTGACGGTAATATTCTAAATCATGATTTGGTTCAAAAGATTTCATGTGGATGATGTTATCATTATTGATTAGGGTTGTTCTCACGTCGTCTTCTCCAATGAGTTTGGCGAGGTTAGGATAACACTTGCTTTATGTTGCATGAATCGAATGCTTTAGATTATTATTGTATTATAGCTTACTATTATTCTTTAGAACTGTGAAGTATGATAGTGATTACTTGAGAGTCATATGTTTCCATTGAGCACCCTTTTGGGATGATGTGCTCACTTGTTCCCACTTCATTTTGAAATGTAAGAAATGGAGCGTGTGAAGATATCCGTTTACGTAGTTTAGTGCTCACCAATCTTGTGTTGTTGTGTATCCTTTACTTATATGTATTCTTCTTTATCTGAAACAACACGATTATATATTTATATAAATTGGGAGACTTTCAAACATACTATATCGAGAGTTGGATTTGTTTGTTAACACTTTAAGTGAATATGGTTCTTAAGATTGATTTTCTGTTTGATGGCTTCAATTAGGTTGTAATCCTATTAGCTGCTGTGTTTAGTAGTTGGGGCGTCACATGTTGGTATTGAGCTCACTATTAGATCTTACATGGGCAATAATAGATTATACTTAGTACCAGATAGATAACCATATCAGTTTAGAACTGGGTTGGGTTGTGAGATAAATCTTAATCAAAGATTTATTTGGTTGATTGATTTTGTTTGTTTGTTTGTTAATATATTGTATGAAGTTAAAAAAATAAAATAATAATAATAATAACAATAATAATAAATAGTAAAATTAACATATTTGATAGATCCCAATTTTTTCATGTAAAATTTATTGAGTAATTTTGACTTATTTGTAGAGCCATCAATTTATTGAGATAGGAAATTAGTGTGAAGAATTTTACTTATTTATCTGTTAGTGTATAAATCAGATAACTGAGGTTGATCATTTTGATTCATAGATTACAGATTCAAATAGAAACCTAATTATAGAATGTCTACTAGAGTACTTATAACCATTTATTTGTTGAAAAATATTATAGTCTTTTGAACCTAGAGCCACAAATGTTAGTTCTAAAAAGCCATATGGTTTTGTACTTCTTTTCGTGTTGTTTTGGAACTCATTTGAAATGAGTTAATTTTCGCGCGTTTGTGACCGGTTGTCAGCCGACACAAATATAATTACACTTTCTTACTACTCAAAATATATAATAAAGCAAGGGCAAGAAAGGATCGATCCCACAGAGAGGTCTAGGTTGTCAAATTATTTCGGTTCCTATAAATAACAGGGGTTTTTGTGATTTTATAAACTAAAATAAAATAAAAGCAAATAAAGAAAAGTAAACAAGTAATCAAGGATGAGAAAGTATTGGTCATGGATTTCATCTTCAATCACAAACATGGTTTCACCACAATAACTAGAATTGATATTTTAATCTCAACTTTTATCAAAGACCCTAGAATACCTTAATCGCAAGTATATCCCGCAAATCTCCTCATGTCATCAACAAACACATTAAAAGATGCTAATATGAATTCTATCTAAAGGAACAACCTAACGTAAAAGCACTAATCAAGTTTAATTCCCTAGATGCATTAGGTTCTATGAAATCAGGCCAATCAAAGCAATCGAACGGAAAGCGACTAATCCGATTTAACAAAGGTTATGACTCACATATGATCATAAGAATATATCACTACAAACTATAATCATATTTATGCTACTTCAATCCTAATTGTCACTTTTCATTATAATAACCCTAATCTAGCAATAAAGATGAAAGCAAACTCAATCGATTCTGATTTGACTAAACAAGCATTCAAATCATGTAACATGGGTAGTCTCCACTATAGGGGATCACTACCTAATACCGGAATTCAGTCTGCACCTTATTTGCCTTTGCATGGTTAAATCCAACTTTAACTCTCATACAAGTAAGAAACCCGATCATGTTCTCTGTCATCTCTAAGTTCAGTCACTATTATGAGATTCTGATGTAATCTTATGACATGTATACTATGTGACTCTAAACTAACTACAAGTTGGAGTTTTTTATTCACTTTATTTACACAAAAGTTGAAAAATTTGAAAATTTACAACGCAAATGTTTAACCACTCCCCCACACTTAAACTTTTTACATTGTCCTCAATGTAAATTGAATCGTCCAAAGAAAGTCAAGGTGGGAAATCATAAAACAATATGCGAAAAGAAAAAGCTAAAAACAAGAAAAGAAAAATTAAAAAGATAAGAGATACAAAAACCTATGGGTTGCCTCCTATGTAAGGCTTGGTTTAAAGTCGCCCTGATTTATATCCTTGCAAGAGTCATTCCCCATATACTAACAATCGGAAAAGTTGGGGATCCTTCCATAGAACCTGTTTTACAAACACTAGCTTCACAAAAATATTAGTAATATAAAGCAGTAAATGAAGCTTATTAACTGATAAAAGCTTCCCCCACACTTATTCTTGTCCACACTTGGAAGTGTATAAAGAATATAGAAGTCGGGTACTTCACGGTTTCTTGTTCCAAACTCAGATAGTATGAGAATCAAGTATCTCTAATGGCGGGAAATCGAGAAACAAAGTCATTCAACAATATTCTCAAGCACATACATTCAAACCAATAAGAGGTAAAGGAGAAGAAACAATAGGCAAATGGGTTAGATAAACTTGCACAATCTCTTGTATTACGGGAATCCTCTTCATCCTTGAAAACTCAAGTGAATAATTCACCTCTTTTATATCATGGTCCTCTATCAAACCTTGCAACCATTCTTCAGTTTTCGCCTTAACCAAAGTCTCGACATAAACATCATCATTACAACCATTTGCAAGCTCAATTGGGTCTTCCACAATATTGGTTAAACCGGTCTCATTCTCAACATACTCCTCTTTGTTGTAAAGCACATACTCTTTTGCGGATCCAAATTTTATCATAAGAAACTTTTTTAACACTCGAAAATGCATCATCCTCCAAGCTCCACCCTTTGAATAGGCTCTTGATGATTATTAAGATCAATGCTTGAGTAATCTACACAAGTGTCGTCATATTCCCTCTTCGTCTTCATCTTGATCCCAAAAAGACTCCATTGTACACTCCTCGGGATGTCACCATGAGTTGTTTCAAGCAATGTATCATAATCACCGTCACTATCATAGTCAACATAAGATTGGTTCTCATTGAATTTAGTGTTGCTAATCTCGAACTCATCCTTTTGAATAGGTGAACAATCATTATTACGATCAAGAGTTGAGTTAACTACACAATTATCAACGAAAGTGCCCAAGGTTCGGCCTTTTTCAACATTAGCATCAATCAAATATTCATCACAAACCATATGCACATTAGAATTATCCATATCTTCCTTTGCATTGATCAATGCCTTCTTCGCAAGCTAGCAATACCTTCTTAAGTTCTTGGAGTTGCTCGTTTGTAGTCTCTTTAGCTCTTTGAAATTCCTCTGTAAAAAAGTTGGAAACTTTGTCTATAAAATTAGAGACTTTTGTTCACGAGCATAAGAATATCCTCCCATCCTTGTGGTTGTTCACACACGACCTACCATAAGGTTGTTGAGGAAAACCATAAGGTTCCATGGAATATTGGTCATAACCAATGAATTGGTTTTGATTATATCCATGGAATTGGTAGTTTTCGTATTGTTGAGGTTGTTGAAAACCGCATCCGTTATTCATGTAATATGCTCCTTCCAAGGAGAACAAGCTGTTCTAAATAAAGATTCTCAAAAACTACGTTAAAAACAAAATAAGAAACCAAAACAAATTAACAACCGCTGCCTCCCTGCAGCGGCGCTAAAATTTGACCGGTTGTCCACACTCGAGCACAAATATAACACTTTCTTACTACTCAAAATATATAATGAAGCAAGGGCAAGAAAGGATCGATCCCATAGAGAGGTCTAGGTTGTCAAATTGTTTGGTTCCCTATAAATAACACCGAGGTTTTGTGATTTTATAAACTAAAATAAAATAAAAGCAAATAAAGAAAAAGTAAACAAGTAATCAAGGATGAGAAAGTATTGGTCATGGATTTCGTCTTCAATCACAAACATGGTTTCACCACAATAACTAGAATTGATATTTTAATCTCAACTTTTATCAAAGACCTAGAATACCTTAACGTAAAGTATATCCTGAAATCTCCTCATGTCATCAACAAACACATTAAAAGATGCGAATATGAATTCTATCTAAAGGAACAACCTAACGGTAAAAGCACTAATCAAGTTTAATTCCCTAGATGCATTAGGTTCTATGAAATCAGGCCAATCAAAGCAACCGAACGTGGAAAGCACACTAATCCGATTTAACAAAGGTTATGACTCACATATGATCATAAGAATATATCACTACAACTATAATCATATTTATGCTACTTGCAATCCGAATTGTCACTTTCGTATAATAACCCTAATCTAGCAATAAAGATGAAAGCAAACTCAATCGATTAGCACGATCGACTAAACAAGCATTCAAATCATGTAACATGGGTAGTCTCCACTATAGGGATCACAATCTAATACCGAATTCAACAGACCTTATTTGCCATTTGGCATGGTTAAATCCAACTTTAACTCTCATACAAGTAAGAAACCCGATCATGTGTCATCTCTAAGTTCACCACTATTATGAGATTCTCGATGTAATCTTAGCTAAATGTATACTATGTGACTCTAAACTAACTACAAGTTGGAGTTTTCTTATTCACTATTTACACAAAAGTTGAAAAATTTGAAAATTTACAACGCTAATGCTTAACCACTCACACTTAAACTTTTACATTGTCCTTTAATGTAAATTGAAAATCCAAAGAAAGTCAAGGTGGGAAATCATAAAACAATATGCGAAAAAGAAAAAGCTAAAAACAAGAAAAGAAAAATTAAAAGATAAGAGATACAAAACCTATGGGTTGCCTCCCATGTAGCGCTTGGTTTAAAGTCGTCAGCCCGACTATATCCTTGCAAGAGTCATTCCCCATATACTAACAATCGGAAAAGTTGGGGATCCTTCCATAGAACCTGTTTACAAACACTAGCTTCACAAAAATATTAGTAATATAAAAGAATGAAGCTATTAATGATAAAAGTTTCCCCACACTTATTCTTGTCCACACTTGGAAGTGTATAAAGAATATAGAAGTCGGGTACTTCCACGGTTTCTTGTTCCAAAACCTGCATAGTATGAGAATCAAGTATCTCTAATGGCGGAAATCGAGAAATAAAGTCATTCAACAATATTCTCGAAGCACATACATTCAAATTAATAAGAGGTAAAGGAGAAGAAAACAATAGGCAATGGGTTAGATAAACCTTGCACAATCTCTTGTATCACGGAATCCTCTTCATCCTTGAAAACTCAAGTGAATAATTCACCTCTTTTATATCATGGTCCTCTATCAAACCTTTGCAACCATTCTTCGTCCGTTTTCGCCTTAACCAAAGTCTCGACATAAACATCATCATTACAATCATTTGCAAGCTCAATTGGGTCTTCCACAATATTGGTTAAACGGTCTCATTCTCAACATACTCCTCTTTGTTGTAAAGCACATACTTTTGCGGATCCAAATTTTATCATAAGAAACTTTTTTAGAACACTCTGAAATGCATCATCCTCAAGCTCCACCCTTTGAATAGGCTCTGATGATTATTAAGATCAATGCTTGAGTAATCTACACAAGTGTCGTCATATTCCTCTTCGCCTTCATCTGATCCCAAAAAGACTCCATTGTACACTCTCGGGGATGTCACCATGAGTTGTTTCAAGCAATGTATCATAATCACCGTCACTATCATAGTCAACATAAGATTGGTCTCGCTGAATTTAGTGTTGCTAATCTCGAACTCATCCTTTGAATAGGTGAACGATCATTATTACGATCAAGAGTTGAGTTAACTACACAATTATCAACGAAAGTGCCCAAGGTTCGGCCTTTTTCAACATTAGCATCAATCAAATATTCATCACAAACCATATGCACATTAGAATTATCCATATATTCCTTTGCATTGATCAATGCCTCTTCGCAAGCTAGCAATACCTTCCTTTAAGTTCTTGAGTTGCTCGTTTGTAGTCTCTTTAGCTTTTTGAAATTCCTCTTGTAAAAAGTTGGAAACTTTGTCTATAAAATTAGAGACTTTTGTTCACGAGCATAAGATCCTCCTATCCTTGTGGTTGTTCACACGTACCCGCCATAAGGTTGTTGAGAAATTGATAAAGTGTTCCATGGAATATTGGTCATAACCAATGAATTGGTTTTGATTATATCCATGGAATTGGTAGTTTTCGTATTGTTGAGGTTGTTGAAAACCAGCATCCGTTGTTCATGTAATATGCTCCTTCCATGAGAAACAAGCACAAATAAGATTCTCCAAAACTACGTTAAAAACAAAAATAAGAAACCAAAAACAATTAACAACAATATGCCTCCCGGGCGCTAAAATTTGATTCAGCTTGTCACCGACATAAATATAACACTTTCTTACTACTCAAAATATATAATGAAGCAAGGGCAAGAAAGGATCGATCCCACGAGAGAGGTCTAGGTTGTCAAATTGTTTCCTGCCTCCCATAAATAACAAAGGGTTTTGTGATTTTATAAACTAAAATAAAATAAAAGCAAATAAAGAAAAGTAAACAAGTAATCAAGGATGAGAAAGTATTGGTCATGGATTTAAGCCTTCAATCACAAACATGGTTTCACCACAATAACTAGAATTGATATTTTAATCTCAACTTTTATCAAAGACCAATACCTTAATCGCAAGTATATCCATGCAAATCTCCTCATGTCATCAACAAACACATAAAAAGATCATTAATATGAATTCTATCTAAAGGAACAACCTAACGTGTAAAAGCACTAATCAAGTTTAATTCCCTAGATGCATTAGGTTCTATGAAATCGGTAATCAAAGCAATCTAACGTGGAAAGCGACTAATCCGATTTAACAAAGGTTATGACTCACATATGATCATAAGAATATATCACTACAAACTATAATCATATTTATGCTACTTGCAATCCGGAATTATCACTTTTGCGTATAATAACCCTAATCTAGCAATAAAGATGAAAGCAAACTCAATCGATTCGCGACTCGACTAAACAAGCATTCAAATCATGTAACATGGGTAGTCTCCACTATAGGGGATCACTACTCTAATACCGAATTCAGTCTGCACCTTATTTGCCACTGGCATGGTTAAATCCAACTTTAACTCTCATACAAGTAAGAAACCCGATCATGTTCTCTGGTCATCTCTAAGTTCGGGCCACTATTATGAGATTCTCGATGTAATCTTAGCGACATGTATACTATGTGACTCTAAACTAACTACAAGTTGGAGTTTTCTTATTCACTATTTACACAAAAGTTGAAAAATTTGAAAAATTTACAACGCAAATGCTTAACCACTCTTGTAGGTGTCCAAAACACCTAATTTACTATCTTTTAGTTACGCTTTCTTTGCTATTTTTTCGCTGTGAATTATGTATCTTATGTTTACTTTGAGTACTTAGGTACTTTGGAGTCATTTGGAGCGAAACCAAGCCAACCTTTCAAAGAATGAGGTCACTCCAACATCGCATGAGAAGTTATGAACAAAATCGATGATTAAACATGGAGTCCTCTCTAGAACCGGAAAGAGAATGGAAAATGTTGTCATGAGTTAGGTGGACTACAAGCAGCTGGGTTTGAAGATTAGACCTAATTTTTCTCCACTTCAGTTGCACATGTGCGGCATTCTTGTGTTGAAACACATAACAAGTGACAAGCCCACAACTTAATCTTCAAGCTCACGCTGTAGTCCACCTAACTCATGACAACATTTTCCATTCTCACTGCTTGGTTCTAGAGGATCGATAAGCTTAATCATCGATTTTGTTCATAACTTCTCATGCGATGAGTGACCTCATTCTTTAAATGCGTTGGCTTCCGGATTTTCGCTCCAAATGACTCCAAAGTACCTAAGTACTCAAAAGTAAACATAAGATATAATTCACGAAAAATAGCAAAGAAAGCGTAACTACAAGATAGTAAATTAGGTGTTTTAGACACCTATCAGTTTGTAAGTATGAGCAGTACTTACACTTAGTCGAAAGATAGTTCTTTATAAGGTAGGGAGGTTTATGATTACAAGGACGGTTCGATTTTCGAGGACGAAAATGATATAAGGTAGGAGAATGTAAGGACCTCAAGCTCGTTAACGCTATTAGACCGCCAAGAGATGTTTTAGCCGCTAATAACTCGATTAGTTAATATAGAATCTACTTAATATAAATTAATCTAACAATAATTTAGAAACAAAACTAGTATCATTGAATAGGTCTCGAAAAGTTATGTGAATTGGACTACTCGAACGTGTCTGGAAAACCGCATTTTAAGAAGATATCATCTGGATGAGTACGAAGGACAAAAATAGTTATTTTTATCTAGACCGACTGCTGCCCTTATCCAACTTTATGGATGCCTCAAGTATTTTCGTTGGCCTTATCACCAAACTCAATGGAACAGAAAATCATTTCTCTTATCTTCTTCTCTTTCCTTCTTTCTTTTCTTCTTCTTCTCATTGCTCCTCCTCTTCTCCTCTTTGATAATCTAAATTTCAAGGCTCAACGTGATTTTGTCTGAGCGATCCATGTAATCATAGTAACGTGTTGATTTGAGAGAGAAGGTGAAATTGTTATCGATTGAGTTTTGGAAAAAGCGAGAAAAGGGCAAAATAATTTAGGATTCAATTGATTGAATTCTCTTGAAATTGCTTTGTGTTGATAGATTAAAGATGGGTTTTACGTAGAATTCGGAAAGTTAGCATTTTGTATGAGGTTTAATTTTGATTTGATAGAAAATTAGGGTTTATGTTATTCCCCTAATTAAACCGAGAAGTTAGGGTTCATGCGAAATAGGTTGCTTGATTTGCAACTGGCAGATGAAGAGATGAATTAGATAGAGGTGATTAAAGTTAAGATATTAATTCGTGGTTTTCAAAGAAGAATCGGAAGATGATGGAGTTGTATTCAAGGATAATTGATGGTTGAAGACTTGGATATTGATGTTGTTTGTTTGAATTGAATTAAATTGAGAAGAAGAATTTGTAGATAAAAGGAATTGGGTGGAGAAATTATAATTGTAATTAGGTTAGTATGGTTCTGAATTGGGAGATTTGGTGAAGATGATGAGGAACAGTAGTAGTGTAATAGTAGTTGGGAGTATGAGATTGGGTTTGTAGTTAGATGTGCGAATTACAAGTAGTAGTGGTGGTTAGGTAAAGCACGGGATTTTTGGAGATGGTGTTGATACTAAATTGGCAGAGTAGTTGATGTTGAATTGGATTGTGAGAATGGGTTGTTGGTTGCGGTTCATGGAGTTGGCGGTGAATAGATAGATGGATGTGTTTGAATAAGAGGTAATGGAGTTGCTATTATGATCCAAGTTCTTGGTAAAGAAATAAAAAATCTGTTTTGATTGTGTATAGTTACCGAAGTTAGAGTTGTAACTAATGAAGCTAATGGAGGTAGTAATTGATGGATAGAATGAGATCCTGGGAATCTCATTGCGATCCGGTGGAGCTAAATGATTGCGGGGAGTTCATTGAGTCAAGCTCAGTTGGAGACGACAAAGATGAATGATTGTTGCAGGTCGGGGATGAGATTATAGTGATGGTGGTTGTCTGGGAATGAAGTTGCAAGTGTTAGTACTGAATGGACATGATTGAAAGAAGAGCTTGAGTTTGGCTATTGGAAGAATGGGGTTAGTTGTGGCTATGACAGTTAGATTGTGATATTGTTGATATTAGATGAATGAATTAGGGGATATATGAGTTGGAGCATGAAAAATGAATAACTTCCATGGACAGTTGAATTAGAATTGCAGATGTAAATGATTGTCTTCGAAAGTTACAAGCTATGTTGATCTTCAAGTTATGAGTTTTGGTAGGGTTCGGATGTATGTTTTGGTATTGCGAGAGAGAGGACCGAGTTGGTGAGGTTGATCTATTAAAGAGCAAGTGAATCGAGGATGGTGGTGTCAATACAATGATAATCGTGGATGAGCTACAAATGTTAGACAAGGGAATGTATTGAAATTAGAATTAGAGATGGTGAATATAATGTTTGAATCGAATTAAGGAAGAGATGAGTATTAGTCCGAGTTGTGTATTGTTATTCAGAAATGGAGTTCATAAAGTATGAAGGTTAGAGTAATGTTGCGTAGTGTGTTTAGAAGTGTTGTTATAGTTGGCTTGTTGCGAGATAGAAATGCATCTTTTGGTCTTGGCATGTTTGGTGTTGCATTATGATTATACATTAGTGCCTTTGGCCTTGTGCAATGGCTCGAGCTAATCACATTACAGTCCACTTAGATGATCGACTTGGTATGTCTGACTGAGTTAACCAAATCTGACTCATTATAATTTGACCAAGTCGACTTTGTTGAGTCTTATTTGACCCAAAGTGGACTTGACCTTGACTATTTGACTTGACCTTCGATTGACTTTGACCGACATTAGATGTTGACTGTTACTTGACCACATTGACCGTTAGCGACTGTCGCTGACCCAGATGGACCAGGCCTCAAGTTAATGGGCTTGTTAGTAGACTTGGGCTTAGGGCCATGTTTTCTTAGTTTGATACTTTGGATCCTTTATGGTCCGAATTAGCCTTTGATTTCTTATACAAGGTTGTAGATATTCATAAGACATATTTATTAGACTATAGAACCATTCTAATTCAATCAGTAAAACTTAGACATGCTAAAGATAGTTAATGAAACATGTGTAGAACCATAAATGGGCTTAATACCATTATATAGCTCATTTAGCTTATAACTGGAAATTTGTATGAGATTATTTTATGAGCCTTTGGCTATTTCCCGAGAGTACTTGTGTGATTAACAGTTAGTCTTTATTAACAACGATCGATTCCAAAAGATGAATTAGTGGATTGAGGATCTTGAGGTGGGCGAGGCTATCATCAAATCAGGTGGGAGCCTTGTAACCTTCTTGTAATCATTAAGCTTTCTTATATTCTGCGAGCATGATGAGTCCTTACTATTCAGTGAGCATGGTAGTGTATACTTTGATTTACTATTCATGTATCCTTGAGTGTAATGTATATGTTGTATTTGTATGTACGATGTTTTTTACGATGTGTTTTGTGTGTGATATGCATTGTGATATTTCCCTGCGAAGAGTGTCTGTGTTTTCCCCATGGCTCTTAGCTAAGTTAAGTAAAGCGGTAATTCATCCGTCGACAATATTATATAGTAGGGCGGTAATTCATCCGTTTTAATAGTATTAGTAGGCGGTAATTCATCCGTTATAATATTACTTCTTATTAATATAGTAGGGCGGTAGTTCATCCGTATGCAATCTTATCTTAGTAGGGCGGTAATTCATCAGTTATGATATTATATATACTATTCTATTTGAGGGAAATCACTCGTGTGCATATTATACTTGTTTGACTAACTATCTGATCTTGACGGTAATATTCTAAATCATGATTTGGTTCAGCACTTCATGTGGACGATGTTATCATTATTGATTAGGGTTGTTCTCGCGTCGTCTTCTCCAATGAGTTTGGCGAGGTTAGGATAACACTTGCTTTATGTTGCATGAATCGAATGCTTTAGATTATTATTGTATTATAGCTTTCATTGTTATTCTTTAGAACGTGAAGTATGATAGTGATTACTTGAGAGTTATATGTTTCCATTGAGCACCCTTTTGGGATGATGTGCTCACTTGTTCCCACTTCAGTTTCAGTAAACAGAAGAAATAGAGAGTGTGAAGATATCCGTTTACGTAGTTTAGTGCTCTACCGAATCTAGTGTTGTTGTGTATCCTTTATTTATATGTATTCTTCTTTATTCTGTAAAACAACACGATTATATATTTATATAAATTGGGAGACTTTCAACATAACTCTTGTATCGGAGAGTTGGGTTTGTTTGTTAACACTTTAAGTGAATATGGTTCTTAAGATTGATAATCTGGATTTGATGCTTCAATTAGGTTGTAATCCTATTAGCTAAGCAGGTTTAGTAGTTGGGGCGTCACACAAGTGTCCAGAACATCTTCCTTAGGATTCTCATGACGACATATACATCCCAATAAAAAACAACTTTAGCTTGATTTTGCAGACCACTTGACATGCCACGTTTGATATGCCTGAGCAGCAATGTGTTTTGTGTAGAATTGAGGATGAAACAAGACATCATGTGCTGCTTTATTATACCTTTTTGTATAAGGTGTGTCGTACTTTCTGGTAAAGTTGATTTAGCGATGAGCAAGACAACGGAAGGCTACATTAAGTCATGGAAGATGAAAATCCCTAATGCTAAACATAACTTCATATGGTGGTCGTGCACTAAAACGATGTAATTATTGATGTAAAGTTTCTTATCTTTCAAAAGGGGACTTACTTCCCTATCAAGTTTTTAAAGCTTTTTGATGACTTGGTTCACAATCGGGAGGAAAAGATTTACATGTAACTTTGCCACCAGCTAGCTTGTTAATTTGGCACTTACAGACTCTCTTTGATGGCTGAGTGTCTGTACGTACTTTTCTGTGCCTGCACCTGGTAAATTCTTTTTGACTAAAAAGGTTAAAATTTTAGTGAAAAAGAAAAAAGAGAATACAAGAGAAGAAGACGCCTAAGCGCAACAAGAGAAGGCTGAAAAGCCGTCCCAAATAAAAGTTATGAGAAAAGTTAGCAAACCTAGCAAACTAAAGAAAAGTTCAAGAGCATCACGAGAATTCTCTGACTTCTTCTTGCGAAGCTCATTTTCCTTTACCTAATTTTTCATTGCTCGGACCCAAATCCTTGTCTCGCTTTCAAGGATTTGTATCTATCTACTATGCCACCAAAGATGTTTTAAGCTCGGGTAATCAATATTAAGTTTCTCAAAAAGAAAATAAAAACTAGCCCACACATACCCGAAACTTTATGTTTGTGTTTAAGAAAAACCTTAAGTTTATTTTTCCAATGTTCAATATGAATTTTACTTTGTCGTGAACCGGTATTTGTAGTTTCATACTAGCTCTCGCTTAATTTCAGTTACCCTGATGTTGAGATATTTAGCGGTAATGTTGAGATTATTCAGTGGTAATGGTCATCTATAGTTGGGTCAATAGTTTATGAACTTCTGAAGCCTCACTAGTTTATTATCTAGGGTTCATTAATTAAATGCCGCTATTATAGAGGCTCAACACAAATACCCTCCCCCAAAATAATAATACCCTCCCCTCAAAAACACGGACAAGTAGATAACTATAATGCCCCTAAATAAATATCACAATTTTAACGTTACAAGAGATTTATTGCTGTAGCGGTTTCTTTCATTTGCACGATCTCTTTCTCTCTCCTACTTCTTCTTCTCACTGCTGCTCAAGAACAGAAACAGAATTTGAAAATTGAAAAAACAAAATTGAAAAAAACCAAAAACTGAATCATCACCGTAACTGAAAATAAACCGTCGATGTATATATAAAACTCAGTTACCGATTTCATTTAATCATCTTTTGTTTTGAAGAAAAATCAAAAAAAAAAAAAAACAGTGAAGAATGATAGAAAACTAGGGTTTAGTGAAGTTGAAGATTCAATCAAAAGATTCAAGGAAGGTAAATACCGAATTTCATCTTCTATTTACTGTTATCATTGAAGATTTTAGTATTGATTTAACTATTTAGGAATTTGATTTTGAAATCAGATTCATCAAAAATCGATGCATGTATAATTATTCATTATCTTTTATCTGATTCATTCTATATACATCGTTTTGATTCAGAATCGATGAACATCTTGTGCCGTCAATGACCTAATTTTCATTTTTTCTGTCGATTTAGATTTTCTTATATACATTTTGTTTTTCATGCTCTGTTGTTCTTTGAATGTGGATGACAAAACATTTAGTTGATGCTGACCTAATGTTGATGACAGGGTCATTAGTCACAGTTTCAGTTGATGTTGATGCTAATAGATGGGGTCAACAATTAGAGTTGATACCTTAAAAGGCTTTGTTCTATGTATGGTATCAACAATTAGAGTTGATACCCTAAATTCCAATTTGGTTGATGTTGGTTCTGTGAACTTCAAAGGAATAAGAATAGAGTCGATGTTTTGATTGTTGATACTTTTAGATGAGGTGAAATAATAGGAGTTGATCATGTAAAATTGTGTGTAGATGTGTTTGTTTTTTATTACTTAGAATAAGAATAAGAATAAGAATAAAAATAGGACTTGATGTATGTGAGTGATCTTATTACTTAGAAGTGTATTTTTGGCCTTTTTTATTGGTGGACATGCCACTCCCTTCTTTGTATAAGTTCTTTCACTATAACTAATAAATAAGCCATGAACTTATTACTTGTTGAATTCTTGAAACTAGAGATATAATGCTAGTTCAGTTTAGGTTTTGGTTTTAATACTTATGTTATATAGATCAACAACAGTATTTGACAACATAAAACAGAATCAACAACAGGAGTTGATACCATTTGATGGTATCAATAATAGTAGTTGATCACATAAAAATGGAATCAACAATAGGAGTTGATACCATTTGATGGTATCAACAACAGGAGTTATACAAGTAAATTGTTGTCAACAACAGTAGTTGGTGCAATTAGATATGATAAACAAACAAATGTTGATCCCTTTTTACTAACTGTTCAATCAAGTATTGTTGCGATTATTGAATAAATAAGATGGCTGACTACATTAATGTTGTTTGAAATAGATGAAAGAAATGAGAAAATCACCAAGGATAAATCCGAAGGGTAAAGAAGAAGATGATTCACAACAGATTGATAAAAATATAGCCCCAAAAAGGAAGAGGGTGAACAAGAAGTTATTACTTGAAGAACAAAAACTGGTTGAAAAAAGAAGAAAGCACAAAAATGAAGAACCGAAGAAGACGAATCGCAGCAAGAGAGTCAAAAAGTTAGAGCAACAAAAAGAAAGAGGGAGACCAAGAATAAGAATGAAGAAGAACATGTAGCAACGACAAAGAAGAAGAAGAAAATGAACAATAACTTGAAGACGTAAAAAGGAAAGAAAAAGGTGGTAGTTGAAGAAGAAGATTCAGAGGAGGATGAAGAAGTAGAATCAGAGTCGGAATCGAAGAAGAAAAGTAGCCGCAGTTGGCGAAACGGAGGAAGAACTAAAAGGTAAAACTAAATGAATTATAAATTATTTTTGATTTCGATTTGTATGTCTGCAATATAATTAAGTTCATTCTATATTAAATATAAAAATAAATGAATGAGTTACATGTATGCAGTAGATCAAGAAAGAACGAAACCAAATTCAAATCATGTCCGATGCCGCTGGTTGATATGTGTAAATTACTATACAAATTGTTTGAAGTAGGATATTCCGATAATGGGAAGAAGACAATCAATGGAAAGCACTAAAGGAATGTCCGCTTTGGGACTTCCATGACCCATTCTACACAAACAGACATGATCGATATAACAAAGCGATAAGTGGTTAACGAAAATCGTCCTTGCAATGTCTGACTACTTATTGGAGTGTTCGATAAAGAAACAAACAAGTTCAAGTTTGGAAAAATAAAACCGCTTGTGAGTGCTCACTAGAACCAAGAGATTTTGCAATCATGTTTAAGATAAGAAGGGTCATGAGAGTGAAGAGTTGAAGTTGATGAATAAAAGAATGATCCCGTAGTCACTACATGGTTAAAGAACAAAGTTCAGACAGGGGAGGTGAAGATATCGGTGATAAAATAACGAAAGTCGAAATTGAGCGCCAAACTAAAAGATGCAAATAACGACATGAGTCAAACCCACAACATTTTGTGAGACTTTTTGCTATGTGGCTGTGCACGGTTGTTTTCTTCATGGATCTTGGTGCAACAAAGGATTAGCAAAGCAATGGCTTCCTCATATTTTAAACATGGACAAAGTCTCATGGCTTGATCACATAGTAAACTATCTTCTTAAATACATTGGAAAGCGTAAAGGAAAGAAAGGAAGTGTTCTGGCTGCACAACTCTACTGCCGGTAAAAAAAAGAAGTTCATTTAATATAAAGTTTATTTTTGAACATAGTAAAATGCATATTGTATGTCAAAACTAACCTCATTGATTCTCTGTATGTAGTATTGGTTCTAACGAACATACGTAAAAAATTCATCGCAAAGAGGTCAAATTTTGAAAGCGCAACTCCAAGATTCTGAGATGGAGCCAACATGCAATGTGCAAAGAACTGGTAAAAAGAATTTGGAGATAAAGTTGATAATGGAATAAACATGACTTGGTTCACTCATAAGGTAAAAATATTCATTTACTCAATTTATATTTCAAATAGATTCCCGCTTTTATCATGTCAAGTTGTTAACAAAAGGAAGTTGATACCGGTTTAGGAGTCAACAAACAAAATTTGTGTATCAAAAATTGAACTTGGTACATTTGTATGTATATTTTGATTAGAGAATAATCAAATCTACTAGAGTAAAAGATTGATTATGCACATTTATTGTATCTATGTATTTAAATTAGAGTTGGTTGATTAGGATTAGAAAACAAGTGTGATTTTATGTGATAATCGGTTGCCATCTGAAATAAATGAATACTCGAGTTGCCATAAATGAATATTGAGTTGCCATCGATTTTATGTGTGATTTTATGTAATAAATGAATACTTGAACAATTGGATTTTATGGTTGTTGCCATCTAAAATGTATTACAGATTTTGTGTATCAACAATAGAAGTTGATACAATTGTATGGAGTCAACAACCAATGTTTACACAATAACTTAAATGTACCACATTTTGTTTGTATCAACAATGGAAGTTGATACACAACAGATTTTGTGTATCAACAATAGAAGTTGATACAATTGTACGGGAGTCAACAACCAATGTTTACATGGTAACTTAAATGTACCACATTTTGTTTGTGTCAACAATGGAAGTTGACATCATATCTGAAATGTACTCCAGTTATATATTGCTGCAAAATCATATATCGTAAATCACTCCTGGGGCCCCCTCGTGAAAGATATATTATGGGTAAAAGTGAGAAAAAAATATTTTGCTAACTATATTTTTATGTTGATTTGCAGGTTCATGAAGATTTTGTTGATCCGTTGTGACATGAAGAGATGTATTTGATTGATCTTTCGGCACCAAAGACGAGAGTTGGAAGTAGAGAGGCAGCGAATGAGAACGGAAGAACAAAACATGTTTTCTTGAGTTTGAAAAGCAGGAAATAACTTATTATAGGAAGGGCCAAGCAAAGGCATTGATGAGCAACATAATATTCATGAAGAAAATCATTGACAACAACAAGCACAAGATTGATTTGCGGCACGGAGAAGAAGAGAAACTTGAGGATATTGCTAATGAAGTGAAGCTATGGAATGAAAAGGAGAATCATCTCAAGAGAGCAAGATCGGAGAGTACTCAAGAGGAATTCATAAGAGAAAGCCAATGCTATGCTTGAGACAGAATTAACTCAAGTGGAGAATAAAGGTGAAGAACCATTCGAAAAGGAAAATGAAGTTGACTTGAATGTAGAAGAAGAACAAGAATCAAGTCAAGCGGCATCATCACTTTCGAGATGCATGTGAAACTAATTTGGGAAAAAGCTTTAAGAAGGGTTATCAGTGGAATAAAATTCCGTGTACACCCTTTGGTGTCCGGATGCTTTGAAGACAAATCAAGAAGGCTTCCATGCGGGAAGAGAATAAAAAAGACAAGAAGAAATGATCTTCAAATAGCTAATGTGATAGAAGAGATTGGTAACTGAGATCAACAGTTAGAAGAGGAGAAAGATCTTGATCCAAGTAATCGTGGTTGCAGAGATTGGTAACTCGGCTCAACGAGATAGAAGAGGAGAATGAAGTAAAAGAATGAGAAAGGAGTACAAACATGCGGGAAACGGAGATCGCGGGAGATGTAATTGTTTATTCAACTCCTCCAATTAACATTATACGTCCCAGAAACATCGGATTATGTCCCTACATGTACTATTTTAACTCAGTTGAAAAAGTAATAAATTTGAAAGACATATTAGTTACTCTAAAAATTATATGCAAGTATGTTTAAGTTATACATGAAAGTTGATCCATGAAAGCAATGGATCAAGAAATAATGAATGATTGGTTTGTTATAAAGAAGAGAACGAGTGTCAAAAATATTTTCCATTTACAGATAATGGAATTAACTTTGTACATACAGATAAAACCATGCATAATTTTTTATTTTTTGTAAGTGTCAACAATAGAAGTTGATACAATAATGTGGGGTAAACAATGGAAGTTGATCCCATAGAAGAACCAACAACAATTGTTGATCCCAAAAAACAATGAGTCAACAATGATATATTGATATCTTGTTTTAATCTAATCGCATTATTTCCCTGCGGTACTACCCCGAGCTTCGGTGCGATCACTGTAGGAATATTTACTCCTACTCCTCCGGAAAAGATGGAAGATGCTTCGACTCAACAAGCGAAATATACTCCTGCCACGAGAAACGAAGAGGGTGATTAAAACTCCAGGATGATGATAATGTGTTGGAAGGGTTTAAAGTGATATACAAATTAGATGAAATACATGGGCCAATGAAGATGAAGACACCACCCAAGACGGTGATGATTTCAACGACGCAGCCAAAGGAATAAGTACGAGGCTACCGGGAAAGCACGTAGGTATAACACAAGGTCGTCAAGGAATGCGCCTGATAAATTCACACCTGATGATAAAGTGAAGAAGAGGATGAAAGGAGGAAAGAGAAAGAAGAAAGGGGGAGGTTTTGAAGAAGAACCGGTAATAATCGACCTTGATAATTACATTAATGTGACGCCACCTGAGCCAAAAAAACTGAAAAAGCCAGAAAATCTCAAACTATGGAAATCTTATTGAGGATGAAAAAATGTCCATTCTTTGAGCAAGCAATAGAAAGGTATGTAACTTTGTAACAATATGTAATGTCAAGATAAATAATGCTTCAACAAAGTAATATGTTATGTTATGTCAAGGAGTTAACATAATCTTTGAAAATGCGATGCAGAGCATGTAGCTTTTATTTCAACAATGCGGTGGAAGAGATCTTCCATGGAAGGCATATCCAAGCTCTACAACGAGATTGTTGATTACTACATCAACATGCTGCAATCCAAGATGCAAGATCCATCTAAGCCGGCATACTATGGGAAGAAGCACTTAATTCTGTCTACAAATGCTTATGTAAGTAACGAAAACTCTTAATCTTTCTTTTGAATAACTTGTTACATAAACTTATTTAGTTCTACATTATCGTAGTTGAAACCTTATTTAGGTGAGATGAAACAATTTAGTGTACTAGGGATGCTTCAAGTATACATGATGAATAAATGAATGAATTATTGTTGTTATCTGTCAAAAACAAACTAAATGCCAAGAAAAATGATGTAGCAATTAATGAGGGGTGAAGTAGCTAGCAAAGATGCAATGAAAGTGGAAACATGTGGGATTACAGATATGTTAAGGAAAGATTACCCAGTGGATGACAATGATGCAATACTGTTGATACCGATGTGTCTACAAGACAGGGATCAGAAACCCTTCCATTGGGTGCTTCTTACGTTGATACGTGGAAGATGGTTGATCTTCAACACCATTTATCACTACAAAGGATACAACAAAACAGTACAATGTCATGGTACAAACATTGACTCCAGTCTGAACCAAATGGGTTTGAAAGATGTTGAGACAGGTGGACCAGTAAATACAATTTTAGACCATTACACGGTACCACAACAACAGGGTTTGGACTGCGCAATGCACATCTGCATGTTCATGAAGTGCTTGGTGAAGCGTGGAGAATGCTGGGATCTAGATGGTAAGAAGATACAATACCATGAGAACATAAACAGGAAGAGAGCGAAGATTGCTGCCCGGATGTTAGGTGAATTCGATGCATGGAAACCAACTTTGGAAGAAGGTAAGGAAGTACAAGAACTTACAAACTCAGTCGAAGAGGTACTCAACATACAAGATTGTTGAACCATTAGAAGGTAACCAAGTACAAGAACTTACAGACTCATTAGAAGAGGTAGTCAACATACAAGATTCTATTTGAACCATTAAATTAGTGCAAACACACTTAGGTGTAGTTTAACATATGTCAGTAAGTAATTTAGTTACTACGTGTAGGTCTCGCTAATTTAGTCAAGTGTCAATTTATGTCTAAAAGTCTGTTTATGTTGTGAAACAATTTGGAGAATGTGTTTAGTACTAATTTGTTATGAATTAATATTAATACCAGTTATCAAGTGATTATCAAGTGAATGAATGGTTTTGTTATGAAAGTGAATGAATGTTGGTAGTAAAGATTGCAAGTATGCTCAGCTAATGGAGTTAACTTGTACATGAGATAAAACCATGCAAATTTTTCTTTTTAATGAGCATCAACAATGGAAGTTGATCCATTTTTGGGATCAACAATGGAAGTTGATCCTAAAAATCAATGGGTCAAAAAAATTGATGAATGTTGGTAGCAAAGATTGCATGATATGCACGGTGATGGAGTTGGCTTGTATATATACAGATAAAACCATGCAAATTTTTTCTTTTCAGTAAGCATCAACAAATGGAAGTTGATGCAGTAAGAGGAATCAACATTGGAAGTTGATGCCATGACATGGATCAACATTAACATGTTGATATTGTTTAGATAGTAAAGCTTGCAGGTATACACAGCTAAAAGTAGTTAACTTGTAACCATGCAAATTTTTTCTTTTCAACAAGCCTCAACAAATGGAAGTTGATCCACTATTGGCATCAACATTGATATGTTGATACAGTTTCCTGTAAAAAAAATAGTAAACCTGCAAACTGACATAAACTGACAACAATAACATTCATAAACAAATAAAAACAAAATGTATGTCATTAAAAACACAGGAAATCCAACAAGAAAAAATAGGGAAAGCATAAAAATAACTAACATCCATGTTGATCATTCAAGAACTAGCATAAAAAGGTAAAAAGGAAGTTCAGAGAAATAGTAAATCATGCACTAAAACTTGTAACAACATTCTCCTCAAAAAGTTGATCATCCTGGGAATTAGACTCCTGCGAAACTTGGTGCACGAGGAGCCAAAGGAGCTCTGCGACATCTACGACGGTTGTGGAAGGCAAGTCTCCCACACTGGCCACACTTCCTCTTCTTGCGAACCTTCTCTCGAGAACCCCTGTACCTTGAAGTAGTTGGCCTTCCAGCTGACGCTCGACCACCATTGGGAGGCAATACATAACCTTTTTCATTAACTTTAGGCGGCCTCTCATGGTCGGGAATAGGATAAATAGACGAGCATAAAGACCTCTATAGTATTCGGTGGTATAATACGGACCGATGTGCTTGTAAGGTTCGTCTGCCCAATCTCGCAACATAGCTTTCATTGAATGGGTGCAAGGGAAACGTGCTTCGCCACCAATTGCAAGTGCAAGTCCTAGCATCCAAATCGACCATGTGCTTTCCAAAGAGGAGAAATTATTTCAAAGACTTTATCACTTGATCTTCTAAACTTGTAGAAACGGAATTCGGTCACCCTCTTGTTGAGCCTAGCTTGCATCCGGGGAGTAAGTCTGGAATTCCACTTACCAGACTCCACCAACCTCTTGTAGTTCTGCTCCATTACCTTAGCACGAATACAATCAACAAGCTCAAGTGCTGGAAGCCGCTTATCATGCTTGATAACACTATTAAAACTCTCCGCAATGTTCGATGTATTCTCACCAAACCTTTCTCCTTGAAAAGCATGAGATGCCCAGTTCTCGAATGGAATCTTTACCATCCAATCAATCACTGAATCAAGCTTGAGATTGCTCATACTCTTGGCAGCAGCAAAAAACTTCTCCTTTGTTAAGGCAGTGTAGCACTCTTCAAACAACTTCACAATTAGTTTACTGCTTTCTTACCCTTTGGAAAGAATATTACCTTTCATGTGGTACAAACAGTAAGAATGGTAAGCCTTTGGGAAGATAATAGGGACATGCTTCAAAAGGCCAGCTCCACGGTCTGATATGATGGTCAGTGGACGGTCTTCCCTAATAATACCCTTCAGGTTGGTTAAGAACCATTCCCAACTCTCACAATTTTCGCAAGGTACAATACCAAAAGCAACTGGATAGATCTCTAGAAAATACCAAAAAAAAAAAACAAAGATTCAAAAAGTAACACACAAAAACTGAAATCCATGAACAAGTTATTGGGTGAACAACAAAAATTATGGGATCAACAACAACAGTTATGTGATCAACAACAAGAATTATGGGATTAAGCGCAGAAGTTATGTGATCAACAACTGCAATTATGGGGAAAACATTTGAAATAATGGATCAAACAACAAAATTTATGGGATCAACAACAAGAATTAGTGGGAATTATGGGATTAAGAACAAAAGTTATGTGATGAACAACTGCAAGTATGGAACAACAACAAAAGTTGATACAAAAAAAAGGGATCAACAACTGCAATTATGGGATCAACAAACAACAGTTATGGTATCAACATTTGAAAATAATGGATCAACAACAATAATTATGGGATCAAAACAACAATGATTATATCATGTGATTCAACAAAGTTACTTGATCCATAGAACTGAAATCCAGGGACATATAAGACTATATCATGTGATTCAACAAGTAAAGTTGAAACACTTAATACTTAAAAAAAAAAAAGAGAGAAAAAGATTTAAAAACATACCTTGGTTACCAGTTTTCAAAGAAGCAACCATAAGACCTCCCTTAAACTTCCCAAAGTGAGAAAAGTGCAATCAATAAATAACATTGGACAATAATTATTGAAAAAGTAATGGAAGCTTCGAAAGCAACAAAAAAACTCTGGAACTGCTTCGTTTCACCATCATACTCAAAGTTGACGACGCTTCCAGGATTATAACGTTCAATTGAGTCTTTATACCAAACAAAGTCTGAATAGGACTTGATGTCATCACCCCAAAGAGACTCTTTAGTGAACTGTAAACCATGGTATGCCTGACTATACGAGAGATCAATACCATACTCCAGATGGAGCAGATCTTTAACATCAGCTGCAGTCTTCTTCTTCTTTGATGCTCGAAATTCATCAATTAAGATATCCTTCAGAAAAGACTTCGTCATCCTGACCTTTGCTAGATCAGAAGAAGCTAAATCACATGCATGCTCTCCGTTAAACGTCTTGCACTGAAACACACCTTTAGTATTGGCAACGAGAGACGCATGAAACCTCCAGCTACAAGATTCATTTTCCTTGTTAATACACCGGACAGTGTAACGTTTCTTGTCACTCTTACGTACTTCAAGTTTGTAACCACTATGATATTCATACTTCTTAACACTATCACGACAATGAATTTTACTTTCGAAAACCTTCCCTACTCGGTTAAGATGTTTGCCCAAGCATCTGACTTCTTGGGGACCCTTTTGACCAAAGATGAATCATCCGTCAAATCTTCTACAATAGCCACATCGTTGTTTGAAACACAACTTGATGATGACGAAGACGGAAAAACAGAAGAAGAAGGAGGGACAGAATCAACACAAATCTTAAACTGGATGTTAAACTTCAACACATCAATCCCTTTGGAGATGCAGTAGTGAATGAAAAACCTCAACTCCAAATCGTGATTAATAACATGTGAAATTCCATCTACGCTGTAACCAAAAAGTATGAGGTCTTCAGGGACATAAGGCCAGTGTTGTTTCACCACACTAATCATCTTGTTGATAGTGGTTGACTCCGAAATAGCATGCGATACGGTCAAATTGGATAAAGTGAACTCCGCAACAACCATCTTTGGCCTGCAACAATCATAAGAGATCAACAAAACTAATAAAACATAAAAACAATGTTGACACCATAAAAACAACCAATGTTGATCCAATAAAAACAAATATCAACAACCATAATCAGAAATTTATCCAGGTTATTTGCATCAACAATGAAAGTTGATCCAACAAACCTGAATCAACAACCAATGTTGATCCAATAAAACAACTATCAAAAAACAACAATCAGAAATTTATCCAGGATATATGCATCAACAATGAAAGTTGATCCAACAAACCTGAATCAACAACAAATGTTGATACAAATAATCAGAATATTGTACAAATTTTTCAGTGTCAACATTGAAAATTCTATGTCAACAACCAATGTTGATCCAATAAAACAACTATCAACAATAAAACAGCTATCAACAACCAAAAATTCTCCAGGTTATTGCATCAACAACCAATGTTGATCCAATAAAACAACTATCAAAAAACAACAATCAGAAATTTATCCAGGTTATATGCATCAACAATGAAAGTTGATCCAACAAACCTGAATCAACAACCAATGTTGATACAAATAATCAGAATGTTGTACAATTTTTCAGTGTCAACATTGAAAATTCTATGTCAACAACAAGTATTTTAATACAAATAAACAGCATCATATGTGTTACTTTGCATCGCATTAGTATGCAATTCAGTGCAACTGTGAATTTGCAACATGAAAATACCACATACATGCTCCATGTCAAAAAAATTCACTGCAAACCATAAGAAAAAGCCTAAAATAACCTAAGATACAAATTGATTCATGCCGCACATCACTGGGGATGCACCCTCGTGAAAGATATATACAATGTCGAATGTTAGATATTTGAGTATATAAACACAAACTTGTAACTTCAAATTGACTACACTAACTTCTAACTACAAAATTATACCAAAATTGATCAACATTATGAAATTCTACTACTAATTCTCAACAAGTATACTCAAACAATCAGTATTATCCAAAAAAATTCTCCTACTAAGTGATCAACAGTATGAAATACTCCAGAATAATTCAAGACCAAAATAGAATAGTTCATTCAAAAAACATTGAATTATGAACCGATCTAAAGCTCAAAACAGCAGAAATTCAGAAAATCAAAAACCGAAGGTTGGATATTGAAGAATACCTGTTTAAGATATGAATAATGATCTCGAATTCCAATCAATCCAGTAGAATCAAAACACAAAAGAATCGAGTTTCCAAAATTTTGATCTCTGTAACAAAAATACAAATAAAGTGAAATCAAAAAATGATTGAGATACTAAAAATCGAACATGCAAATATAAAATAAATCACAACTCATCTTCAATCACGAATCAACATTACCAATTTGTTTTAATGATTGAGAAAATTTTGTTGATTCTGTTGTTGATAAAGAAACGATTTCAGATCTGATAAAATCAATTCTATTGTTGATGAAGAAACGATTTCAGAAACGACTGATTCTTTTGTTGATTACGATCTTGATGAAAATAGATTCAGTAATAGAAGAAGGATTGATTATGTTGTTGATTTTGAATTTTTTTTCTTGACGAATAACTCTCTCTCTCTCTCTCTTTTTTTTTTCCGTTGAGAAAACTCTAGTTTGGTTTATGAAACATTAATTATATAGAAAGGGTAATTTTGTAATCTCGTAAAATTCTTAATGGACCCCTGATGGGCTTTGGTTTATGAACTTATTACCTGCTCATGATTCAACAAAACTTGCACACTAACTAGTTTTACCAAAACATTAATTATTATAGATAATATTTGTTGCTTCATAAGGGTAATTTTGAAGCCCGTCAAAAAAGAGAGTATTTATATAATTCCCACTATTATCTATATAGTTGGGTCAGTACATATATTCCCTGGTATGTGTGCAAGTTTTGTTGAATCATGAGCAGGTAATAAGTTCGAGCTAGTTTTGGTAACTCAACCGAAACATTATGAACAGGTAATAAGTTCGAGTTAGTTTTGGTAACTCAACCGAAACTAGTTAGTTGGAAGCCTAAAACTAGTTAGTTTTGGCAAATAGCGCGTAAAAATAAATTTGGTCCAGCTTTCTTAGGACGTGTTACCTTAAACTCTTCTTAGGACGTGTTGCCTTAAACTCAAATTAACATGTACTAAGGGCTTTGACGATATATGGCATAGCCTCGCATGATCGGTCCCATGAAAAGTGGGACTTTCCCTTTTCGTGGGACAGAGATAGTATAAATATCACAATAGTAAACCTTCGTCAGAGAAACAAATTGCTCTTGCTGCTCGATCTGTGTACGTAACCAAAACCTTAGCTGGCAACGAAAAAGTTGAAACTAAGATGAAGCAATGCATCATGATACTCAAAGATAAGAGAAAGATACTCAAAGTACGGGAAAAGGCCAACAAGGGAGCAACAAAAAAGGAGAAGAGAAAGATACTCAAAGTTGCCGCACTAGGTGATCATGAATTAATAGTCTGTGAGATATTGAGCAGACTCCCGGCCAAATCACTTGTAAGGTTCAAGTGTGTATGCAAAAATTGGCAATCTTTGATACAAAGAGATCAACTCTTCATTGATTTACACTTCAACCGGTCACAGACACGCAGTTGTAGTGGTACTGTTGGTGCTACCTCCCTTCTCATCTGGGATAGGACTGAACAACGGTGTTTGTTATCCGCGGAATTACTACTCTCATATGAAAGCAGCGGTGAAGGAGGAGGAGCAGCTGTTCAAAGGAAAATACCTCTCAACAATATTGGAGATAATCCTGTTTCTCGAGTAAGTATGCTCAATATTGTCAATGGTTTGATTTGTCTTATAGACAGCAATTCACATTGTACTTGTGTGTTTAACCCTAGCACCAGAGAATCAACACGTTGGATCAAGTCGATGGTTGTTCAAAAACAAGAAGAACAAGGTGGGATTATAAAGCATGATAGTAATAAATTTCGTAATTTTTTGAAGAATAAATTCGGATATGATGTTGCTACCGGGGACTACAAAGTGGTGTCGTTTTGGAGTCGGACTGTAGGATCTACTGAGACAGAATGGGTGTGTGAGATCTTTAGCTTGAGAGACAAGTCATGGCGACTCATCGATGCAGTCCCACCAGTTTTTCCCTTCTACCTAGTAAATCCTGTTTATGCAAATGGTTCCATATACTGGTTTCGTGCTGATGGTACACCATCCATTGTCGAGTTAAATTTTGTTACGGAAAAGTTTAGAGAAATCTCAGTTCCCAGTTGTATCATCATTGGTTTCTGCAATCAATACAGGACTGCTTTAGTGGAAGTGGATGGACGTTTAGCTCTATTTACCAAGGATGCACGCCCTAGTTACAATTACATATTGAGAAAAAAGGAGCATGAGGATGACGTGAAGATGTACATCTTGTATGATGATCACTGGATGCCGGAGTCCTTGGCAAAGCCACCTTTTGATTGGAAGCAAGATATGTTTGCGAGAAAGGATTTTATTATACCCATTCCAGGAACAGACATATTCATCGTAAGACCGGATGACGATTTCTCCTTCTACTATTACAATTGGAAGAAGAGGAGCTATAGCAGGAAGTTTGAAGTAAATGGAAACAAGTCTTTCTTCAATAAGAAATCCAATGATGGAGGACGTGATCATATCAGCTTCTCTACTTTCACAGAAAACCTTATGCCGCTAAATTAAAGAGAATGGTTGGCGTTCCTTAGTTATATTTAGGTCTTAGGTACATTAAACTAGTTATTAATATACGTCTGCAGTCGATCTGTTCATGTGTGGTTACCACTTACGAATTACAATGGGTAAAATCTATTCTGGTTTGCATTTTTAATTTGAAACTTAATATCATCATCTTTTCTTTTTTCTGGTTTACGAATTACAATGAGTAAAAGCATTTCCGTATTAAAAAAGAGAATATTATTAGAGATCAAAGAGTGTACAGGAATATAGTAATGAGAAAGCTAAAACAAAATTTTGTCCCAAATAAAAACTTTAGTAGTAAAATGTACTTGGACTCTCTGACCAACAGCTGGAGACCAAGCTAGAACCAACGACTTAGCTTAAAAGGCAAGGTCTTTATCAGCCTTACAGTTGTAATTCTCCCTGAAGGTACGCAAGTTTCTGTCAGACCCAAGTTACCGCAGCAGGAATTAGATTCCAGATATCATGATTATTCCTGTAAGCATCATACCAGCAATGCATAAATCGACTTAGGGAAGCACCAAATCCAGCAGTTAAAAGGGGTGAGCATCGAACAAACTCTGAATGATATAGGAAGAGTTACGTTTTTTTATTTCTCCTTTCTGGCAAATCATGACCTGCTTATACTCCCCGTAGGCTGGACCTATTGGGAGATGGTTGCTCGAATTAGCAAATACCCACAAACGGTACTTGGCACAACATGACAATCCAGCGGGACTTTGGTATAAATTCTGAACGTGGGAGATCATGTTTTTGATGATGCTTCGAGGCCTTTAAATGTTTGGTGATGAGGGTGCAATTACGGGTTTGCTTCCAAAGTTAAAAACTTGAGCACGACATATATAGCTTTTGGGTCAATGCAGATAACAAGTTACGATGGCCGGATTTGGCATTTGTCTTGGCCCACAAAAAAGATGTTTGGTCACGGCGGGTATGTTTCGGGTAATTACCCTAATTTACGCATGACAAGTTAAGGTCACAATTGCAGACTTTGAGTTACCTTGAAGATGTTTGGGTCACGAAAAAACCTGCATTGATGCCACATGGTAAATCAAGGCACTTTGAATGGGCGAATTGAAATTTCAATGTAATCACACCAACATCTCCATCAAAGTTTTACCAAAATAATAACATGTCATAAATTATGAAACTCATTAAAAAAAACTATCATCAATATTGTGCGGTTTGTACCTCTAACCAAAAAAAAAAAAAAAAAAACCTAGAAAAACTAGAAAAAGTAAATAATGACCTAAAAGGAACGGAGAGGATCACCGATTAACACGGAACCAAGCTATCACAATGTGCAATACTTGGGAGTGAATCCAGTTGCAGGATTAGAACCCAAAGGAACTTCAAACGCACACTTAGCCCTAGGAGGCTTGAGAGCAGGAATGTTAACAAAACCAACTTTGAATCTCAACTTAAGATATAGCTTAACTTTAAGCTTGAATTTCCCATCAGTCTTATCTTTGTTGTACTCACCTAGTACAGATGGTAAAAGCCTTTGCCCTCGGAAAACTGGATGAAGAATAGTCGTGTTCTTATGCCCTTGGTAGAAAGGTGTTAACATAACTGAATCGAATCTCTGACCGCCGTAAAAAGCTCTAACTTCAATCTGATCGTAGTGAACACCGATCTTCTTGTTAGGGTTTCTTAGGTTTAAGGCTAATGCGAGATTGTAATGAAGTATGTTGTTATCCGTGACATTGAATTGAGTAAGCGAAGCATCGTCGATGCGGAATTGCAAGGGATCAACCGGACGAAGGATTAACCAGATAACAAGAGCTACTAAACCCAATCCGAGGAGAATAGATAAAATCAACTTGCAGATACACTTTGAAGACAACATATTATCCCGCAACTTCCCATTGATGCACAAAAGTAATAAGAACAAACCGAAACTGATGATGTATGTAGAATATGAGATCGATCTGCTGGGGTAGATGAAAAGATATGTGATGAGAAACTGATGGCCGGGTGATATATATATGCGAAAAGGATTTGATACAAAAGGAAACCGACTTGAATTAGACTATATCACGCGTTTTTCTAGCGGATAGAGTTACGGATTTGGAATTTGCGTGTTGTGCGTCTCTTCGGATTCTGTATACGAGGAAACGGAATTCAAAATAACCCAGCCCAAAGGGATCTCCAGACCCACAGGGAGTATAAGCTTTTCAATATTGCACTTCACGATGGTTTAGCTTCGCTCTCTTCTTTGAGACAAAGGCACCAGTGGTGTTTACTCATGACGCAAAGTTAATTGTCATGGTGGTTGGTTGAGCCGTTAGTTGTTGTCATTTTCCTTGGAGGCACCGTGCAATGCTCTTCGGGTGCTGACCACGGTTTCTGCCGTAATTATAAGGCACCAAGTTAAATTCAGTAGCACGAAGAAAGACATTTTCTCCAATAAATTCATCGCATCTCTCATGGGATTACCTCTTCACTGTGGTGATAACAAGCAAAGTTAATTTATTCAGTAGCAACTTTAAGAGCTGCCCCAACTTTCAGGATGTGTTCACAGGGCTTTTGCAACTTGATCTAGAACAGCTCTTCAATTTGCTAGGGCCGATTCAGATTATTTGAACGGAAAATGCGTCATTTATCCAAAAAAAATTAAAACACGGTTCAAATGGACGAGTAAAAAATTTTATGGGTGAAATGGACACAAAAAAAAATAGCAAGGATGAACCTGATTCATCCGGCTTAAACTTAAAAAAAATAGCGAGGATGAAATGGGATGCATCCCGCGTAAATTAAAAATAAGAAAAAATATTTGAAAATGGGCGTGATGAAACCTGGTTACATCCTGCGCCTATTTTAAAATTTTTTGTCCATTTAAATAGTATCAAAATCTAACCGTCCTTTTCACCCAGGAAATTTTAATTTTGGTCTTTAAACCATTTTTGTGTTATTTGAACTAGTGTCTTGCCCGTGCGTTGCACGGGATTAAGTTCGTTAGACTTGCTACATTTGATGTTACACTCATTACAATTTACATACGACAAAGCTTTAGTTTATCTACTAAGATAGGTGTATTTTTCTCTCTTATATGTCTGTAACATTTTTAAATCTTTTTGAATTTTCATCATCACTGATCCTCTCATTCATATATAACCTTCAAGACATATATCTCCGTTAGACATGTTTTTGCATCCAAAATATGAGACAATCTTATGTTTTAGTCATTTGTTCATCCAGAAAATGACGCTAATACAAAAATAAATACTACGTAGTAATTAAGGAGCCTGAAACCAAAATTTAATCATATTAGGATAATTTCCACCTTCGTATCGCAAATATAATACATGCCAAATGGTTTCATATTTGAATAGCCTAAATAGCTACATGCTACAGGTGGCGTCCTCTCCTATTGAATTCATAATCAAATAGAATTGGACCAACGCTAATCTTCAACTGTAGCCTTCAATACCTGCATTGTAAGTGACTCAACAGTCTATGAATCTGGAAAATTATAGCAGCACAAAATGGTTGCTAATCATGTTGGAGGTATCATAGGTCGCACCATATATTCTTTTGGAGTAATAAACTCAACAGGTCCCTTCGAAAGCTTGGCTCGATGTTCCCCATCATCTCTTATTCAAATGCCCGATATGCCATAATTTGGGTAATGAAATTGCACCTTCTCCACAAATTTAAATAAAAAAACTGTCATGTTCAAAACAACCATAAAATTAAGTGTGAAGCTCGCAATGTTCCCCGTGCAAATAATCAATGTCATAAATCTAGTGGACCGAAAGAGGTACATCATCAATAACATAATCGATATTATCGAGATGAAAGACAGTCTGAACAGTGAAAGAAGGTAGCATCATAAATCAATTGACGGAATGTAGTTAGTATGTCCTAATACGATTAAATCTACGCGGTTCCTCTTCTCCTGGTGTACATTATTCTTTTTTCTAAAAAATGAAATAGAAACCCTCAACTTCTTAATGACTTTTAGAGGGAGAGATACAATTTTGATAATGTAATCAAAAATAGAAGGCCTTAGTTAAAAACTCACCTACGAAGTTAAAAGGAAAAAAGTTTAAAACTCCAAAACTTTCATAGAGAGTTGTTTACATTTTGTTTATGTGATGGTTGTTTTATACACTATATTCACCAAGGTGCATAAAGCATAACCATAATATCTTTCGTTTCATCTAAGACACCTCACCATAATTAGAATCCTACGGCACCACCATATTGGAGGGAGCAGTTTCCATCTTGAAATAAATTTCGCAGTAACATTCAAAGAAATCAAAAATGCACATACCATGAAACATTATCGTATTTTCTTAGCATGTGCATAGGCCAAATATATATATGGCCAAGCACAACCATGTATACCATTATCCCCCTAAAATAAAATGTTTATTCTCACCAGTTCAACTCGAGAATTGACGCTTACAACTGTATTCACATGAAGAAAGTCCTAGCCGTTGAATCATCAGATGGTCATTTAGTGTCTTAAACTGGTAAAATGAGTATTGTGGCTGTCATATATGATATTACCTCCATGAGGGTTTACAAAATCAGGAAGGAATTCTACCATACATTGCCATGCATTCCTGACCATTTGATAGACATAAAAAAACTTCCAATAGTCAGATAACAATCAAATAACAATGGTTGTAGAGATTAAAAATGAAGTTCTTAAATTAATCGAAATACATAATGAAAGGGCTGAACTTTAGTTTTAGAACTGGAAAATTAACTTACTCTTTCTATTTCAAAAATATATTTTGATCCACAGATCTTTCTAAACCATTTCGGTGTTGGCCAAACAATAATCTATTCTTACATACATTCTTATTCTTATCACAGTCAACAAATCAAATATTAAGAAACAAATCAAATATTAAGAAACAATCAATAAGAATTTATATGAGTTGTAGTATATCTATATGGTAGAAATTAGATGTAGTATACCTTTCTAATGAAAACATATAATCACTAAAATTAATTGCAAAGAATCTAAAGGAGGACTAATCAATGATTTCAAGATTTCTGATAATTTGTGAAGTAGAACACATATTCCTGCAAGATGCAAACACAAAATTTTACTATTTGACCTAAAATCCCAAAAAAGTAAAAACAAAATAAAAGAAGATAGTGGTGCATTGAGTTTTCCATCTCGATGCCCATACGATAAATCAATTCTAAACCCTTTCTTAACTCGCTTGATGTTTCGAAATAAAAAAAATAACTCTAAACCCTTTCTTGATCAGAGAATATATGGACCTTACCGATCAAATAAAACTAAGAATGGAAAGCCTATTACTTAGAATGAGGAAGAATAATACGGAGACATTCAACTTACATTCAGAATATATAGATACCATTTGATAGAACGAAAGTTACTATAATAAGCTTAGACAAAAAATTATGCGTAAGATAATAAACCATAAACCTTACGAATCATGGTTACATAAAAATAGCCACATACAACCAAGTGGATCAACAGATTACTACAAAGATCAATTGTCACATCGAAAACATGTTAAGTCATACCATGCCCATTCAATAGATCCGAAGAAAACCATAAAATCGCATTTTGCTCTCTAAAAAAAAAAAACAGACGATTAATTAGTAGGTTACTATGTCATTACAAATCATAAAGCAAAATGTGCTGGATTCACAATTCACATGCAAATCTATGGATGCTTCAAATCTTACAGATTAGTCATATGATAGTTACCTCAGATGGACAGAAGGTATGCGCCCTCAACCGTTATTACCTACTGAGGAAGGAGGATCATGCCCTTTCAACTGCTCTGCCCCTTTTCAGTCCATGACAGCCAAAATCCGCTAAAAGCTACACGATTGATTGAATGACCCGCTACTATTTCTGACAGTCAATATAGGCTGAAAAGTAGTGGGCACAAAACAAACTCTATCCTTTTTTGGGGTTATATGTTATACTTTAGCAAATGGTTGTAACTTGGCAATTTAAAGAGTGAAATCTTAGGTACATACTTAACTGAAAAACTCGACAAAGATCAAAAGTATATATACTCCATATATATATATATAGGAACCAATTAGGGCTAGTTTGATCAATCAGCCACGAATCGACTCTCATTTTTCAAAACAACAGATGGAGTCTCCGCTCTAGAGTTACTGTATGAGTGATTTTTCGTTTCCCAACACTGGCATGAGACTGACCGATCCCTTAATCAACATCTACTCGCCTAGTGAAGGCCCGAATTAGATCGACCTATTTTTAAGGGCCTATTCTAAAATAAACAGAAGGAAGTGGAAGAGTTTCTTTAGCTGTTTGGGCTAGTTTGATCAATCAGCCACGAATCTGACTCTCATTTTTCAAAACAACAGATGGAGTCTCCGCTCTAGAGTTACTGTATGAGTGATTTTTCGTTTCCCAACACCGGCATGAGACCGACCGATCCCTTAATCAACATCTACTCGCCTAGTGAAGGCCCGAATTAGATCGACCTATTTTTAAGGGCCTATTCTAAAATAAATGAATGAAGTGGAAGAGTTTCTTTAGTCGTTTGGGCTAGTTTGATCAATCACCACGAATCACTCTCATTTTTCAAAACAACAGATGGAGTCTCCGCTCTAGAGTTACTGTATGAGTTATTTTTTGTTTCCCAACTATGGCATGAGACTGACCGATCCCTTAATCAACATCTATTCGCCTAGTGAAGGCCCGAATTAGATCGACCTATTTTTAAGGGCCTATTCTAAAATAAACAGAAGGAAGTGGAAGAGTTTCTTTAGCTGTTTAGGGTTTATGATTAGGTTTATATTTAACAGTGTGAGATGATCAAAGTTTAAAAAAAAAAAAAAAAATCAGGATTTATAAATATTCGCAAAAATAATACCTTGACTGATTAAAAGTAATACCTTGATTGATACACGATAGTTATCTTGGTATGATTTTTTTTTATACGTCGGTTATGGTGTGCTTCGTCTGTCGTTAGGGATGGTGTAGCAGCATGCTCAGGATTTCGCCATTTTTTCCACCATGGTTTTCAGAGAATTAGGAGTGAAGAGAGGAGGGATCTGAGAGAAGATGAGAGAAGAAAATCAGGGTTTGCTGGTTTGGAGATTAGTTTTTAGACGGGGGAGCACTGGGTAATCTAGGTGTCTGACGTGTATCCAAAATCCTAATATAATCTCTATGTGATGGTGCTATTGGTGCAGTGCAGGATAAGTTGTGCAGTGGTGCTGGATAAGAAAAATTCAAACTTACTTTTTCCTCCGTGTCTCACGGCTTTGTGCATGTGCTTTATTCACACAAGTATTTTGTATGAGTGTTCCGTAATAGTCCTCGTAGTCGGGGTTAATCATACTATAAGTATGTGTCTCAGTGTTAGTCAGAAGTAAGGTTGGTTTTACTCTCTCTATAATGAATGTGTGTTGGTTTTAATCATGAAGATACACTCTGTTATGGTATCAGACCGGTGAAGTTAGGGTTTTCTTCCTCAACAATCGATCATGTTATTCTTCATCAATCGATCTTCTTTTCTTTTGTAAGATCACCTGAGTGTATCAATTTTATCACACATTGAGAGATTTTCTGATTAAAATCTTGTTTTCTCATCCAAGATTTGAAGTTCTTTCTGAAGTGTAATCTCGGATCTTGATTTTATTTTTCGATTTTCTTGAATTCATCTTTTCAATTCTTGTTTATTTTCATGATTGGCGAATTTCTTGCATCCACACCTATGGAAAATTCAACTGCAAATTCATTTTCTCGTGTTCCTCTAACTCAATTAACTGGATTCGTTCATTTGAAGCTTAAAGAGGATAATTTTTATACTTGGAAGAGCCTTATGGCTCCGGTGATTCAAAAGTTTAAGCTGATGCGTTTTCTTGATGGTTCACATCCATGTCCTCCACAATTTACTTCACCAAGGAATGAGATGAATAGAATTGAAAATACATTGTATTCTGATTGGATTGATGAAGACTCAAACCATTATTATGGATAAATTTTACAATTTCAGACTCTGTCATCGCTTTTTATTTCTCAAGATCCTATTGCGCAAAGCAAGATAAGTCGTGTAGTGGTGCAGATAAGCAAAATTCAAACTTACTTTTCCCTCTGTGTCTCACGTGTTGTGCATGTGCTTTATTCTCACAAGTATCATGTACGTGTATCTGTAATAGTCTTGTAGTCGGCTTAATCATACTATAAGTATGTGTCTTTATTAGCTGTAAAGTGGTAGGCCCGAAAGAGATGCTTAAATTACGGCCTACGGGGTTATACCGCAAGTGCAGGCGTCTATTGGAGACGCGGCAAGTACGTGGTCGATCCCACAAGGACTAGGGTGTGCCTAAGTATGATCTATGGCTTTCTTAACTGAATTCTAAGGTGATTATGTAACACAATATTGGTTGTCGGTTGCATCGAGAGTGGAATGTGACACTAAACTAAGGCAAAGAGCAAAGGATTGTAAAATGTAACAAATAGGAAGCTACAGGGCTATTGCTTCCACCACTAGACACTTCGTGCTAAGGTAATTTAACTCATGATGTGTTCTTACACTTACCTAAAGAAGATTCTAAGAAGTAATATGTCACTAATTTCACTAGTTCACCCCTAGTATAGAGTGTCTTATCACAAGACACTCTATCACAAGTTCCTTAGTTAATTACTAAACATCACTCACACATTGTTAAGCTCATACACCTTCCTTGGCAGTTCTAATGGGGATTTGATCAACCTTTCACTCTAACTCTCTCCTAGTATTGTCTTCTTACAAGATGTACCCAATCACAAGAGAGTTAGATTAATTAGCTAATTAAACTCCTAATTCGTGAAGCATAGTAATAACAACAACATCAATTGAATTTACTCAACAAGTAATCTAGGGTTTCCCAAAGACCCTAGTGAATGAAATTAAAACATTACAAAATAACTAAAACACAAATTAAGACTAATTGATGAACCGGCTAGTCCGGGCGTGTCCAAAAACATGCTCTTCACTCTCTATTTATACATGCAAGCAAATAATTCCCAAACCCTAATTTTTCCCAAAACTCGAAATAAAATGGAAAGATAATCGAAACTACCCTCACCCATGCTTTCGATTCATCCCTTCACCGATCTCCGGCTCTCGACTTCTTTGATGTTGATGTTAGAGAAACCCTAGCAACTAATTATCTTTAATTTAGTTTCTAGGTCATGAGAGAAACTAAAAGAAAGATAGTTAGATCTAGAGAGGTACGGAGGTGGTAGATGGTGTGATTGTTGTGTCGGGAGAGAAGATGAGAGGATGGTGGTGGCGTGGTGGTTCTCGGTTGGAGAAGTGGTTGGGGTGAGAGGGAGTTGCAGAGGTCCGAGGTAAGAGAAGGTGGAAGAAGAAGATAGGGTTTGGTCTGGGTATAGGGTGTGTGAAATTTTGTTGTGAGGCGGGTGCATCGGGGGAAGATGAGAACGCCGCACCGAGCGTTGATTGAGCTGGAGAGATCCGAACTAGGTGAGGGAGGTAGCCGGTTTTGGAGCGATTCGGTGTTGCGCGAGTACATCGAGGGTTGATGAGGAGGCTGAGCGACCGTAGGATGTGGATGAGAGAGATCTCAACGGTTTGGAGTGGATCCAGGCTCGGATCCGGTCATGCTCCAGTTGCTTTAGCCCATGTCTTCCTTGTTGGGTTGCAATTGATTCGCGCGCGGGCTTTGGCCATCTACTCCATAGATGCTCGACTCCAATTCTTTGCTCTTTTGCTCCTCGATTCTCCGAGCTTTATTTATTACCTAAAAACACAAAATTAATTAATACAAATATTTATTCTTGAAAACAAGGAAAACTCGAATATGGAATAATATCTGATTTATAAGCGCAAAAGATGAGTAAAATGCCAATAAAAAGGTGTGTAAATATGCACTATTTGGCACTCATCAAATACCCCCAAACCCGAATTTTACTTGTCCTCAAGTGAAACAAAATAAGAAATCCTAACTATACCTGTCGCAGTCTCTCGAATGCATTTAGCGTATGCACTAAGCCTTTAAACCCCTAGGTGTCCCTAGTGGACGAGTTGTAGTCTCGTGAGGGTTTACAAGAGGTGTACCCACAAAACCTTCTCCAACTTCGAGTGTAAAAGAGTCTCAAGCCTCCAAGAAGCTATGAGGACATAGAGTTTCCGCATGCTAGTAACGAAGTTAGAACTATCGAAGAACGCATTCTCATCCTTAAGCCGAGCGAGAAGTAACCATACCATATGAAAGAATTCGGATTCGATTGTGATCATAAGTCTCAACTTCGCCTCACCATTAGGGTTTTATGATAATTGCACTCAAAAAGATCGCTTTTTTAGTCTCTCATGTGTGCAAAGTGCGGGAGTAAAGAGAGAAATCCCGCACACGTTGTAGGTAAGAAGGATAACCTTCCGAAATGAAATCTGGAGACTCCACAGAAGTGTGGACAAAAAGAATCTTTTTCTAATGATCTCTAAGAAGGGAAAATCAACCATTAGCAAGGGTGGGAGTACTCACTCACTTCTCACCCGATCGGCAATTAATATCACTCTCTCATAAGAAACCATAGAAACGTCTTCAATCTTCGGTCTTCGGTCTTCGGTCTTCAACTATTGATGACGAACTTCTGAACTTTACAAAAACTTGATGATAATAATTTTTTTTTTTTTTTTTTTTTTTTTTTTTTTTTTTTTTTTTTTTTTTAACTTTGGGGTGACTAGACACAGAAAATAAACTAAAATTTTTTTTTTTTTTTTTTTTTTTTTTTTTTTTTAATAAAACGATAAGCTCAATTTTTCACAAACTTCATTAATTCTCATCTTATTTTCTTTTCTTTGTTGCACATAAACCTTGGACTATATCAATTTTTCTTTCAATATTCGATTTCGCTCGGTTCTTTGACGATGATGTGTTTCTATGGGTCTTGCTGATTGAGAGAGAGAATGATGCTAACTACAAATCGGTATTTAGAAGGAGTTTTCATCTTTAGATGTCACCCTCATGATTGACGGAATTAGCACTCAAGAGATCAAAAGTAGTGCTGAAAGTGGTGCGAAGTTGGGTAGCTCACCATTCCTACCCGAATTGACGTACGGTGACACACACTCTAAAAGCTTTTCTAGAAAGTCACAAAGAGTGAAGGTCGGTGACTCGCTTGATGTAAAATGGGTAGTCTCCACTATGGGTGATCACAATTCTACTACCGAATATCTAAACAAAGACCTAATTAGCCCTCCGGTATGGTTAAATCCAACTTTAACGCTCTAATCAACTAAGAAACCCGATTGCGTTTTCCGGTACTTCCAACTTTTGTTATTTCGGTCAGAATCTCTATGTAAACATAGCTAGAAGCATGCTAGTGACTCTAAAATCTCTAAAAGTTGGAGGTTTTTACAAAAACAGTTTTTGATTTTTTTTTTTTGAAAATAAAAGGTAGAATAAAAGACTAAAAACTCTAAATGCAAATGCACCCCCAAACCTAAATCAAACATTGTCCTCAATGTGTCACAGATAGGAAAAATTTAAACAGTCACATACCACGAGAACTATGCTGATAAGATAAAAGGGAAGAGATTACCGGTATGTCGGCGGGAGCAAGGTTGAGCTTCATTCGTCAAGGCTAGAATCCAACATTCTCAGTGGAGATCATATTGGATTAGCATAATATATGTGCAAGAAGACTCAACCGAATCAAGAAAAGAAAAATTTTAACAAGTCCTACTTTTGGATATATACAATGAAAATTCACCATAAACTAACAATCTAAAGAGTTGAGGATCAACCCAAAAGACGATATATGTACAACCATCAACAATCTTACACAAATATAACATGAGAGTGCAAGTAAGACTGCAAATGGGAATGAGTTTCCCCCAAACCTAAACTTGTGAACGGGTGTGTTTGTGAGAACAAAATCTTGCAATTTTAAAGGTACATCATGCAAAAGGTCTAACTCAAAATGAGTTTTGCTAATTCTGAAGCAGACATACATATTCCAACTGTGGCTCCTTAAGAGTGTTATACTTTGATGCAAAATAGTCCAAGAGGACTTGGGAAGCACAAAGTTCTAGGCCTAAGTTAGGCATTTTGGAAAAGTTGGTTTTGCAATTTTGTGACAAACTACACCTAGGTTTGGTGGAGGAGTTTCAATTTGTGACTCGGGAGAGAGGTTAGGTACATCTAAGTTGTGTTCATGTATAAAATCATTTGCACCGTCACACTCTTTCCTAAGGTCGAGTGGGTAAATCATGGTCATTTTCATGGGGCAATTCATCGGGTTCCACATCAAATTCATCGGAGGAGGCAACATATTGTGACATGGGCGGGAAATCGAGACACGAAATAATATTATGATCCAAAAGAACATTAGTGTCAGAAGATTCATCCTTTCCTAAGCCACAAACAAGTTGTGAAGCATGCTCACATTCACCGAAGAATTTCACAAAACTAAGCTCATAGTTAAGATCACATTTATGAATGTTAGAAGAAGTATCATTCATAGGGTTCACGGAAGAGGCGCATAACGTCCTCGAACCAAAAGATTCCATCATATTTTCAGCATGCACATGCTCTTCTAACATATCATATTCATCATCATCATCATCATAGCAAAAATTCATCTCCCCATTCAAAATTGTAGCATTTCTAGTGTACTCATTTACCTCTAGATTAGGTTCATATTCAAAAGTATATGGATGTGCAAAAGGTTCACTAGAGAAGGGATGCTCGAGACATGTTGCTATGTGGATGGTCATGCATTGCATTCATTTCAAGCCTAGCATTTTGCTCCATGAGTGTGTCCATTAGTGATTGCAAACTAGGAGTTGGGGAGTATAAAATTGTTCATCTCCCCCTTTGTGGTGAATGATGCATGTGTGCGGGTTGATTATGGTCCCAATAGTCACTTCTAGACACTTCGTATATTGGATTATCATGGTTTTCCCTAGATTGTCTAAAAGCATGCAAAATATAACAGATCCTCAGCGGGATGGTCTAAGCCACCACATAAGGTGCAAGCATGCATTTCATAATGATCTAAAAGTGATGACCGGGTATGAGAAATTTGTTCATTTTCAACTTTGTGGTGGATGATGTATGTGATCATAATGATTAGGGTATGTGAGATTAGGGCCCGAGAAGGCCCATAAAATTCCCTAAAGTCACTATGGTATGGGTGTTCATCTTGTGAAAGATGCCCGTAAGCAAGCTCTCTAAGGGATTTATTTGTTCCATCCCCGAGATGCGGACCAATATCCCGACATGATTTAGCTCTCAAATTGAACTCAAAGCCCAATTGTAAATGGACTTAATTTGGTTTATTGGGTTTTTGGTTTTTTGTTGGTTTATGTTTCATTTGGTTTTGTTGGGAAAGTTTGGTTTATGTGGGCTTCATTTGGTTTTGTTGGGAGCTTTGGTTTATGTGGGAAAGCCCGTGGATTTGTGAAACCGCACAGACCAGTTGTGTGCACACCCAACAAGAAGGTTTGGCAGCCCGGTTGGGTTGAGTTGGTGTGAGATTTTGGTGTAAACCAGGTTGGGTTCGATTAGGCACGACCAGTGATTGCGGGCTCTGTTAGCCCAAAGAGCTGAACTTAGGTGGGTTTAGTCTATTGCACAACCCGGTTTGGGTGTGGGCTCTAAGTTCGAGAATGGTTAGCTTGATAAGTGGGCTTTAGTCTATCGGTTGGCAACTCGGGCCGGGTGGGCTCCTTGTTTGAGTTACGCAGAGCCCGGTGATAGGTAACTCAGCTGATGTTGTATGCCACTCACTAACACACAATTTTTGGCAATTTTAAGCACGAGAGAAGTGCTTGCAACGAGTTCACGACTTGGCTTTGTGCGCAGCCTAGTTGTTCTTTGTTTGCACGGCTTGGTCGGTTACAGACTTGGTTCACAAATTTAATCGGGTTATGCACTGACTTGAGTGCACAGATTTGGCGGCTCAAAAGATTAAGCTCTACGAGGGCGGATGTACAGGCGACGAGTAAACACAATCTCACACAACGGGGTTGACGGACTCGGGGGCTAAAAGTAAAACAACACTTGGCAGAGAGCACGGTGCGAAACAACACAAAGACAAGTTATCTTGGCTCGGGGCTAGGTGCTCGGGTTTTGCTCCACGGGGCTTGCGAGAGGTAAGGCTTGCCAAATGGGATATGCACAAAGAAGATTGGCGGATTAAAGCTCACTCAAGGTTTCACACAGTCAGTGCGAGTGCACGGGTTATGGAGATTGGCGGTGTAGATCATGCACGGGAGGCGCCACGAGTTTGGTTCAACGAGGTGGTACCTCAACTTGTAGTGCGGGGGCTAGCAAGGGAGTTTCACAGAGCAACTAGCTCAACAGATGTAATGGTTGACGGGCTAGCAAGGGAGTTTCACGAAGCATGCATTCAAGGTCTACAAAACACTATAGGGCAGATTCATGGTCTACAAAACACGGATTTTCAGCCGGGTTTAAGCATGCATTCGAGTCACATGGCGGATGGTTATGCTCACCCACAAGATCATACGGTGCATAGAAATGATTATGCTCACCCACACGGACTATGCTCACTCACTCAACAACTCAATCATTTGTCACAAGATCACACAGATTGCTTAAACTTACTTAGCTAACATGGTTCACTATTGGGGTTTCCAAGTTGTGACCCACCCTCAACGACCGGGGTGGGGTTTTGGCACAACTTGGCTCACCAGGGCATGTTACTCTAGAATATGCGGCTCGGGTTATCAAAGATTATGAAAACCAGCTCGGGGTTAATCACTGGCAAGGCAACAAGGTTACCTCATTCACGGCTCATGCGCAAATGTGCCGGGCAAAGAAAGACAAGCAAGCTAGGCAAGCAAAGCAAGTGCCTTGAGTCTTGAGTTTCTCCTTGGTCTAAGCTCAGCCTTGCCACTTGCACTGTTGGCTCAACAAGCAAATTTCAATCCCAGGAATGTGCAATAAAAATGCAAGTAAAGAGAGAAGAGTAAATGAAAAATGAGAAGAAACTTTAACAATACAGGGCTAAAAGCAAAACTATAAAGTGGGTATGTACAAGGAGAAAGGGAAATCAGTTAAGCAAGAACAAAAATCACAAGGCACGCGCCAAGTCCCCGGCAGCGGCGCCAAAAACTTGGTAGGCCTGAAAGAGATGCTTAAATTACGGCCTACGGGTTATACCGCAAGTGCACGGCGTCTATTGGAGACGCGGCAAGTACGGGTCGATCCCACAAGGACTAGGGTGTGCCTAAGTATGATCTATGGCTTTCTTAACTGAATTCTAAGGTGATTATGTAACACAATATTGGTTGTCGGCTTAATGAGAGTGGAATGTGACACTAAACTAAGGCAAAGAGCAAAGGATTGTAAAATGTAACAAATAGGAAGCTACAGGGTCTGTTGCTTCCACCACTAGACACTCTTGCTAAGGTAATTTAACTCATGATGTGTTCTTACACTTACCTAAAGAAGATTCTAAGAAGTAATATGTCACTAATTTCACTAGTTCACCCCCTAGTATAGAGTGTCTTATCACAAGACACTCTATCACGAGGTTCCTTAGTTAATTACTAAACATCACTCACACATTGTTAAGCTCATACACCTTCCTTGGCGGTTCTAATGGGGGATTTGATCAACCTTTCACTCTAACTCTCTCCTAGTATTGGTCAGTTCTTCTTACAAGATGACCAATCACAAGAGAGTTAGATTAATTAGCTAATTAAACTCCTAATTACATGAAGCATAGTAATAACAACAACATCAATTGAATTTACTCAACAAGTAATCTAGGGTTTCCACAACAGACCTAGTGAATGAAATTAAAACATTACAAAATAACTAAAACACAAATTAAGACTAATTGATGACTCCGGCTAGTCCGGGCGTGTCCAAAACATGCTCTTCACTCTCTATTTATACATGCAAGCAAATAATTCCCAAACCCTAATTTTTCCCAAAACTCGAAATAAAATGGAAAGATAATCGAAACTACCCTCACCCATGCTTTCCGATTCATCCCTTCACCGGTCATGCGGCTCTCGACTTCTTTGATGTTGATGTTAGAGAAACCCCTAGCAACTAATTATCTTTAATTTAGTTTCTAGGTCATGAGAGAAACTAAAAGAAAGATAGTTAGATCTAGAGAGGTACGGAGGTGGTAGATGGTGTGATTGTTGTGTCGGGAGAGAAGATGAGGATGGTGGTGGCGTGGTGGTTCTCGTTGAAGTGGTTGGGGTGAGGGAGTTGCAGAGGTCCGAGGTAAGAGAAGGTGGAAGAAGAAGATAGGGTTTGGTCGGGGTATAGGGTGTGTGAAATTTTCTTTTGAGGCGGGTGCATCGGGGAAGATGAGAACGCCGCACCGAGCGTTGGATTGAGTAGGGGAGATCCGAACGGCCGAGGAGGTAGCCGGTTTTTGGAGCGATCTGGTGTTGCGCGAGTACATCGAGGGTTGATGAGGAGGCTGTAGCGACCGTAGGATGTGGATGAGAGAGATCTCAACGGTTTGGAGTGGACGGGCTCGGATCCGGTCGCGGGTTGCTTTAGCCCATGTCTTCCTTGTTGGGTTGCAATTGATTCGCTGCTGGCTTTGGCCATCTACTCCATAGATGCTCGACTCCAATTCTTTGCTCTTTTGCTCCTCGGATTCTCCGAGCTTTATTTATTACCTAAAAACACAAAATTAATTAATACAAATATTTATTCTTGAAAACAAGGAAAACTCAGAATATGGAATAATATCTGATTTATAAGCGCAAAAGATGAGTAAAATGCCAATAAAAAGGTGTGTAAATATGCACTATTTGGCACTCATCATAAAGTAAGGTTGGATTTACTCTCTCTATAATGAATGCGTGTTGGTTTTAATCATGAAGATACACTTTTGTTAAAGAATATAATGCTTTGAAAGATGTTAGCACTTGCTCATTGGTAGATCCAGTTGAAGGACAAAATATTGTTGGCTGTAAATGGGTATTTAGATGGCACTATAGATAGACACAAAGCTAGACTGGTTGCCAAGGGATATCATCAACAACAAGGAATGAACTTTGATGAAACTTTCAGTCCAGTTGAAAAGCCAATAACTATTAGGATTGTGCTTTATCTTGCAGTGCAGTTTGACTGGAGTATTCATCAACCTGGATGTAGGTAATGTATTTTGCATGGTGGTTTAAAAGAAACTATGTACACGGCACAACCTCCTGAATTTGTAGATCCTGACAGACCACATCAAGTTTGCCTTTTGCACAAGGCCATCTATGGCTTGAAGCAAGCTCTAAGGGCTTGGTATGAAAAACTCATTGCAGCTTTATTATCTCTTAAGTTTGTTCACTCAGTTGCTGATCCCTCTCTGTTTGTTCACAAGGATGGCTCTCAACTCACTGTTGCTCTAGTGTATGTTGATGATATTCTGCTCACTGGCTCTTCTTCTACATTTCTGCATTATGTGATTTCTCATTTGAACCTGCAATTTCCAATCAAAGACTTGGATTCTATAAATTACTTTTTAGGCTTTGAAGTAAAAAGAGATTCCAACTCTTTGTTCCTATCTCAAACAAAATATGCAGTGGATCTTCTTACAAGATTTCACATGGAAGGAGCTAAGTCTTGTTCAACACCAATTGTTGTGTCTACCAAACTCACAAAGGATGATGGTACTTTGCTGGACAATCCTACTGATTATAGATCATTAGTAGGGGCTCTTCATTATCTGACTTGGACTCTGCCTGAGATAGCATTTGCAGTGAATCTAGTTTGCCAGCACATGCAGCATCCAACAACTAAACATTTTGCTGCTGCCAAAAGAATTTTTCGCTATGTTAAAACTACACTTGGGTTTAGTATTACTTTTACCAAAGGTACTTCTTTTTTGTTGGGTTTTTCAGATGCAGTCTGGACTGGAAATGTTGATGATAAATGCTCAACAGGAGGATACTGCATTTTTCTTGGTCCTAACATCATTTCTGGTCTTCTAAGAAGCAAACTACAGTTGCTAGGTCCAGCACTGAGGCAGAATATAGGACATTAGCACATAGTGCTGCAGAGATGGTCTGGATTTGTTATATTCTTCAAGATCTTCACTTTCCCATACCTGCAATTCCTAAACAGGGTGTGATAATATCAGTTCTATTGCTTTGGCATCCAACCCAGTTTTGCACTCTAAAATGAAGCATGTTCATCTAGATTATCATTTCATCAGGGAATTGGTGCGGTCAAAGGCATTGGATGTGTTCTATGTTTCAACCATTGATCAGTTTGCTGACAGTTTACCAAGGGTCTATGCATTGCGCTTCTCCTTACTTAGATCAAACTTCAGTTTGATCTTGCACCATTCAAATTGAGGGGGGATAAGTTGTGCAGTGGTACAGGATAAGCAAAATTCAAACTTACTTTTCCCTCTGTGTTTCACGTGATGTGCATGTGCTTTATTCACACAAGTATTTTGTACGTGTTTCTGTAACAGTCCTGTAGTCGGCTTAATCATACTATAAGTATGTGTTTGTATAACCTTTAAAGTAAGGTCAGTTTTTGAAAAAGCGGGGGTCTAACAACCACACCCAATATTTCGATTAGCAATCTGTATGGACTAACTCCAATATACTTTCAAGAGAATCAACTAGACTCAATCTTAATAAAGTATATCAAAGAGTTATATCTCTCTTTCTTGATTTAATCCTTACTCAAGCAAATAGAAATCTGCGAGTCTAATTGAATACAAGAGAAAACACTTGAACGGTACCAAAGACCAATGTTCTAGGATCAATCAATTTCAATCAACGACTAGAGATCGGATTTCCAATCGATTGATTCAAACGCACAACCTGTGATATTTCAATTATATAACAAAATATAATGCGGAATAGAAATAACACACACAATGTAATTTTGTTAACGAGGAAACCGCAAATGCAGAAAACCCCGGGACCTAGTCCAGATTGAACACACACTGTATTAAGCCGCTACAGACACTAGCCTACTACAAACTAACTACATTCTGGACTGTAGTTGAACCCCAATCAATCTCACACTGATCCAAGGTACAGTTGCGCTCCTTACGTTGATGTTGTTTTATAAATGGTAGTAAAGTTCATTCAACTCGGACTTGATGAGATTCGATTTCAGACTTAATAATAAAAATAAAGAAATATATACAAAGGATTGTCACAAATATCGAGAGAAACTGGGACTTAGGATTCCACCAAACTTTGTAATCAATTGGTTCATACAATGATTCGTAACAATTCTAGCTCTTTTATAGACTTTATATCTTTGCCAAAAGTAGATTCTCAAAACATTGACTGTAAATCACAAGCATGACGTATCAAAAGTACTTAGACCAAGCATACGTCATCAAACAAAATCACAATCAATTGAGAAAAATCATAAATCAATTAAAACAAATGCAAAAGTCATAAAGAATCAATTATAGTTACCAATCAATTGTGAAACATGGCTTCATCCGTCATCCTAGTGTTGGGGTTTAGCTCCTCATATTATTCACGTGCTCAAAATAGTTGTCCATAGCTCAAATAGGTGAAAAACAAGAGAAAACTAATAAAGTGCATGCTTTGCAACCCCGCATTGGCGTTACAAAACAGTCTACAATGGGTGTTGAACTGCTACAGAGAAAAGATGACAAGCTTGGGATATATGTGATCTGTTGAACAACGATACTTGTTGTGTCGTTAAATAAGATCGCCTCTGATCATTCCTCGCCTCGTCCGATGTTCTTCAGTTTCTCTTCTTCACCAGCAACGGGTGAATATTCATGCAACTTCACCTGCGCTTCTCTGCTCCGATTCTATCGTCCCCAAAGTATTGAATCCGATTTATGTGACCTCCCTCTTCTATTTATACACTCACAGGTCCCCTAAAACTCGAGTAAATCTCCGGTTTATTTTAGCAAAAGTCTCGGTTTTTTCTTCCCCTTTTCTTTTCTTTACGCCTCCATGTTTTAATCCAAACTCTTTCAACCGATAGCATATGACCTAGATAGAAGATATCTTTCATGTTATACACGAAATCTTCCAAAAATACAGAAAACAAATAACCCGAGAAAGAGCAATTTTTGTTCTTTCCTTTTTAATGTTCATACGCTTCTGTTTTACGCGTGATTGAATTGTCATATCTTCCAAACATAGGATCAACTCGAATCCCGACAATGTTTCCAACCCTGTGTTGTCGAAGACCTTCTAATTTTTTCATCCCAAGATACGTACCAAGCCTGTTTTCACTCCATAGATCAATACCGGTCCAAATCCATCCAAAACCCCGACACAATCTCCATTAAAACCGATAACAGGACTCGGATATTCATCTTCCCCTGTTTGCTCCAAAAGCAATAATAAAGCCCAACATACTCGATCCAAATACCCCCCATACTAAGTCTGTTTATCCTTAACAGGCCTATATTAGTCCAACCCCGCAATTGAGTCTCAAGAAATCTCGTCCAAATCTGCTCTGGAAAAATTCGCAAAAGCAAAGGAAATTTCCCGCCAAATTTCAGGTTTCAAATGTAGAAGATGGTGTCCCCCTAACCACTTACGGGGTGCAAATATCAATGGGGTATAAATAGTAAATGGGTACCCCTTAGTAATTGATGTGCCCCTTATCCAAAATGGGAGTCCGAATAGTAGGTGTCCTCCGGGTGCAACTTTTCGAGCCGATTTTTCCAAAAATGTTTATTTCTCAAAAATACCTACAAATACACAAAACACCATAATAAGTACAAAAATGGGTACTAACAATATAGAAAATCGAGATGAAAATAGACACATAAATGCATCTATCAAATAACCTTAAACTTATTATTTGCTAGTCCCGAGCAAATCAAATCTACAAAATAAAATCCTAACTCACTGTCGCAGGTATCGTTGGTTGCATTTAGCGTATGCAACAAGCCTTTAAACCCCTAGGTGGCCCCAGTGGCCGAGTTATAGTCTCGGGAGGGCTTGCAAGAGATATACCCACAAAACCTTTACCTGCACCCTAGCTATCTACTTAACCTGGAAGGCACTAAAGAATCTCCTTCGTTCGCATACTTATTGATTACAGGAGGAAGTACCCCGATGCGAAATTCCAATTGCTGTACACGAGTTTGCACTCAAGCATACTAATATTCATATATAAGTCATAGAGCTCTACTCGTGATAGTTTCTGGACATCATAACCGGAGTCAACCAATCACATGGATAGATTAAGAAGATGGATGTAGAGAAAAAAGTAGATGGTTTTGATGTTGACTAAGGTGAACGGTGTTTCCCATATCTGTCTAAAGGCCACTGCCAAAATAAACCTATCCTAATGGACTGAGATATTGGTCTAGAATAATATCAACACACTGGCATATACAAGGGTACTAGTGGTCGATAATCCTAACTCTAGGTCAATACAATTGGCATATACAAGGGTTCCAGTGGTCGACTTTATTGAATTTATTCCGGTTGGTCTGATGGTCTGGTCTCAATTTATCTTTTTTTTTTTTGTATCTCAATCACTCTATTTCACTCTAGCAGTGGTAACAACTTGAATCGTGAGCCCCACCTAATCACTTAGAGAAACATATTTTAAAGAAAATAAATAAAAGCAGAAGTGAAAAGGATTCAACGAGATATGGCGAAACTACCATGTTTTTTTTTTCTAACACCTGAGCTATGTGCTTTTATGAATAGACTCTTTAGATGTTTCCATCTAATCGATTGGTTCATCAACTCCTACAACCAAGATTCTTCCATCCACTTAGATTGGTTAGTGCTATCCTTAATAAGCATAAATTTCTAGGCTCTGGAGTTTAATTATTGCGACTAAAAAGTTTATACCATACCCCCAAACTTAAATCTAACATTGTCCTCAATGTTCTAAAGATGAAATTATAAAAGCATGAACAAGGATAAACTGTTACCGTTTGAAGCAAAAGAGATAAGGAAATATATTGCCGTGTTGCATGAGCATGGGTTACCTCCCAAGAAGTGCTAAGGTTAAAGTCTTCAGCCAGACATTACGTACCCATAAAATGGCTAATTACCCTTTCAAATCGTATATCAATAGGCGAAACAACTGTGGATCATCAAAACCAAATAAAACTGCCACTAAAATGAGACAACTGCACAGGATCAATAAAAATGAACATACGGAGCACAACCTTATCGAAAGTTTCTTGCAAGATAACCGGATTTTTCTGCGGGGCCCACTTGGGATTCATATGAGTGTCTTCGCAAACAGGTTCATCCGAGTAATGGGTCTCTAATAGATTGATGTCCTCCTGGACAGTATCAGGGGGATCGGGTTGTGGAGTCTGAAGAGACTCAATTAATACCTCAGACGCACTAGGCTCGAGTCTCAAGTTAGGAACTTCTAATGGGGATACTTGACGATCAGCACCCCCAAACTTAGGGTAATCACTACTCTCCGTAAGACCTATCACTATGGCTTGAATTTCTAGATCCTTAGAGTCTTTAAAATACTCAAGAGCTTCATCTAGTTCTCTACCCCCAAACTTAGGGTCAACATAACTCTCAGAAAGACCTAACAATATTTCCTGAATTTCTTGGTCTGTAGAGTCCTTAAAATGTTCGAGAGCTTCTTGTAGTTCTAAAGTTTGGTCATCTATCTGACCTAAGAGACTTGTCTCATCAAATTCATCCAAGGAATCACCAAACAAAGTATCGTCCCAATTATCCTGAACTACATCGTGAACTAAAGTGCTAATCATATTCACTTCTTCTAAATCTTCGGAAGGTTGTCTAGTAACATTAAAGACATTTAGTTCAGTGGTCATATTACCAAAGGATATGTTCATAAGTCCGGTCCTACAATTTATAATAGCATTAGACGTGGCTAAAAATGGGAGGCCTAAAATCACCGGTATTTGATTCTCTGGGTCAGGGACATGTTGTGTATCTAGGACTACGAAATCCACAGGATAAATAAACTTGTCGACCTCAATAAGAACATCCTCTATCACACCACGAGGAATTTTAATGCACCATCGCCTAACCGGCGGTGTTATCTTGGTAGGTTTCAATTCACCAAGTCCCAATTTGTAAGTATACATGGTACGGAAGTAAGTTCACACTAGCTCCTAAGTCAAGTAAAGCTTTCTCCCCTGTGTTTTCCTATCGTGCAAGCAATGGTAGGGGCACCTGGGTCTTTATATTTAGGATTAGTGTTGTTCTGAATGATCGAACTTATATGACTAGCTAAAAAGGATTTTTTAGGGACACTAAGCTTACGCTTTCGCGTACAGATATCCTTAAGGAATTTGGCATAAGCCGGAAGTTGCCTAATTGCTTCTAGTAACGGAAGGTTTATGGTAACTTTCTTAAAAACCTCTATTATGTCATTAAAGTTGGATTCATTCTTTGTTGGTACTAATAGTGGAAATGGGGATCTAGGCATAAAATAGGGCCTCTCAGGAACCGAATTGGCATCATCAGAGATTTTATCAGTCCCCTCAGCTATGGATGGTCCTGAGGGGTGTACTACAGTATGCTCACTATCGAGCATGGTTACCTGATTGTATACTACTCTACCACTCCTAAGGGATCTAATTAAATTCAACTGTTGTGATGGTTTTGCACCTACTTCATGAACTCCTCTAGGGTTGGGTTATGTTTTACTAGGGAACCTACCTTTTTCTCTCAAAGGGACTAACCCTGGTCTTTTAACTCAAAATAGCTTGAGAATTAGCCTGGCTTATATTTTTACTTTCTTCTATGCCATGAAAGTGTTTGGTGAATCTTATCAATGTTTCGAATAAACGAGATGAGTGTTTCTTCTAGACTTGAAATTTTCTTATCTGATCGATTCTCCAAACCGAGATGGTCCTGAAAGATTCCTAGTATAGCCAAAACCGGGGAACATTAGAATTACTAAACCGACCTTGACTCGGCTTTTAGACCACAAAAGGTTCGGATGGTTTCTCCAACTGTGGTTATAAGTTTCGAATATGGGTCAAACTTCCGAGAGTTATCGAATCTAGTGTTATTGTAAAGAGCATTGGCTTGCTCTTCCATAGTATGTCCTTCCCAAAAGGCTCCACCCGACTACTAGTGTGACCCAATTCTAAAGCTTTTAATCTTTTAGCTATTTCTGCAATTTTGGCATCTGATTCATAGCCTACTTCTACGTTATCAATGTTTCCTCTGCCTAGAAGAATTGTTTTCTGGGGTACCCGACTATTTTCCCATTGTTCGGAATTTTCAGCGATTTCATTCAAAAATGTCATCGCCGCATCAACTGTTTGGTTTTCAAACCCACCTGTACACATAGCTTCTACTATGGTTGTAGTGGAATAATCTAAACCCTCATAAAGGATCTGAACTAACCTAACCTTTTCTAAACCATGATGAGGACATTGGGCTAATAGATCATTGAACCTTTCCAAATACATATACAAAGATTCTCCCTCCTGTTGAGAAAACGTGCAGATTTGCATCCTAATAGATGATGTTTTGTGCCTAGGGAAAAACTTGTTCAAAAAGGCGAGATATAAGTTGTTCATATGTTTGATTGACCCGAAGCCAAACTATATAGCCACGATTTGGCTTTATCTTTCAGGAAAAAGGGAATAACCTAAGTTTCATAGCATCATCATCAAGATCTCTAATTAGGTACTACAAATTTCTTCAAAATCCCTAAGATGGAAATAGGGTTTTCATTTTCTTTCCCTAAAAAGATTGGGAGCATCTGTAAGGTCCAGGTTTCAGATTCATAATTTATACATTTCAAATTAACCTCGATACACGAGGGACGAGTAGTCCTAGTCGGGTTCAACAAAGCTTTCAAAGTTGCCATTTCTGGCACTATCGGAATATTAGAGATTGTCTCCTCAAACGGACGTTCAAAAACGGACTCTTCAAAAATCGAACTTTCTAAATTAAGGTAATTGAGACGCTTAGAACTACTAGGTTTCTCTTTAACAAATCTACCTAGGGCGTCTCTTTTACGTTCAGGCATGCAAAAGAATAAGGAAGGGGATTCTATGCAATCACAAAACAAGGCTGACTCAACCAAATCAAACCTATTGATTTCTAGCAAACAAAAAGAATGATGGCTCCACTTAGATTGTTTCTAGACCAGCTTCTAATCTTCTGAAAGGCAACTAGGTACAATTTTAGCAAACCTCTAAAGAACGAGTTAAGCTAATAAGATACCCAATACAGTCCTTTTGAACGACTTTCCTACAAGATCGTTACCTTATCGGTCTCGTTCTAGTCAAAATTTTAAGCTTGGGTTCGCGTTTGGTATCGTTTTCCTAAAGGCGGGCAAGAAGAGAACGGTGATGAAATCAACCCTTATCTTGTATGGCCAGCCTTGCCCGTTACTAGGAAATTAAAGTCAGATTCGATCCTCAACATATATGCATACGAAGGAGTCCAAAGAACTCATTGACGGGGATTCGCGAGTGTTTAGAATCTTACCTCCCGTTCCAGACGGGGGATGAATCGGTTGTAGTCGACTCGGAACATTGACTCCTATGTCAGTATATGAACCCAAGGTGCAGAGACAATATCGTAATTGTCCTCCTTCTCTGCAAACAGTTTATATTTAAAGTACCCTTCCGTAGGGTAAAAATAAAAATAATGTCCCAAAGTCCGAAAGTCCAAAGTGTCCAAAAAGAAAAGAAAAATTACAAAAATAGATAAACCCTAATATAATTTTTTTTCTCTTTTCTAAAAACAAACCCTAAAAAAAATAACCAAAATAAAATTTTCTTTTTTTTCCTTCTTTTCTCTTTAATCTTTAGCTCCAAGTCTTTATGAAATCACCAAACTTCTTGGCTCAATTCTTTATGGTCCAGAACCTGTAGACAAAAGATAAATACCCAAGAACGTAAAAAAGAACAAAAAATAATAAAAAATAATTTAAAACCCTAAAAACAATTCCGCGTCGGCGGCGCCAAAAATTGATGTAGTTTTTACACTGCTCCTCATATTATTCACGTGCTCAAAATAGTTGTCCATAGCTCAAATAGGTGAAAAACAAGAGAAAACTAATAAAGCAGACAGTTTGCAACGCTGCATTGGCATTACAAACAAACTGTACAACGGGTGTTGAAGCTGTTACGAGAGAAAAGATGACAAGCTTGGGATATATGTGATCTCATTGAGCAGCTGATACTTACATTTGTCTTTGTTTAAATAAGACTGCCTCGCGATCGTCCTCGTCTGTCCAATGTTCTTCAGTTTCTCTTCTTCACCAGCAGCAGGTGAATATTCCTGCAACTTCACCTGCGCTTCTCTGTTCCGATTCTATCGTCCCCAAAGTCTCGACTCCGATTTATGTGACCTCCCTCTTCTATTTATACACTCACAGGTCCCCTAAAACTCGAGTAAATCTCCGGTTTATTTTAGCAAAAGTCTCGGCTTTTTCTTCCCCTTTTCTTTTCTTTACGCCTCCCTGTTTTAATCCAAACTCTTTCAACCGATAGCATATGACCTAGATAGAAGATATCTTTCATGTTATACACGAAAGACAACAGGTTTCAAATGTATAAGATGGTGTCCCCCTAACCACTTACGGGGTGCGAATATCAATGGGGTATAAATAGTAAATGGGTACCCCTTAGTAATTGATGTGCCCCTTATCCAAAATGGGAGTCCGAATAGTAGGTGTCCTCCGGTGCAACTTTTCGAGCCGATTTTTCCAAAAATGTTTATTTCTCAAAAATACCTACAAATACACAAAACACCATAATAAGTACAAAAATGGGTACTAACAATATAGAAAATCGAGATGAAAATAGACACATAAATGCGTCTATCATACGTCTTTGATCCCAGCAGGATACTACGCACTTGATTCCCTTAGTTGATCTCACCCACAACTAAGAGTTGCTACGACCCAAATTTTAAGACTTTAATAAACAAATCTGTATCACACAGAAAAGTCTATGATAATAGATAAATCTGTCTCCCACAGAAATACCTACGAGTTTTTGTTCCGTCTTTTGATAAATCAAGGTGAATAGGAATCAATTGATAAACCAGGCTTACATTCCCAAAGAACAGCTCAGTATTATCAATCACCTCACAATAATCTTAATCGACGTGGCGAAAGAAGATATTGTGGAATCACAAACGATGGTTAGCCATACGAGAACTTTCATATCAACCATGTTCTTCTTCACCATAACTAGTTAAGATGACTCAAATGAACTAGTTAGAGAGTTGTTCAATTGCTTACATCTTATAGAAGTATACAAGACACAGTCGAAGCAAAAACGATTTGATTCACTCGAATCGATTCATGAACTTTATAGCCACGGTTTGCAAACTTGCATTCCTTAGATAATATAAGTATAAGTTCACGAACAATCATTTTTAGATATAACCAACCTAAATACGCGGACTTAAGTTCCCGGAAGGAGTTTACAAACTCCCGGATATTCTCGGGCGAGAACCTGCCGGTTCGCGGACCGGGTTCATGAGTCGAGCTCACAACTCTTGTTCTGGTTTTCCTGATCAACAAAGTACACATAATTTGGTTCAAGGAATAAGGACTTATACATATATGTGTTACCACACACAATGCTTATATCCAACAATGGTTATATAATCTAAACTTTCATTTCAATCATTGAAACATTCTTAGAGGACATTGTATAGTTGTTATTCACAAACCATTTTTCGTCAAAGCCATTTTCAAAGTGATTGAAACATATCATGACTTTCGTCACTAGGTAAAGATGAACTTGGCCAAAGCAAAAGCTTACCAACACATATTTCGGGAGAAATAGATAGGCGAGATAAACTCGGCTCGAAATAGCAAATGTGTATAATCAAAGTCTATATAGTAAAACGACTTTTGTCTCAAGATAGGAGATAGAGTAGATAAATTTTTTAGTGATAGATAAGTTCAAGTATCCACATACCTTTTAGTCGATGAAGATCCACCAGTTCCTTGAGTAGTCCTTCGTCTTGTATGATAATCGCCATGGATTTCTTGAGCTCAACTACACTTTCTATCCTAGTCCGAGACATTAGCTATAATAGACTAGAAATCAAGACTTATAGTTTTGATCACTAACATTGACAAACATGCTTGAGATAGCAACGCATGCGAGTTCGACCGAGCAGTGCTCTAACAGTTTTAGTCTCTCTGTAATGAATATGTGTTGGTTTTAATCATGAAGATACACTCTGTTAGGTGTATTTTTATATCTTTAGAATTTGAATATACTCTAAAGGGAAGATCATAAAATTCATTACTGGATCTCTATGGCATCATCATATATATGCAAAGGTAATTTCAATAACATCTTCATGGATTTTCTTGCTATGAAAAAAGTGACCAACAATGTTTTACTAATTTGTTTTATCATTTTTATAGGCCAAGTGAAGAAAAGCAGCTGGCTTGGCAAAGTTTTAGTCAGAACGAGGGCCTATAAGACTCCAATGGGCACCATCAAATCTGTTGATTTACTTGCCCAGGTGGATAGACAAACTGAGTTTTGTGCGATAGGGAAAAGGTTCCCCGAGATAGGTTAAGCCGAGGGGGTTAATATGGGATGGTCGTCCCATACTGAGATGAGTCTCGGATCAATCTAAGACGAGGCTCATCTCAAAGTGAGACAACCGTCCCACATTGCACCGACAATGGTCGGATTTACAATGACTAGTTTTCCCCCTATAAATAAATAATCAATATTCAACCCACACCAAAGTTTAATCTTCTCTTTAACCTTTGCATTATAAACATTCACTTAAAATGTCTCATAAGGTTATTGTTTCTCTCTTTTTTGAAGCCAAACTTGAGGCTACTATAAATAAGATAGGTGGTAATTTTAGAAAATTGAAAATCGTAAAAAGGAAAGAGTTGTGCAAGTTTTATAAGTTAATCCAAGAAAATGGTTTGCTAAAAGGCAAAGAAAATCTCTAGTTTTTAAAGTTAACAACCAAAGTTTCAAAAACAAAGGCGAAATAGTTCACGAGCGCGTTGATTGGAAGATACATCTAATGAAGAAAACCAGGAAGCCAAAGATTGTACTAGATTTTTATCGATGTCAATATTTAAGTTCTTATTATTGTCTAAGTTTATATCTTGTAAAAGAAGTGGCAGTAATTAATGAAAATATTTAAACCTTAAATTAGACTCCTATTTTATATTAAATGATACTTACTACATTTAGACTTGCATATAAATAAGTAACTTTATTTTTATAACGCTAACAATAACATCAAACCATATCAAATTCAGGGACATAAACCTTATGGAGTTCATAGATAGCATTCAAAATGCTTAAAGTCTCTTGTTTTTCTTCAATAAAGCGGGATTGAGCCATAGTTTTTCGAAAAATGGATAAACAACACGTTAATAATATGATTTTAATTAAACTATGATGTATTTACTCAATGAAGACAAAGGTATTAAGAGATATACTGACCAGTTCTTCGTTGGACAATCCAGAATTATCACGGTGAACCATCCACAAAACTTATGTATAACATCTGCCATCCTTATTGATGAATGAAAATCTTAGTTTAAGGATCTTACTATTTCTTAAATGTTTATTTCGCAACGCTACAAACCTTTGACATACCCTATCCCAAAAATAGTCACTGATCATATTTCTTATTACAATATGTAGCCAACATCGACTAAGAGTAACTTCTTCTTCCATAGTAAAGTGAGGGAGAACCCTTTGGGTGCAGTACAGATGTGATTGAGATGTACCATCTTTAAGGATGTTGAAACAATCTTCGTAAAGAAAATATTTTCCATGAGTTTCCTTCAGTTTACCTAGAGCTTTTCAAAATGCTTCAGCTTCAGTTACACCGATAAATTTTCTCGGTCAATTTCCCTTACCTTAGCAAGGAATCTCTTGACTGCATGATAAATTAATTGAAAATGCGAATACAATCCCCGAGCATCTCGGTTTATGGGATTCCACATTTATGAAACAAATAGTGTTAAAATGTTCTTCCAGATAGACGTTTGCGACATGGCTTGATCATGCATATCATTTTCTATAGTATGAAAAACATAGGCTACAGATAGCTAAATCCTCTTCTTGAGTAAATTAGGACCACGAATTCTAGCAGACATTTTTCTGGGATTTTTATTATAGAAGTTTGAAAATGAAAGATTAAGATAGAAAAGGTGTGTTTTTGGAGATGAAATCGTTTGAGTTTTATAGGGGATGGAATAAGAGTCGTTGGATGAGACTAGCGGTTACCGGCTCAATTAAGGACGATCGTCTCAATGCGAGGTGAGATAACGGCTTTATTATAACGATCATATTTTTCCTTATATAAATCATACATTGCAACCAATATTTTCCAAACACAACCAAAAACATTCTCAACCGAAAACGTTCTCAACCAACACCATGTTTTCTAAAAGTAGAGGAAAACAAATATTATGTGTGGAAGCAAAAGAGATCTGTCCATTATGTTTCATGGATGACCATAGGCTGATGCAATAGCCTTGGATGGTCATTGAATCACAACCAGAAAATCTTACGTATGTGCAATGTCAAGATCCTAACTGTCGTGAAGAACCACGCGTGCTAGAAACTTGAAAATTAAAGAAAATTTGAAGAAGTCACAACACGACCATGAAGTATAGTCTACAACACAGTTGGTTAGTAGATGCTCAAGCCCTGGTTATTCATATTTTATGCAGTTGCACACTTCAACAGAAGAAGACACATTTGGAAAACACTTCGGGAAATGTCCATCGTGTTTTAAATTGTAGTGGACTGATTAAGTGAGTGAAATGATTCCACCATCGTTATGTTGTCTTATAATGTAAATGTCTTTGTATGACCAATTTGAACATTTCTTTTTTTTGGATCAAAGTACATTAGATCAAATAAAATTACATTAGACTCAATTACAACTAAATCATAAAAGTGAGGTAATCAATATCTTCATTCATGGAGCGGCTGGTGGAGCATCTAGAAGGCAGAATGCGTTGAACCAGTAAAGTTTTGTAAGGATATTGAGACAAGCTAAAAACTGAAAAAGTCTTCTGTTAGTTTGCTGCATATTGCTGTAGTTCTTTGAATCACTTCAGCTTCAGTTTCATCGTTAAGCCTATTTTGGTTAAACTGCATTAGCATAACAAGAAATTTGTTGACAACACGATAAATTGATTGCAAAAAGAGAACACAATCCATTAGCATCACGGTTTCTCAGATTCTCTATTTCTGCAGCGAACATTACAAATCATGTTTCCAAAAAGTCGTTTGTTAAAAATTCATAACATTGTGGATATTTTCTCTTATTGGAAAAACATAATCTATACAAATTGCTAAATTTTCTTCTTGAGTAAACTTGAGAACCACGAACTCTGATATCCTTTATTAAAAAATAAATAAATTGAGAATAAGATTTTGAGAATGAAAAATGAAGATTGAAGTGAAATTATAAGAAGTTGTGGTGTAGAAGGTGCGGTTTGGGAGTTGAAAATGGATGTATTTATAGAGACTGGAATCAGAGCCGTTGGATAAGAGTAGTCATTGCCGGCTCAATCAAGGACGGGCGTCTCATTGTGATACGAGACTCGTCTCTACTTGCGCCGAGACTCGGCTCATTATAGGCCGGCTGGCCTATGTGGATGTGTTCGTCTCAAGTTGACCCGACCGTGTCAACTTGAGGCTCGATGGGAAAACCCTTTTGTCCATCCATTTTGAGTGTTTTTCAGTCTCATTGTGGGCGTATAACGGACAAATCTGTTACTTTGTGAGTCCCGTTGGACTTACTTTAAGAGCATACAAATATATTGTCCTCTTAACTATCTAACCTGTAGAGAAACATTGAGCAACTGACTCAGCTTACACATACTTGATGTTGGTATTTTTTATAACGACAACTTTATGTTTGTTTCTAAATGTTTGTATATTTGTTAAGATGTTCTCATAAACAGTACTTTAATTTGATATTGGCTCTTGCTCATCTATGATAAATTCTATCAAAAAATATTTAAAGTAAGACTTCCACTAACAAATTAGAGCGAAAATAAGTCTATAATGTAGAACATCAGGCATACATATTAACTGTTATTTAGAAATTGGCTTTAAAAGTCGTAGTTATTTCTTTATTCTAGTATGCCTCTTATTTTGAATTTTAGTTATTTTTAGGAGTCCCGGCGCAAGCCCAGCAATATAAAAAGGATTTTATAAGTTTTGTTGGACACAACTTATACTTTTGCTAAGTATATCCATACATTTTATATTTTCTTCAGATTGAGTTATTTTTCTTTCAGATTTTGTTTTCTGAGCCACGCATCCCTTCAAGGCTGTAAACTCCGTTTTGCATTTTTCTTATTTGTTAGATTGAAAATATATTCTTAAAAGAAACATCACAACAAATAAAAAAACTAGAGGCGTTAGGAGGTATCCAACAAGTTTGAGGCTCGGAGCTTAGACTAGTATTGTCGGTGATATAATGACCTAATCTCATCCCTTTGATTGCTGTCATGCTATTGAAATATTGTATGCTTACTTCAATTGGATTTGGTTTTAATCCCTGGAATACACATATGAATCTTGTTTCCAAATTTTAGAACTATCATTAGCCATTTTAACTAGTCATCATCTAATATCTTTGAAATCGTTAATCAAACCATCACATGGTCCATTCTTTAATAGAAGTATCATTTGCTTCCATGCTTCTTCTTGCTTCAGAATGGAAGTCCATATATCCCGGCAAATAAACAAGTCTCATCAAATATGTTTGGTGGCTTCTACAACCTGATGACACATGTTACAGTGCTTCTCTCCATAGTGCATGATTCTAGCCATTCTTTCACTGGAATGGATAATATCATTTACACATCTTCATAAAAAAGTCTTTATTCTTGTAAGTATGTTTAAGCTCCATAATTTTTTTCATAGCTTCCACATATGTGCATCATTATTGTTATTACTATGCTTGAGATTTACGCAAGAGAAACTAGTTTTGCCTTACATATATATCCGGGAAGGCTCTTGCCTATACATTACTAGCCAAAACAAAAACACAAATAATTAGGTAGGGTATTAACCCATTTACGCTTTAGATCAACCACCTTGTGATACGCATATTTAACCCTAAATTTACCATTTCGGGTAAGGATTCGTATAAGTTTTTCTGGAGAGGTATCCTGTATTCTCATGGCTAAGATTTTATACTTGCATCTTCAGTTGAGAAAAGTTGTTGGATAATTTTACTTGAACTAGTTTTATGCACTCTCTAAGTTATGTTTTTAGGTGACTCATACTAAACGATTTTAGCTAAGAAAAATAATAAAAAATATTTTATTTATTATTTAAAAAATGGGTAGCTAGCTCAACTGCTCATCCTCGTTCCTCAAAGGTTCATGCGCTCCAGGAGGTCCCAGGTTCGAGTCCCATATGGCGCAATATTGTAGTATTTGACATGAAAGGTAGAGTTAGTTTGCCCCCCTTGCGATATAATCAACCCCCTATCCGCTTTGGCTTCCTTGGATGGTACCTCATAAGGCTCGCTGGTAGGCTAGCACGGCAACCCGAGGCTCGCTGGTAGGCTAGCACAACAACCTGTTCAATTAATGTAGTAGTACACCATTGGAGCTTAGCTTGTTAAGCTTCCAACTGGTTTCAGCGATGGAGCTTAGCTTGTTAGGTTTCCAACTAGTTTCATATAATATTAGTTATTATTAAATAATATTATATATATATATATATATATTATTATAAATTTTTTTTCTTTTTTGCTAAGTTCTAATATTTTAATAATATCCAAGACAATCAACAATGTGCTATAACTCAAAACTCTAATAGACTCAAACGCCACATTGGTCAGTAAATGATAAATTAGGACCCTCCGATTTTTTTTAATCATCTGTTTACAAAAAAAAAAAAAAAAAAAAAAAAAAAAAAAAAAAATCTAGAGCCGAGCGAGCATAAAATTCCTACTGTTATATTCTAATTTAAGGCAAAAAAAAAATTTTTGATAAAAGATCAACTCTTCATTAATAATTCAATGTTGAGTTTACAAAGAGTTTCAAGACATTAATATAGAGTAATAGAGAAACATCATACAATACTAGTACACAACCAAGTATTCTACCAAGAAAAGAGAAAGAACACCGGAAAAAGACTAGAAAAGTGTATGTAAGAACCGATTGAATCGGAGGAGAAATAGTTTTCGGATCACAAGTCCACCATTTTTGTTGATTTTCTTCTTCTTGAGAAAGAGATACTCCAAAATAGGAGTGATTTGCTTTGAGTCTTGAATTTCCCTATGAAGATTCCGGTCGTCGGAGTTCGTCACCGATGATCTTGAACCCTATGAACATTAACAAAGAACAACCATAAAAGTCGATTGAAGATGCTATATAAGCATGAAAGAACCACCATAAAGATGGAGACAACTTGCCGCCGGCAAGGGGGAATAGATCCCAAAACTAAACCTAAAAAATATTATAAACTTAGTTAATCTATGAAATAACTTGCTAAAACTAAAAGGAAAAGGTGGGTACTGCTTAGATCCACTCCAAAATGAGTAGACCTGAGCAGTTCGAGGTTGCCGGGGTTTGGGTTTTGGTCGCCGGAAATCGCCTGGGAGAGAGGAGAAGAAGAAGAGAGAAATTTTTTTTATTGTTTGGAACTGAGTATCGATGTATTTAAGTCACTTAATGAACACTTAATCATCTCCATCAAAGAATCATAAGTGATGTCTCTTTGTAAAAAACTAAAACAAAGTGGATTGGAAACATTGAATATCAACATTGTACCCCTAGCAAGCCAAAAAACTGAACTAGAAAGAAAAATACGATGTCATTCCTCAATAATGTAAAAAGAACAATGACCTGGCTAAAATAACGAGTATCAACGACACCAAGTGATCAGTAACCGAATATGCACTTCTCATGGGTGAATCCAACGACGACGTTAGAACCAAAAGGAACTTCAAACTCACACGTAACTCTAGGTTTGATCTTAGGAGTGTAAATAACACCATATTTGAATCTCATCTTGATATATAACTCGACTAGAATATTGAATTTCCCATCAATTTTATCTTTACCGTATTCACCTTGTATAGAGTTAGAACTTGATATTTGGGTAAAATATCTTCCACAGTTTTCTTGTGGAGATAGAGATGTTATTTATATCTGAAGTTAAACAGAATTGTTACAAGTTGTTACATATTTTGAAAAACTGTTCTAACAAATAACGAGTTTAATGCTAACTTAAAGACCGAGCTACAAGCCTAATGACTAGATCTTCTGTTTCACTCCTCATCTGACTGATGCTGCTAAGACTTTATAGGAAGACTGGCAGTTGTGTTAACACCTCCCCTCAAGTTGAACTGTAGTTGACGGATGTGCAACTTGGACCTAAGAATATGAAACCTTGGTAAAGCAAGCCCCTTAGTAAAAATATCAGCAAGTTGATCCCTTGAACTGATGAACCTGGCCTGTAATTGCTTACTCACAACTCTCTCCCTTACAAAATGGTAATCTATCTCTATATGCTTGGTGCGAGCATGAAACACTGGATTAGCAGTGAGATATGTTGCGCCGAAGTTATCACACCATAACATATGTGTTGATATTGTTATTCCTAGTTCATGCAGTAAGGATTGTATCCAGATTAATTCCGAAGTTGTAATGGTAATTCCTCTATATTCTTCCTTCGTGCTGGATTTCGAGACCATTTTCTGCTTTCTTTCACTCCACGATATCAAGTTTCCACCAAAATAGACACATTAACCACTTGTAGATCTGCGATCATCTAAACAGCCAGCCCAGTCCACATCCGAATGGGCATGAAGAGAAAAGTCTGGAGAAGATTTGAGATGCAAGCCATAGTCTACCGTGCTCTTGAGATATCGAAGAATGCATTTTACCAGTTCCCAATGTTCTATATATGGATCATGCATGTATTGGCATACCTTGTTGACTGCTACGGATATATATGGTTTGGTAAGATACATGTATTGCAGAGCTCCAACCACACTGTGATACAAAGAGGAATATGCAAATCTCTCAGAACCTTGTTGACGTAGCTTCGTGTTTGGAGCCATTGGAGTGCAAACTGGTTTGACTCCATCCAGTTTTGTCTTTTTCAGAAGATCTATGACATATTTCCTCTGTGTGAGAACAACTTCACCTTTTTGCCTGATAACCTCAATGCCCAAGAAGAAATTTAAGTCCCCCATATCCTTAATAGCAAACTCTGCACCAAGGTCTTTGATGAGTTGAGTTATACAAGTTGAATTAGAACCCGTGACAATAATGTCGTCAACATAAACTAACACATATGTTAAAGGGTTTGCGATAGATCCCTTGAAGCCAAGTTGAAGCAAATAGTTACTTGATCTTGAAAACCAGGCTCGCGACGCCTGTTTGAGTCCATACAAGAACTTGTGTAACTTACACACATGGGTAGGGTAATTAGGATCCACATAACCAGCCGGTTGCTTTATGTAGACATCCTCTTCCAGTTTTCCATGGAGGAATGCATTTTCCACGTCAAGCTGCTTCAGAGGCCAATAGTTCATCACAGCTATGGACAGGACTAGTTGAATTGTACACGACTTTATCACCGGAATAAACGTCCCCCCGTAGTCAACACCTTCTTGCTGGTTAAACCCTTTAGCCACAAGTCGTGCTTTGTGACGCTCTATGCTGCCATCGGATTTTGTTTCACACGGAATACCCATTTTGAGCCGAAAACATTCATGCCTGGTTCATACTTAACAAGTGAATATGTACCAATGCGAATAAGCGCATTGATTCAAGTATCCATGGTTGTTCTCCACTTCGGATTTTCACATGCTTTTGAGTAACAAGTAGGTTCCATGAAATCTGCATCTTGAAGGGGATGTTTTGTAGCAAATAAACATAACTTTTGAACTGGTTTGTTGATGCCTGACTTGGCCCTTGTCTGCATAGGATGAGAAGCTATCTCTGTACGAGATGATTGTGCATCTGACAAATCTGGATGAGCATTATAGCAGATGCTGCTGAGTTATCATGATCTGCAGAATGTTGTTGGGAAGATGGAACTGGTGATGCCTCAGAAACCACAGGCGTAGCCATTATGCCAGATGGAGCGCTTGTTGTTGACAGTGTTGGAGATTGTGGAGCACTAGTTTGTTGTATGCACATAAACCTTCTACTTCGAAAAAGTGGTGATAGAAAAATACTAGTATCAGATGGCATATTACCTAGAGGTTGCATTGGTACCTGCTGCTGCGTAGGCATGAATGGGAATGACTGTTCTACAAATCTAACATGACGAGTGATATATATTCTGCCAGTTTCTTTATGCAAACACAAATAACCCTTATGTGCACTATTGTAGTCTATGAACACACATGGTAATGACCGTGGCTCAAGTTTGCTTGAGTTATATGGTCTTAGACAAGCATAAGCTAAACAGCCAAAAACTTTTAGGAAGGAGTAATCTGGTGCTTTGTTAAAAAGAGTTCTAATAGATTTTTCTTTTTTGTAGAAGATTTTGGGAGTCGATTTATTAAGTAGCAGGCTGTTGTAAATGCATCAAACCAGAAGGAGTAAGGCATATGTGCCTGAAACAAGAATGCTAACCCAGATTCTGTAACATGATAAATACGTCTCTCAGCAATGCTATTTTGTGGTGATGTATGAGGACAAGAGAATCTGTGTTGAATGCCAAACTCATTAAGATATGCTGTGAACTTTTTGTATTCTAATGCATTATCATATTGAAAAATCTTAATCCTATGTTCTATGAGATTTTCAACTTGCTTGTGGAAGTGAATAAATGTTTGTAAAGCCTCAGAACGTTGAACAAGTGGAAATACCCAAGTGAAATGCGAGTAAACATCCATGATTAACATGTAATAACGAAAACCAGATCTTGATAATTTTGGTGCAACCCAAATATCAGAAACAATTAAACTTAAGGGTTTATCATAACTAGTACTGCTAAGAGAAAAAGGCAATCTTTTGCTTTTGCTAACATGACAGGAATTGCAATAATCAAACTATTTATTGGAAACTGGTAAGGAAAACCTATGACAGATGCTAGAGACTGTACGGATCATGGGATGACCCATACGCTTATGCCAAGTCAGTAAGGAAGATGCAACATGAGCTTCAGGCTTCTGTAGTTTGTCTAGTTTGTCCAAGCCTTCAAAAATATACAGTTCATTCCTATTCATCCCGCGCAGCAAAATTGTACCCGTGAGCTTGTCCTTTACAAAAGAATAAGAAGTGTGAAACTCAAAGAAAACACCATTATCTTTGCAAATTGGGACACATATAACAAGTTTGTTTTAATCTGAGGCACATGAAAGATATTATTTGAACTGAACAATCTTGAGTTATGTGTGAAAGTTGTATTACCAACATGAGCAATGTTTAGAGTATTTCCATTACCAACTTGCACTTGTTCAATGCCATCATACTCATGAGGAATTGTCAAGTTCCTCAAATCTGCAGTGAGATGATGAGTGGCCCCAATATCCGTCACCCACTCATTGTTATGGTCACCTCCTGGAAGAGCAATGTAAGAAGCAAGCGGCTTTGGTTGGTTATTGTTTGGTTTTTCATACCTAAACTAACATCTGCCTTCCTGATGATTATTCTTCTTGCATATCTGGCATGGTTGTTCAAAGTGTTTAGAGAAGCGGCCGATTGCGATCTTCGGGAAGTTCCCGATTACGCATTTGATTAGATCCATGATTCTGCTCATTGTAGTTCCTTGGACCGTTCCTTCTTGTGGATGTTGAGTTGGAAGCAGCAATATTGGCGATGGGTTGATGTATCAATGCAAGTTGTTGCTCCAGCTACATGTCAAACGTGAGCAGATGAGAATAGAACATGTCCATGTCCATTTTTTCAATGGTACTTAAGGCAGTAACAATTGGATCATAAGCTTGATTCAATCCATTGATGATGGATTGCTTCATATCATCTGTTGAGACATCATACCCGATCCGTAAGCCGATCAAAAATATTTTTATCTTCACTTAAAAAGGCTTTGAGAGTTTTATTACCTTTGTTCATCGAATGGAGTTGTTTTTTAAGGCTCATCTTGTGAGCTCTTGTTTTTGGAGCAAAGTGGCTTTCAAGTTTATCCCAAACTTGCTTTGCTATATCCAAGCCTCTGACATGACATAAAACTTCTGGAGTTAGGGTAGAATTTATCCATCCTACAATCAACGAATCTTGAGCTTCATAGTATGTGAACAGAGGGTTTATAGCTTCTGAATCCGGAAGGGTTCTTGGAGGTTTTTCTTGTGTTCCATCAATGAAACTAGTGAGACCATATCCTTTGAGGATAGGTTTGAATTGTGTTTTCCAAAGAGAATGATTAGTTTCCGTGAGTTTCATAGTAACAAGATGGTGGATTTGGATATTTCTAAGGCTGTTTGTGTTGGTTGCCATTGATATTGTATTAGTTTTTTTTTTTTGTGTTTTTTTTTTTTTTTGAATGGAAGCGTGTTTTGGATCGATGGGTGATACCAAGTTAGAACTTGATATTTGGGTAGAATATCTTCCACAGTTTTCTTATGGAGATAAAGATGTTATTTATATCTGAAGTTAAACAAAATTGTTACAAGTTGTTACAGATTTTGAAAAACTATTCTAACAAATAAAGAACGAGTTTAATGATAACTTAAAGACTAGAGCTTCTGTTTCACTCCTCTTCTGACTGATACTGCTGAGACTTTATAGGAAGATTGGTAGTTGTGTTAACATATAGATGGCAAAAGTCTATGCCCTTCGAAAATTGGACGAAGAATAGTCGTGTTCTTATGCCCTTGATAGAATGGTGTTAACGTAACCGAATCGAATCTCTGACCGTCATAAAATGCTCTAGCTTTAATATGTTCGTAGTAAACACCGATCTTCTTGTTTGGGTTTCTTATATTTAAAGCTACTGCAAGATTGTAAAACAGTATGTTGTTATCCGTGAGATTGAATTGAGTAAGAGGAGCATCTTCGACGTGGATTTTCAAGGGGTTTATCGGATGAAGGATGAACCAAATAATAAGAGCTAATATACCCAATGCGATGAGAGTAGATAAAATCATCTTGTAGATACACTTTGGAATGCAACATAATATTCCTTCACATCCCATATTGATGTACAGAAATAAGAACAACAACAATCAAAATTGATAAAAGTAGAAATGCGAAACTAATAGGAGAAAGAGAAGATTTGATAAAACTTACGGAAATGAAACCGAATTAGAATTATATATGCATCCGTAGTTTGTCGGCATGACGCGTTGCTTTCTTCCTATGGAGTAAGGTCTATATTTTAGACCAATGGATTTGGAATTTTCGGCTCCGGTTCCTTAGTAACAAAATTCTATCTTCTTGTTTCCCATCTGTCCACTTTTTTAACTACCCCAACGCGACTAACTTACTATTTGGAATCCAAATTTAACCGGTATTCTTAGAGAGAAAAAGGTTCTCTTATCTATTTTTTTCTTCTTGTTTTCTGCCTGGAATACTCCCTACATGACACCGTAGTCCTCGTACCACAGTCCTTTGTATGTTCATCTCAGACATTCGTATTGGCCATCGAGTCTTCCTAAGATTTGATATTGGTTCAAAAACCTTTTTTTTTTTTTTTTTTTTGAGTAGAAAGGATATATATTAAATGGGAAAAGAATATTTACAAGATTTGGATCAAGGGATCCCCATGAAATAAAAAGAGAAAGTAATTACAAGTTCTTAATATCCTCCCACTTATATAAGATTTGATTCATAGGATAATCTTTGAATATCTCTTTTAAAGAACTCCATAAACAGACATATAAGATAACAGCTTGTACCAACTCATATGTCGATTTGATCCTTCCTCCATGCACCCTACTGTTACGTTCCAACCAAATCTCCCAAGTGATTGCAAATGGCAGAAGATGCCAAACAATTTTTTTTCCTTCAAACTAGTATCTAATCTCCAACCTTTCAGCAAATAAACAAAATCTTTGTCCCTCACCCAGTTAATGTGTATAGAAGAAGTAAAGTAATTCCATAGAAATAGAGCCCAGCTGCAACTAAGAAATAGGTGATCCAGGGTTTTTACAACAGAGTTACCGAGTGGACACATATTACTCACAATATCAACCCTTTTACTTTGAAGCATACTTCTTGTAGGTACATAATCGTGAAGCGCAACCCAGATAATGAACAAAACCTTTGGTGGTGCTAATTTGCTTTCTGCTACTTTATAAAACTCCCATTCTTCGTCCACTTCAGCTAGTCTTTTGTAAGAAGCTTTAGACGAAAAATCTCCCTCAATGCAGTCTTCCTTCTGTTGATGTAACACTACATTCCTTATATCGTGTTTTAGTTCCAATAAATAAATTCTTTCCGCCGGGTCTAAAAATCTAGAGAAGATCAAATTCCATCATGTGTCAGCTGCCAGCAAGTTAGCTATAGTTTCATTCTTTTGACGACTAATTATGTAAAGCCTTGAATATTTGTCCTTCAGTGCCGCCTTATGAATCCACCAATCGTGCCAAAATCTCACTGTTCTTCCATTATAACCTGGATAGTGATAGAATCATAAAAATCTTTGTTAGATTTAAGAATCTCAAACCACAAGCTTTTACCAGATGCCTCATTGACTTGCATTGGAGTCAAACAAGTCTCATCATCTTTAGATTTTTCACACATAATTTTCCTCTACCAGGCTGTCTTCTCAGTACAAAATCTTCCATGCCACTTAGCTAGTAAAGATCTATTTACTAATCTAATGTTACGGATCCCTAATCCTCCTCTATTTTTTGGCTTGCACACTTTCTTCCATGTTACCCAACTCATCTTCTTTGTATTTTCGTCTTCTCCCCATAAGAATTTCCTCATAATGCTATTGAGTTTTTTCTCCACCGAAACCGGCAAATAATACAAAGAAAGAAAATAAGTAGCCACGCTTTCTAAAGAGCTCTTAATTAAAGTGATTCTACCCGCCTTGTTTAGATATTTTCTTTTCCAAGGTGCTAATTTCTTTTGCATCCTTTGAATGACAGTTTCCCAAATTGTTGCGCTTCTTCTATTTGCACCTATAGGCATACCAAGATAGGTGATGGGTAGACTATCAGTTTTACAACCCAGTTCCGTGCAAGTCTTGCACCAAATCATCCGCACTTATACTAGTTATCGAACTTTTCTTAAGTTCAACTTCAAATCATAACAATTCAAACATCATTAGAATTATGAACAATCTAAGTACCTTATCATTGAGAAATATTAGTGTATCGTCTGCAAATTGTAAATCATTGGACTTCAACACCTTAAAACCAATTCAAACATTATTAAATTTGATAAAACCTTAGGAACAAAAAAACGGCGGATCTCCTTGACCAATTCCTTCCAATTTAGAATCATTAACTAGAATTGAAAGATTAACACACCATTGAATCCACTTGATCCATTTATCTCTAAAGCCATTTTTTTCTCAAAAAGAAAACAAAGAAATTGACATTATCGAATGCTTTCTCCATATCTATTTTGCATAGAATACATCCTTCAAACCATCAATACATTCATTAGCTATCAAAATGTCATCTAAAATCTATTTTTTATGAATGAAAGCTCCTTGCGCATTAGAAATAAGACTTGGCATCAAAATTCTCTCCACCACTTTGAGATTATCTTGTAGAACTTATAAAAAGGTCCGAAGACAATCTTCTTTCTTTGGAATAAGTTTAAGAAATGTCATTTTTAACCTCCAATCTAACTTACCCTTTGTGTAAAACTCATTCATAGCTTCCATCACATCATGTCGCATAAAACCCCAGCATGCTTTAAAGAATTCTATGTTGAAACCATCCGGCCCTGGCGTCTTATTAGAACCGCAGCTCTTGATTGCCTTCATTACTTCCTCCTCCTCGAATGATCTATCCGGCCAATCTGATTGCGTGTTATCTAATCTCTTGAAATTCATGCCTTCAAAAGTGGGTGAAACTGTATTATTGGAAGCAAACAGTTTAGAATAGAACTGTTGAATTTCGTTTTAATAGCATCCTGGTTGAAAACATCAACTCCATCAATTTCCAGTTTGTTGATACAATTTCTACTATCTTTGCATTTGCTATTCTATGGAAATAATGAGTATTTTTGTCTTCCTCCTGAAAACCCCTTATTTTATCCCTCTGATACGCCATCCTTTCTCGGGTTAGTTTGACATTATTGAGTTGTACCAACAGGTTAGCTCTATATTCATTTTGTTGATTAGATAATGCAGCAGACTCCTCCAACAAATTCAAAGAACCAATTTTGCCGTTTAGTTCCTCCTCTTGTAGTTTAACCTGCCCGAAAGTAGCTTTGCTCCAAGGCTTTATGAAGAACTTCAAATTCTGCAGCTTTCTAAAGAGAATGTAACTTGGTGTTCCATAAAAAGTCATAGCAGCCCACCACGATTCAACTAGCTTAATAAAATCCGGTGCTTAAGCCAGTGGTTGTCAATCTTGAAGCTAGAAGAATTTTGTATACTGGTAGTTAACTCCAACAAAATTGGGTTATGATCCGAAATTGTTATGACTAGCGTTGTTTGGATTGCATTACATAACTTAAGATCGAAAGAAGTACAAACCAGAGTTCTATCCAATCTGCAAAGCAGTGGATCGTCGTGTTTATTGCTCCACGTATATGAACCACCGTTCAAAGGTAAGTCCACTAATTCCCGTGAAGTAATGAAATTGTTTAAGAAAGCCATGTTCCTTAAATCTCCACCAGATTTATTTCTCTCCTAGTCACTTCGAACTACATTTAAATCCCCCATTAGACACCAAGCTTTTGTGCACCAATTCCTTATCTCAGTTAAGTCGTTCCAAAAGTCTTATCTCAGATTATAATCGCATGGAGAATATGCGTTGGTCATGATAAATTTGAAACCAGTGGTCCGGAATCTAAATAAAATGGAAATTGAATTATAGCAAATTCTCTTATCTAGAAGCTCCAAAGCCGCATTGTCCCAAATTGTAAGTAATCCACCACTATTACCAGCTGCACCTTGTGAAGGTATGAACTCGAAACCAAAGTTTGCATCAAACCAGAGTTGTCTAATGAACCAAAAAGAGTAGATTCTCATTTTAGTTTCATGCAGTGCACAAAATAGACACTTATGTGCAGCAATTAAATCCTTCACAGATATCTGCTTATCATAAGCATTCAGTCCTCTTATGTTCCAGTTCAGAAACTTATTCTCCATCATCTACCACCTTCTCCCTGGAGTTGACTTCATCCACCTCGGCTTCTTCATTTGAGTTGATTGAGTCGCAACTATCCTGCACCTTTTTGCCAACTTCAAATGCTTTATATCTATCTCTATATTTAAATAAGATTTCTATAATAATCTCATTTGCCTGATATTCATCCTTGGTTGTGATACCACCCAACCTACTGCATAGTTCTACCACCAGCTTCGAAGTGGAGAAAATCACTTCGCTTAAGTCTATGTTTTTGTTCTGGATGTCACCTAGGTTAATAACAATATTGTCTTCAACCACCGAAAAGAGATTAACCGATTCTAAAGCAATTGGCAAGTTGTCCTGAACCACTTCAGGTGAATGACTATCAACTCCATTTGCACCAAAGTTCTCATGCAAAACCATTTGAAGGTCGTCAGGTGCACCACCTGAGGAAATAAACCTTCTGTCTGCATGAGTGTCTTTTAGGATATTCTCTAAACGTAAAGTTGTAGGAACACCACCTTCACTTCTACTAACTCCAGAAGAGAGAAATCCATGGTTAGCTAAAATAACTGGCACTTCAGAATGTTTGGGAACTTCGCCTTCACATCCAACCCCATTCTGATTACCTGAAACTTCAGCAGCCAAGTGCAAAAACTAACACAGATCTGTAATTAATATGTCAACTAAATATCTTTACGACACGATCACGGGAAGGCAGTCATACGAACGTAACCACTTGATAACTTATACAAATATATTGTGACAAGCAAATCACTGGAGTCCGCTTAACTTAAACTAATGTCTTTCAACCGTTATGTTAGAGCACTGCTCGGTCGAAAAATACTTAGATAAGGGGTGACCCTGATTTGATATTTAAATCCAGTTTTTGTCCTTTTCCTTTATCCCCAATTAGTTCAAGTATCCCCAATCGTGCGTTCTTAATAAATGGGCTCTTTTGAACCCTTTCCCCTTCAAAATAAAAAAAAAATCTCTTTCTCCCTTCTCTACTTTTGTGTCCTTTTCTCCTTATAGTTGTTCTTTATTTGGAGAGACGATAAACTTTTGGGGTGGAAATATACATTTTGGTGATAATTTATTCGGAGAGAAGATAAACTTTTTGGGTGGAAATATCGGCTTTGGTGCTAACAAAGAAAAGCGGGAAAAGACGCCCAACTTCACTGTACTCTCTGCTCTTTTCTTATTCTTCCTCTCCGCCAGCGCCGATTCTCATTCCCTCTTCAGCAACAACTATGAATACCTTAAATCGGTTGAACAATTTTATTTCTACCATCTATAAAACCGATTCCAAATTCCGAGAGTGGAGGAATTCTCTCAAGTTCCTAATTTCTTATTTTTTGGGTATAAAGAAACCTAGGGTTTGGAGAAATTTATATGTTTTCTTTTGGTTTATGCAACAAAAATCTATCAAAGATCAATCAAATAACAAAATGTAAGTATATTCTTATGCTTTGGTTGTAGAATTTTTAACCAGAAATGTAGTAGAATGATAATTAGGTATATTGTTTTGGTTCTTTGTTAGATTTTCTTTATTAGAACATGTTTCTTGATTTTTAATGTCTTCGAATTGGTGGAATTTCTTCAATAAGAGTATTTTAATCGAGTCTTGGTAATTGTTTTTGAAGTTTTCTTTGTATATCTTTGTTTGTGATTAATCTTTGAAAGGGTTTAGAGAAATTTATATGTTTTCTTTTGGTTAATGTACAATCAAACAACAGCTTGTGAGTATTTGATTCTTATTTTTTTCTGTAGAATTTTTAACTAGAAATGTAGTAGAATGTCAAATTATTGTATAATAATGATAATTGTGGTTCTTTTTTACATTTTCTTTATTGAGAACATGTTTCTTGATCTTTTAATAAGAGCCTTGATAATTGTTTTTGACTCAACTTAAGAAAGAGTTACTCCTTCAATCCAACTTACTGTTTTTATGCTTTTCTTTTGTTTCTTGTTTGCGTGGGTAGAATCAGTAGAAACAATGAGTTTGAGAGATACAAGCATGGGTGAGCAGAGTGAGACATTAAAAAGGGTATTCTACTCAATTTCATATTTGTTCTTGCAATATTCCTTGTATGATTAAGGACTTTTGGAAACCAGAATGAACCACTACATTGTTTTTTCTTGTTTCCCCCAACTATAATCTGATTTTTGACAACAAAACTCTCAATTGCAGATTGACTTTATGATAGAAGTGTACATTCCTCGGTTGGACATTATGCTTGGTTGGTTGCGATCCAAAATTGAGCAGCTACCTGTTTCTTCAGAAAATTCTCCGTCTCATGTATGTACCTTTTAGTCTTGTTTGGTTATATTCCTCTCTTCATTTTCTTTTTATCGAGTATCCTTTTTCGTTACATGACGAATTGAATCTATTTTACAGCCGAAGCCTGAAGAAATTGAGCATCTCCACAAGTATGTAACATGCTTGGAAAAAGAACAATCTTTGTTGCAAAGATCACAAAGTCACTGTCGGTACTCGATGGATGCCGTGATTCGTTGGGAGAAACGACTCGTTGGAAGTATGAATATGCCGAATCTCATGGCAGCTTTACAATTACCGTTGTTGCAAATTCCTCAACTGAAAGCCGAAACACCTTTGGAATCTACAAATTCACCTTCCTCTACACTTTCTTCTTGTACACCTTTGGCTTCATCTGATTTACCAGGTAAACCCCGAATATCAGCAGAATGTTGTTCTGTCTTCACTACCAAAGGATGGAAATATTCCCATTTCTTTTCTGTCCCTCTTGATATCTTTCAAACAAATGTTTATACTGCTGAGTTTTAGTGGAATTTCTAACCAGATATGTAGAAAGTCAGGGTAATTGTACAATGCTAATTAGGTTATTTGTTAGATTTTCTTATTGTGTACTTGACAATATGTTTCTCGGTCCTTTAATGTGTCTAACTATTTCATCTCTGCTGCACTATCCTGCTGTACTTTAGTTTCAAGAACACTTTTAGAAATTCACTAGTGTTGAACTCCCAAGTTAGAGTTGGTGGATTTTTTTTAATGATAAACAGTTCAATGCTATAATTTATGATTAACTACTGAAATAAGAATGTAGTTGTCTTTTAGTCGAGTTTTGCTAATTGTTTTCGACTCTACTTGAGAAAGCTTTTAATATATTCTGTGTATATCTTTGTTTAGATCAACTGTTTAAAGGGTTAACATGCTTAATCTGGGCATCTTTTAGTTCTGTTAGTTATAAACTTTTAGTACTGATTGCTTGATTGTATAACTTCTTACTAACTAAGCATAGGTTGCAGTAAGGACAGTACCATTCCCATGAAACCAATTTAACTACTCTTTCTATGTTTTTTTTGTCATCTCACTTACAGTGTTTATGCTTTTCTTTTGTTTCTTCTTTGCTTGGCTAGCATCAGTAGATACTATGAGTTCTAGAGGTACAAGCGTAGATGAGCAGACTGAGATAACAAATAAGGTATTCCACTCAATTTCGTATATTGCTCTTGCACTTCTTCCTTGTATGATTAAGGACTTCTGGAAACCAGAATGAACCACTACATTGTTTGTTTTTCTTGTTTCAGCTGATTATATTCTGTTTTTTGACAACAAAACTCTCAATTGCAGATTAATTTCATGAAAGAAGTGTACATTCCTCTGTTGGACCAAATGCTTAGTCGGTTGGATTGCAGATTTCAGCAGCTACCTATTTCTTCAGAAAATTTTCCCTCTCATGTACGTTATAATCTTGTTTGGTTCTATTCCTTCTTTTTCTTTTCATCGGGTATCGTTTTTCATTGCATGACGAATTGATTCTATTTTACAGCTGAAGCCTGATGAGATTGAGTATCTCCGAAAGTATAAAACAAAATTGGAAAAAGCACGATCTTTATTGCAAATATCACGAGGTCCTCGTCGGTCTATGGATGATGTAATTCGTTGGGAGAAACAAATTGTTAGATTTCTGAATTTGCCGAATCTCATGGCAGTTGTTCAATTACCTGGTGACCTGTTGTCACAGTTGCAAATTCCTCAACTGAAACAGCATGACAGCAACCAGAACAATCCTGAGAACTCAGTTTCAACAATAACACCTATAGAACGATTAGTTAAAGCGGTTAGTTGACCATTCATTCTAATTGCATCTTTCTGAGTTATATGCTGTTGCTTTCCTGCGGGCAGTGAATTGTAGCACTGTGGTATTTCTTCAGGTAGAGAGATCGTCATTTAAAGTATTAAGTGCGGCGGTCGATGACATTCTTTCAGTAGTCAGTTTGACTGATACACTCGCAGGAGCACACCCTGGCGAAGGAGGAGCTAGATCTTTTTTTCATGAAAGCTTAGCGTCTACCACAAGGTGTCATGCCAAACATAGAAATTTCGAAGTAATAAACAATGTAGTCGAAAAGAAACTGAAGCAATGCTATTCAGTTGAAAGCTCTTTAAATGATTTGCCACTTGATTATAATGAAAATAATGGTTGTAAGAAGGTAACTGGATTTGAGTCATCTGAAGAACCAAAATCAGCTGCAACATCTGGAATTAAGAAATCCAGACTTGAGGTATGTTAATCGAAAATTGTATTTTCTGCACCATTCATGGCAAATAGTTACAATTGTCGGTGGATACTTGATTGCAGGTGAATAATGTCCTTCTGGAAGAAGTTGGAGCGATAAACCATGTGCTGATCAATACGAAGCTGAGTATTAGTGACAAGAGTATCACTCTGGTGTCAAATACAGGTGAAGATGTTGAAGGAATGATTGTCAACTGTACATTCAGCCCAATATCTCGCAGTTCAAGTACTGAAAAGGTGAACAATGGCACCTTTCTCAATTTAGTTAATCATGATAAACGTGATATGCTTAGATGTTATATGATGTTCTTGTACCAGTTTCCTGCTCTACCAATGTGGTTCTTAATCCCTGCAAATTATCCCCTGTGTTCGCCTGTACTATTAGATTGTTCGCACGACAGTCAGAGGTAAGAGAATCAGCTCACCAACTGTTGTTATTTCTTATTTTTGGCCTCACGAATATTTGTGTCCTTTTCAAAAATGAATATATCACTATCACAAAGTCAGCAAAGAACACATCATTGATATCAACAACACCTAGTAGTTTTACCGACTCTCATCATTTTTTCATATTAGACCACAAACAATACTAGTCCATATGTATGTATGAAATATGAAATGAATCAAGATCAAATGGATTTGGTCGGAATCTAATTATTATTTATATTTGACTGTGAAGAGAATTCCTCTGACAGAAGTTTTCCTACATTTTGTTTTGACAGTCACGGTTATGCATACGAATATCTATTAACAGATGCAATGATGAAGTTCTATCAATCCCTCTTCTGGATTCCTGAACTAACATCACTCACGGAGATGGCCGAAAATTGGGATTCTTGTGCTAATGAAGTGTTTTCTGAGCATGCCAGAAGAATGGAGAAGTAAGGTTTAGTTCCTGATTCGGTACTTTGGAGAATGAATATTTGTAGGACTTACAGTACGGAGTTAGTAATTAGAGCTTACACTTTTGCTGTGCGGCAATGTATTCTTTTTTACAATTTCAGTTCTTGTATATGCTGCTACTGTCACTTGTAATTAACTGCATAGTTCTTTCGAAACAGTCAAGTAGTTAAGAGTGCAAGTATCTACAGTTTTGGTGGGTGCTAGAAAACATAAATGTGATGTAATCATATCTTTAAGAACTTGTTAGGGTTTGATTTTTAGTTTTAGTTTTAAATTTTAATTTAGATGGAAGGGTATTTTTGTATTTCCGCCCCCAAAAAACACCCCTTAACGGATATTTATTGGATTGGGGTTCTTAAACAATTGATTGATCAATTGCATATGTAACTCTTTAATAAAACAATCAATGAAATGAATCATTTTACCAGTATAGTCGCACCATTGTGGATGGTCTTAGCCCTCAACCATCCTTCATCTCTGTCCAAGAACTTGGAGGGGAAGCTTAATTTGGTCAGCTAATCACTTCAAAAAATTGAAGCCAATGGTTTTTCTTCTCTTTTTCTTTGGTGGTGAGAATTAAAGGTTCAGTTAGTGCTATAATCACTTCTTGGACCACTGCGAAACACCATAATATATTTAATGTGTTATACAATCGCATATCTGCAAATAATTGAAACTCCACACTGGCAAGCTTGCATAAGTGAATCACGGACTAATTATAAATTTCTGATAACTGCAAATGGGCTGCAAGGCGGTCAAATCTCATTTCCCACAAACCAGAACTTGGGTATTCGAGTGTTTTCATGTCTTGAGATCAGAAGACATTGCTGAAGGTATAGCATAAGTTGAAAGAATATCTTCACTTGCTTTCTTTGCGGCCTCAGTTTGTAGAACAACTATCTGCACATGAATAAAGAGCCACAACCGTCAGAAATAGTTGCATGAGAAACTATGAGTGATTGTATATAAATTAGGAGGCCAGAGTTAGAAACCTTCTTGTAATCCAACTCAAACTTCAAAAATTCATCCTCACAGTTCTCCACCATATTGGCTAAACTCTTAAGGTTTCTGATGGGATTACCATTGAAAGAAAAAACCTGTAAACAAGTTTGTTTAAGAGAAGATGATAGGTGCAAGGACTAATGATGTTATAAAAAAGAATTACAGTAACTAGTGTGTCCTGTCCTGACCTGAGTATACCTGATCCCCTCATACCCAATGTTAATGTCCGCCACAAGCACCTAAAACATTTGCAAATTGTCCAGATTTTTTTTTTTTTTAATTTGGTATCCCCAAATCCAACTACAGCATATGAATTTATTTTTTATTGGAAATTTGGATTGAAAAGGAAAAGAATGACAAACCTGGCAGATCACAACAACCTGTTCGTCTTCTGATTGCGCCATCCCATTGCAGTGCTTGTCAAACAGTTTCATAGATATGTTTTGGTCGATATTGTTCTGTGTGAAAGAAAACAAAATTTATTCACTTTGTTATGGAGAGGCATATCAATGACTCCATAAAGTTGAGTTACATACATCGCAATGGAGAAACGGAAGGGATGCAGCTGTAAAGACAAAGCCGGCAACAATGTAGTAAGAAGGAGCTTTGATGTTTACTGGGATGAGTGGTTTGCGAGCAGATAATTTAATATTGACTTCAACAATCTTTGAATCACGGAGAACCTTGACAATGGCATTATCCCCAGTGTATTTTTGAGAAACAAGATAACTGAAACCGATACGTTCTCCATGTGTAAAGAGAACTGGAGAAAAATGAAAATTGTCAAGCACATAACGACATAAATTTGACACATGAGATTTTCTAAAATTTGAAAATGCAATTCCTTGCCTGTTCCATCATTGGCAATATCAACTCCATCGAAGCTGAGGATAACATCATACGGCTTCAGAACATGAAATTCTGGCGATGTAGGGGCAATTCTTGAAACAAGGATACCCTTCTGATTAGAGCTCATCCCCATTGACATACGCAAATCAGGATTTTCCATTGTCTGCCACTCAACCCCAAGAGTTGGGAAACCTGACGTGAACACCATTTTTTGCTTAGATTTTAGGAGTGAGCAGAGTGATCAGACTAGAGGTTTTAAGTAAAAGCACCTACCTGTATATTCCTCTTTCTTCTCATAATCTTCGATGAAGTGCATTACAATGGCCGTTGGAATAACATAACCCATATTCTCTACATCGGCGTCGCCACTAGATTGAAATGCGATTCCCACGCACTTTCCCTTGTCACTGAAAGCAGGGCCTCCAGAGTTTCCTGCGTTTATAGCTGCATCAATCTGTAGAAGTAGCCGGAAATTAATATAAACTCAGCTGAATATAATATGCCAGCTTGTAAGAAAAACAAATTCAATAAAATGATCCCGATTAATAACCTGCAATCCCAGTAACTCGGTGGAACCTTGCTCATAGGGGAAGATCTCTATGCGTGAAACAACACCACTTGTGACAGAAATTGTATCACCTCCAACTGGGTAGCCAACTACAGCAACTGCATCTTGGAGAGCAGGCAACGACCCAAATTCTATAGGGGAGACGCCTTCCCAGAACTCATCGTCTTCTACTGTCAGCATCGCTGTCGTATTAGAAAAAGAAAAGTGAAGACTCTGAGCATCATAATTTAAGTACATGAAATGAAATTAAAACAAGTATATATAAGGAATTTGATATCCATAGTTGATGAGAGAACGCATCAGTTTAAGTCAATGGAGTACCTATATCACACTCGTTCCCAATAGCTAACACTTTAGCCAAGTACTTGACGTCAGACCCCCGTTTCTTGAGCTTCACCTGAGTATAATGCTCTACAGAGTGAGCATTTGTCAGTACCTTTCGCCCGCTTATTATAAACCCACTACTAGTTGAGGCATATTGTTGCACTCGTTGCCATGGGAGTGAATAATTTGGTGCAGAATGAGCACAAAACACCTTGACAACTGCATCCATCAGAGGTGCCACCTTCGTCACACCCTCCCTTGCAGCAAGATCTCTGTTAGCGGCTTCAGATACAACATGGCCATTGTTTTCTGTAAGCATACAAGTCTTTCTGTTTTTGGTGATTGGTTCGATAGATTTGATCATTCTTCCTGTGTCAACGTTAACTTTCTCAGCCATGGAAACTGTAATGATTTTTTTCTTCTTTTCCTTTAGGTGGTACTGAATATCTTGTTGTGTAATCAAAGAGCCCTTCAAATGCTTTTGCTTTGCTTGTGTTGTTTGGTTTGTTGCAGTGTTGTCAGTTTATCACAATTTATAGGTTTAGAGTTGTCCCCTTAAAGAATAATTTGTGTCAAGATAGGAGAGTTGGAAAGACACATCTTACGCGGAATGGCTGAAAAGGGTCAGTCAGTATTCTGTTTTTTAAGTATTCCATGGACGGAGTCCCCTCATTTGTCAGGTTAAGCTTGGTTAAAGATAAAGTAGACTTTAAGATATCAGTAGTTTAGTCATTAGTGCCTCATGTGAATTAGTGTTAATTAATGGACCAACAGCCTACATCAATCCTTAATTTTTTTTCTTAGAAACTTCTAATTTGACATGAGTTATGCATGTAGCAGGCAAATAAAAAGATGCCAAAGTGTCCCCTGGCCCTGGTTGATGCCCAAGGCCTCGGTGCCAGGCTTTTTCTGTTATTATTAATCTATTGTAATATAGTAATCATTAATCTTTAGTCAAATAATCAAGGACTTCAAGTCAATTGATTGAAGGCGAAAATTCCTTCCAGTGTAAGTAACCCTTACCTAAAATTACACCAGCAAAAGATTCACACAGCCATTTGGTAACACTTCAACTCTTTGCCTTAAGTTATAAAGAATCAATGTGTTGCACAAACTAGTAAAGAAAGAGTTTAAAGTATTTTGTAGATTGAATACGGGTTAGTAAAGAAAAAATTATATACGAAGATAACAACACATCAAGTTTAATTAGACTTAATTATCACTATATTGTATTTTCATAACTTTTACTTGTAGTTCCTTATTAGTCTTAGGATGAGCATCATGCATGCTACTAGAATATAATCATAATGTCGACTAAATAAAAGCCTAATGTATCATCCACCATGAAAAGTACAATTTATTAATAAGAAGTCAATCTTTTATAAAAGAGGAGATGGATTCTTATCCCCCAATCCTAGTGAACTAAAATTGCTTTATTAACAAAGTGTGATGTAAAATATACGCACTTCCTAGTCATTTTATAAAAGATAGAAATGTTGATGCCTTGGAAGTCATTTCACAAGAAAAGATTGCATGAAAGTTGAAAACAATACAAACAACCTTTGCTTTTGCAAAGACAAGAAAAATCTTATGAGTCCAAGACGATAAAATGGTCAAGTGTAATACTGTGTTTTCTTTGGCAAAGCAACTCTACCTTTTACTTTTTGCCCACTCTTAGCTTGCTAAGTCGCCTCTTCTCTCAAATGACCTCCTCTTGCCTCTTCAAAGCAACATACTCTTAATATGCTACTTCAATTCTATTCTTTGTAAAATGAAATAACTTGAGAGTGGGTTGGTGCCATTATTCCTATCACAAAGAAGGAACATAAAGAATCTCCTGAAAAGAAGATACTAATTTGAAAGCATTTTGTATAATCAAACTTACGTAAGTTGATAGATAATGGTATTTCACCCAACAAAAGAAGTAGCATATCCATGGTGTACGTTTCCGTAAACAATTGAGTAGTTGTACAAATGTGGGAAAAAGTAAGTTATTGAGTCGGACCGAATATCTGGTTGGTGTATCCCTTTTCTTTTGGGTGTTAGCGTGGCCTAGGATCCATAGTGAGGAGTACTCCAAAATAAGCTTTCAATTTTAAAATTTATTAGCTATAGTCTTATAGTTGATATAATTTTCTTTATACTCCCGTTTAGGACTCAAATGCTTAATATTTAATTTTTCATGTATCTCAATTTGGAGATAACAATTGGATTTCCTAATGTACAACAGAAAGTTATGTATTAAATCACAAACTCCTAAAAAGAACAAAATGTTGTGTTCATGTAATGTTTTTGCCTTCTGTGAACATGAAATGAATTCGCATGTCTTGAGTTGAGTTACAATTTCCAAACTCTATCATTTTTCAATTTCTTTTTGTTTCTATAAAAAACCTTTGCTTCTAGAAAAATATAATGTGTACGTCATTACATAGCTAACGTTCGTAATACATAATTCAAAATTGTTAGCCATGAATGCACAAGCCGGATAACCAATATGCAACCGGATAGTTCCGATCAATTATATAAAATTCAAAAATTCAATATGTCATTCCAACTATCCAATCACAAAAATGTACATGACAAAATATCTAGCCAAAATTTCCGATTGTTTTCTCATTTCCTTTCACTTGCCTTATAGTTCCACATACGTAATCTAACAATTTTGCGCAGGAACTGCTGCTGTATTCCTGAAGAGCGTCAACGTGTATCATTTGGAGCAAAAAAAATATATTAGTCCCACGTAAAATAGGAAGCAGCGACTCTACCTAAAATTAGTGCTTAATGTGTAAACAACTTTTGACACCAGCAAAAGATTCACACAGCCATTTGGTAAGCACAAAGCCAACTACTCTTTCGCCTTTAACTAAAAGAATACCGCGTGCTTGCACCGTTTCCAAGAGGCGTAAGCCTATTTTTGAAGGGCTTTCTCTTTGTTTTATTTTTTATAGTAAAAGAAACCCAACTCAACAATAGTTTAATGAGAAAGCAAGAAATTAAAGATGAGCTGCGGCAAATAGGAACAACAACAAGAGGAGGCGTGGCCGCGCCACATGGCTGGCCAGTTCGCCCTAGCAGGCACCACCTGTAGCCGGATGGCCACGCTCCATGTTTCCCTTGCCGCCCCACTTTCCATCAACCAATTAGGTCGCTCTAAATGCGCCACACGCATTTAGAATGAGGCCGGCCCCATGCTGCTTGCCGACCCCCTTTCCATCGACCAATCAGGTCGCTCTAAATGCGCCACACATATTTAGAATGAGTCCGTCCCCATGCTGCTTGTAGGCCCCCTTTCCATCGACCAATCAAGTCGCTCTAAATGCGCCACACTCATTTAGAATGAGGCTAGGCCCAAGCTGCTTGCCGACCCCCTTTCCATCGACCAATCAGGTCGTTCTAAATGTGCCACACACATTTAGAATGAGGCCGCCCCCTTTCCATCGACCAATCAAACCGCTCTAAATGCGCCACATGCATTTAGAATGAGGCCGGCCCCATGATGCTTTCCGGGACCCTTTCCATCGACCACTGAGGTCCCTCTAAATGCGCCACACGAACTTAGAATGAGGATGGCCCCATGCTTGACGGCCCCCTTTCCATCGATCAATCATGTCGCTCTAAACCCGCCACGTGCATTAAATAAAGCCAAACCGCGCCAACACCTAGTGGTCGTCGCGTTCATAGCCGCTCCCACATTATGGCCTTGCCATAATTTCTTTATTCAACGTGGCCACGACAGTATTTGCCCAAATGCCACCATATTGCGGCCACATAGCCGCACACACTAATTAGGGCTTTGACATGCCAAAACCTAATTTGGTTAAGACTGCTATGCCGTCCCATGCCAAATAATGCCACCTAAGGCATTAAGTTTGATACGAAAACTAGAGCCAATATTGTTGGGTCATATTTGGATCTAACACCAACATGCCAAGATATAGTGGCCGCGCCATCACGCCACTATGCCACTGGCAGGCGCTAACGAGATGTGGCCATAATCAACGGATACCCTCTTCCATAAATTAAAATCTCGGCTGTCCAACTTCGACAGCTGAATTGATCGGCCTAGATTAAATCTTAGGCGACCAACCAAGACTAACTTAATAGCGTCACACACTATTTCTTGCGAAAAGTCTCATGACTTAGCTCGCCATACATGATTACCCGCCGCCTAGTTTGCGCGCGATTGGTCCGAATAACTAGGTCTTGCACACAAGACCCACTCAGCAATCTGCTGCATATTTTCCACTAAAATACTCGAGACATCAAACATGTCACAAACTGGGGGATGCTCACTGGGGTATTGGTTTGGCGGTTTACAACGTGCAACGTGCAACACGCCCATTACGAGAAAGTGTTAGGAAAGGGAGGATAGTTAATGAGCAGTAAATGAGTAGTGGGTGTAAGGCTGACCAGTCTTCCCTCGTGACGGAAACATGATGGTCACCACTTTTTACACAACTCCACTTCTCCACTACTTAACTTTCTCCACTTCATAAGAGATCAGGTGTGCTCAATCATGACTTGTATAAATAGGTTTTCGACCTATTCAACATGGGAGAGGATAAGTGTTATCAACACAAGTAGCCAGAAACTAGATTCTGATACAAGTCATAAAAAACTGCCACACCTCTTTTCTTGGTGAAACTACCTCCATGAGCTGATGGTACATTTTTGATGAACCAATGCTACATACTTAACCAGTATCCCAAAAATATTTATTTAACCGAGATTCACCGAGATTTTTGCACCGCAGAAATCACCGAGTGACCCAAACCCCACCCAATGCACGGTGTGTGCAGCATCTCTCTTTATTTAAGACTGGTGAATGTGCTTTTTTAAGAGATCGATGAAAAGAATTGCTTCTTGTTCTTTCCGTCGGTCGATGATTTATTCTATACTTTTTAATACGAAACCTCTTCTGTAAAATGAGACTTGGTTACCTACAGACTACAGTAGTTAGGCTGAGAAAAAAAACCCGGGAATAAATACTTGAACCCAGATATCTTGGTGAAATCTGCCATTTCAGTGACGGAAATCATGTCTACGGAGTGGGAGAAGAAGCAAATATTTTACCCAGAAAAACAGGTAACCATCTGCTCTCTGTTTTGGTATTGCTAGGGTTCACTCTAAACCCTAACTCAAATTAACACAAACCCTATTTGTAATGTTTCCATCATCCTTCAATGTTATTATTGCTGATCAAAAGTATACAATGAAGTCATTTTAACCAGCATATACATACAGTGAACTAACACTTCTAATTTACAGTCTATTTAGCTGCTCAATTGATTATTATAGGTTGTCTTTTTCGAAACAGCAAAATTCATTCCAAAGACTTCTCATTTACAGTCTTCTTATACTCAATTTAGCTGCTCAATTGATTATTATAGGTTGTCAAGTTCCGGTCTCTGAATAAACACGAGGAAGATGCATTTACTCTAGAGCTGTAAGTAATAAGTATATCCAATTCCTCTTTCATGTTATTTGTGAAGATTGTTTTACTTACTGATTATCATCATGTAAAAATTTCAAGGTCAAACACTATGAAATGTCACGAGGTCGAGAAAAGAGTTGCTAACCAGCTTGGTTTGATTTATCCAATCGAAATCGGCATGACCAGAATCAGACTCACACCTCACAACTATCAGTCTAACCAACCTAAATACGAACCCGAGAGATGGGGACATACAAGTCTGTTGGATATGCTGGATCACAATTGTGAGGTTAGTCATCTCTTTTTCCTAAGATAATTTTTCAATTAGAGGAACCAGTAATTTATTAATGGGTTTTTTTTTCCAACAGATGTTTGATATCCTATATTACCAAGTTCTGGATACCCCTGCACGACAATCAGCCCTAACTATGAACATTCCTTTCTATTATGCAGCCAGGGATGAGGTGAGAAAATTTACTGCATCCAAAGATTCTTTTAGTAAGAATTAAATATGTAAAGTCTGTGTGTTTCTTCTAAAACTTTTGATTCTTTTGTGATTAGTTATCGGTTTATAATGTTGAGAGTCATTCATTGAGAACAGTTTGTGATATGCTCTACAAGTTAAAGTCAAAGGTAACTTACTCAATTCAGTTCACTTCTGATCACATCGTTTCTGTAACAACATGTTTTTCTCTTCTGCTGGGACTTTGCGTTTATGCACTTCATAGGGTTCATTTAACAGAGTACTGATTGGTTTCGGTTTAGAAAGATGTACGTGTGCTAACTGATTGGTTGAAACATTCTGAAACAGGTTCAGCTATCTCGTCCAAATGCAGAACTTAGATTGCTTTTAGTTCGCTCTAACAGTATCCAAAAGGTACTCTTTCTGTCAATTATACTTCCATAGTTACCAGAAGGTGAAAGAACTCAATTTCCCTGTGCTTGTATGTTTTCTTAATTTTGTTCAACCAATGGAAAAATCCTTTTCAAAGGGGTTTTCTTTGACCAAATTCAGTTTCATGGCTACGACTCTTAAAGGAACTTAAGAAAAAGCCTACAGAAGATCATTTGTTAGAAATGACGTATGTTGTTATTTCACCTTGTGATGCGGAGGTTCCAACTAATATGGATTAGGATCTCTCATTGTTTTTCCTTTGATGCTTTCTTGCCCATGATTTGAGATCACACATTACAGATTTACCCGCTTAATGAAAGCTTCCACAAACTACCTAAAACATGGTCGTTGCGGGCAGAGGAGGCAAGTTATTATCTGTGTTCCTAGAGTTTTATTACATTATTTAAGTTCTTTTAGCGACTCCCTTCATTTCCAAATGTATACTTTGAGTGTCATTTTTCCTTTTCAGTTGCTTGCTTTAGTTTGTGTGATGATATATGCATCTGGAAATATGACATCATCGTATGTCTTTTAGCAGGTTTTGAACTTTGCTCATTTTAACAGGTTTTGGAGGGAGAGAAATGCATAGGTCCCCGTGACATAATGATCCAAGTTATTCACATCAGCAGTAAAGCATTTAAACGAAAAATGAATAAGGTAATTAGTAAATACAAACAGTGAAGTTTTAAGATATGGTCTATAATCCATTTATGCCTCTTTTGTCAATAATCGGTCTTGTTCAGTATCCATGTAATGGCTGTGATTTTGGACACCCTTTTCTCCTTGTAATCCATGAAGGAGAGACTTTAGCTGACATCAAACTGCGCCTACATGAGAAGTTTCAAGTCCCTGATGATGAGTTCTTCAAGGTACTTTCTCATTGATGATTTAGCTCGCGTGTAGAAATCTATTCATCTGGGTCAAACACTTCAGTCAATGAAAGTCTCTATAGTTTGCCATGCCACTTGAATATCCTCAAGTTAGGCTTATTTTATTTTTCTCAGTGGAAGTCTGCACGGGGTAAATACTTTCATGACTCTGACATGTTATTCCATCACTATGAGCGGGTGAGTTCATCCTAATCTAGTATATTTGTTTGGTTTTTTAAATATTGATAATTACTGGGAGGTAGGTTTTTGTTTTAACCATTCATTCCCTAGGTGGATGATTGGTTAAATAGAGGAAGTTCCCACTTTCCCAGTCTTTGCCTGGAGCACTCTTCCAATTCCTGGAAAAGAACTTCTGCATCAAATCTGGTATTGCCTTATACACATACTCATTTGTGTCAGTTTCAGTACAATCATTCGGTAGATTTCCTTCGCACTGGTTACTTTTGTAGCCCAATCGGATATACACATTTTCCTTTGCAAGGTTAATCTACTCACAGTTCTTGAAGATATAACACCATCATTATTGTGTTGATTAAGTAGCCGTTTGTTATAATTCTTTGGTCTAGCACAATTTTATTGCAGAGTAATTCAGAAGGTATCACTATATCAATAAAGTTATTAATATATTTGATTCGATATTTAAGTAGTTGTTTGTCATGCAGCAGCAAGAGGACGAGCTTATGGTGGTGCATTCACGTTACGTTCCGGGTCCCAAGCTGATAGAAGGTATAAATTTTCAGACTCCATATTTATAGCTTCAATCTTCATTTAGATGCAAAGCTTCAGTTTGCTAGTTGAAATTATCTTATCTTTTTCACATGCATATTTGGTGCAATCATATTGTTAATTAAGTTGGTATAGCTTTCGATTCAATGAAGTAAGGCTTTCTAAGAGTTCTTCATGTTCATGATTGTTCTTCAAAAGCAGCGAGACAAGCAGAAATTGTTAACCCAGCGAAGAGTCTTCCAATCAAGGATTCGTCATCTACAAGATTTGTGTGGACAATCAAAAACTTTTCTAAGTTGGACGCGCTGGAATACTACTCTGATGTTTTCTCTGTCAGCTGTTGTGAGTGGTATGTTGGCTCTCTCCCCATTGTTTACTTAATTTGGTTGCGCTACTGATGCGAACCGGACATTTACTAACTAAATGAACTCTTTCCTGTTTGGATTTTCTGTTCTTTTCATTAGGAGAGCAATGATTTTTCCAAAAGGAAACAATGTGGATCACTTGTCAGTGTACCTAAACACTGCAGACTCGACTAGTTCAGTGTATGCGGAGTTCAGTTTGGCAGTCGTGAATCAATCCCATGCCAAGCACACATTGAGAATAGGTATCCACATTGTTGCTTGTATGTGTATTTTCTCTAATTCGAAATCTCGTACAGTATCATAAGGTTTCAGCGATTGTGCCATTAAAGACCTGGTCTAGATTGAAACTTGTTAGGAAAAAAAAATGTACAGCACTCATCTTTCTCAAAGAACAGTAGAACACACATTCAGAAACTTCTGCTTATCTTTATCATTTAGGGTACTTTAACTATCGTGTCTATCTATACATTAATAGAAAACATGGGTAACTCCGTCCTTTTGAGTATTGCAGATACACAACATGAATTCTCTCCAAGACAAAGTAGTTGGGGTGTTGCATCGTTGATTCCTCTTAGTGAACTCAATGATCCTGGTAAAGGATATATCATAAATGACACTTGTATAATTGAAGCCAATGTGTCTGTTGTTCGACCTATAAAAAAACAAAAGCTTGGGGTCCCTTTTATGGAGAAGTCCAGTGGCAATTTTATAAAGGTTATGATTGTATTAGGCATCTCTTTGTTTGTTGCATTATAGTTTGTTTCGTCTTCCTAATTGAAGAGTAATGTACCCTCTGCAGAACAATGCGCTCTCAGGCAACTTGAAGGAAATTCACGCTGAGGTAATACCGGTGTTTGTGAAAGTCGAAGCACCAGATGCAGAGATGCCAAACGATGTTGCAACTATTGAACCATCCGAACTGTTAGGAATAACATCTTCTTTGCTCGAGTATCCGTTAGCTGGTCAACTGTATGAAGAGCCTCAAAACATTCTTGATGAGAAATTTGAAGAAATCGGAGGCTTCAGTGTTTTGAAGACACAGTCGTCTTTGTATAAAGATATATGGCTAAAATATGGTCACATTGCTTCTAGCCATGTTCCAACATCTTCCTTGTATTCTGCCGACGTTGCATTGGTGACAGATATAATGACGTTTGTCATGGATATGAACAGCACCCGTTTCTCTGAGATTTCTCCATCAAGGATCGAAACATGGGAGCGTAAGCTAAGGATGGCTGAGAAGCTTGAATTCAATATCAAGTGGCTTCGTCAGCGTTTTGAGGTTATTAAAAAGGTTTTCTATGACGATTATCAGTCTATGCAGGCAGAAAAGGCACGTTTTATCCAAGTAGAAGATGAATTGAAGAAGGCACGAGAGACCATATCTGCTATGGAGATTGAGAGGGAAAAGTATTTAGAAAAGGAGAACCGATATTTGTTTGATGGGTCTTTGTAGTTGTAGTGTTAACAGTGCAGTATAAGTTCAATCCTGGAGCTGCTGTCTTATCTGTCCGTCAATGCTCTTTTGTATTTGCATCTCAAGACTTTCCATTTGATTATGAGCTTTGAGATTTTCAGAAACAGCATCAGAGCACGCCCAAACGCTTCATCATTCACCTATGTATATAGTAGACAGCACACAGGGACAGATTGTCAGGCCACCGATAATTTTGTACATGTTTTCTCTTTTATCTTAAAAAGAGATTGGTACACTTTAATTCGTTGTTCTTCCAAATATTCCTCTTACGAAATTAGAAATGTATAATCAGTGCCAAAACCTGGTTGACGCCTTAGGTTACCAAAAGAAAATCTTTTCACTTTTTAAGAATTAAGGAAGAAAAAAAAATTCCAAACAAAATTCTGATCACCGGAAAATAAACAAATTAAAGTACATAACAGTTAAATGCTCCAGCTAGACGCGAGTAAAAGCAAAATCACCAGCTGGATTATGGTCAAATGAATGCCATGGCTCTACACCAAAAATTCTCTACACCTCTGCGCCTGCCAATAAATGAATGCCACGTGTTCAATTTTAACGTACCAAAATCAGAGTATATTTAAGTTATTAAATTTAACAGATTTTCAGGGAGATAAAAATCAGATTAACAGAAGTGAAGGTTCAAAGAACATGCTTTAAGATGAGAATAATAATTGTAAGACCAAGAAATTCTTGGTCCGTTCAAAAACAAAAAATAGTCTAAGGACGACGGGATGAGTGAGAAGAGATAATGAAGGGAGGATAAGCGTTTTCCATTTTTAGCTCCCTGAAAATCTTTTAATTTTAACAACTTAAATATACTCTGATTTGGTAGACTAGTTAATATCGAACACGTGGCATCCTTTCATTTGCAGGCGCAGAGGTGTAGAGGATATTTGGTGCAGACGATCCGGAGCCGCCATGCACATTATGAGATTGTAAGCGATGTACATGTATGGCTCAAATGACATTGAGCCAAATGGATTCATTGCCGAAATACACATTAGCAGAGATACATTACGTCAGTGCCAACGTAGCGCACGCACAGATTCACAAAACATCCACTACTGCGTCACTCTCAACGTAAGAGTCAAAATATGTACGCTAGCTAGTTGGTTGGCTTCTACTTTCTAGTTCTACTACTAATAATGGCTTTCCTTTCCCTTCATCTTCATCTTCATCTGTACTCTTTGGACTGCTTTCTCAGTGTTATATGCAATCACCAGCTTCTTTCTTCTCTCTCAGAAATTTCAGGATTACCCTTTCATCAGGTATTTCTTCTATTCATACTATTTGTGAAAACCCATCAATTATAACTCTTAATTTGGTTAATCGGTGGATGATATATTGATTCAATGTTTCGGTATTTGGAAGGAAAAAAATAACCTTGATTCAAAATTTGAGACCAGTTTTTGAGCTTAGAACTTACTATACTAATTTGTAGTACTACTATTATTGTTCTTCAGCTGTTCGTCAAATGGCTCGTTCATCGTTAGATGAGATGGCAGATACTGGTGCTTTCAAACGTACACCGTCGACATTCCGTAATTTTGTTTCAAGAGATCCATCATCAACTTTTCCCGCAGAATCTGGAAGATACCATCTCTATATATCCTATGCCTGTCCATGGGCTAGTAGATGCCTAGCATATTTGAAGATTAAGGGTCTTGAGAAGGCCATCAGCTTTTCGGTAAGATTATATTGAAGTATAGGCATATGCGTAATCTCCTCTTTGGTGAAGATTATACTGACATATATGTATGGGTTTGTGATCAGTCAGTTAAACCTGTATGGGCAAGAACTAAGGAGACTGATGAACATATGGGTTGGGTGTTTCCAACATCTAGTACAGAAGAACCGGGAGCTGAACCTGATCATCTGAATGGGGCAAAGTCAGCTAGGGGACTCTATGAGCTTGCTAGTGCAAATTATACTGGAAAATATACTGTACCTGTGCGTTTATGCTCTGACCTTTGCATCCATGACATTTCTCTTAAATCTTTTATGTTATTGTCAACAATTCTCATTATTAATACTGATTATGAGTTCTATTTTACAGATTTTGTGGGATAAGAAACTCAAAACAATCGTGAACAATGAGAGTTCAGAAATAATACGAATGTTCAATGCTGAATTCAATGAAATAGCAGAAAATGCAGCGCTGGACCTTTACCCTGTTCACTTGCAACCCCAGATTGATAAGGTTAATGAATGGGTTTATGATGACATCAACAATGGTGTTTATAAGTGCGGGTTTGCTAAGAAACAAGAGCCTTATGAAGAGGTACCCTTTGTAATGTTAGCAAATAAGTGTAAAGCATGGAATTCTGATACTTAAAAAGTAATCATTATGTGTTTGTATTGTCTTACTAATTCTGCTTGCTGATTTTACTCCAAACCTTCATTTTGACAGGCTGCAAATAAACTATATCAAGCTCTGGACAAATGTGAGGACATACTCAGCAAGAACCGGTATATATGTGGGGAATCTCTGACTGAAGCTGATATTCGGCTGTTTGTAACTCTTATAAGATTTGATGAGGTATATAAATTTTCTTTTCTCAGTATAGACCGAAACTTGCAAAGGAATTCTGTTTTATCATTTTTACACAGCATAGCCGGTAGTTTACATTAGTAAAGTTAAAGATGTGGCATACCTTGATGTTCAGAACACAGCATCTTGCTTGAAATCAAAATCTCATTTTACAGAAATTACTTTGTTCAGTTTGCAAAAAAAGTCGTATGAATTCTTAATCCCAAACAGGATTGGTTGGTTATTTAACATACTTGGATTTGTTCGCTAACCTTGTAGTAACTATACTCCACCATGTACAGGTTTATGCTGTTCATTTCAAGTGCAACAAGAAGCTTCTCCGGGAATACCCTAATCTGTTCAATTACACCAAAGATATTTTCCAAATCCCTGGCATGAGTTCCACTGTCAACATGAAACATATCAAGAAACACTACTACGGAAGCCATCCTTCTATTAATCCGTTTGGAATCATTCCTCTTGGTCCTGATACGGATTATTCTTCTCCTCATGATAGAGAGAAGTTCACTTCTTAGAGTTTTTGCATGGTAGTTTCTGAGACGTCTTCCCAAGCTTGTTTGTTGTACTATTTGTTTTTTGCTCAGACTAATGTGTGTCCCCAGACAAAATTGTGTTGTGTGTGAAATACGTGAAAGGCTGTTACTGTTCTGTAAACTGGCATCTGAAAAGGTTCTTTGATTATCAAAATAAATAAATAAATAAATGGTAATTTCAAAAATAGAAAAGATGAAACACAAGGTACAGCACTAGACACCATATAAACTCAAAGGGAGAGCTAAAGGCTAAAGCTGCTGGCACTATAGGTAATCAGAGACCAGAAAGTTGTTAAACAAAACACCAGTTTCTCTAACAGAACCTGTTATCAACTAAAAGCATAAATATACACTGAAACAGAGAGATTCTGTTTGAGTGGCAGTTGCACACAACTGTACAATAGCTAGTCCTTGTACTCCCGGCAAGAGATCCATTGGTAAAATGTAAAATCAGAGTCGCAGTTGCACACAATTGTACAATAGCTAATCCAAATACTGACAATGTACATTCTTGGACTGAGGTAGATATTTGCAAGTTGTTACGGAGGAGACAAAATGAACTTCAACATTACCTGCAGACTAGGGGCGGAACTACAGCCGGGCTTCCCCTGGCTGAAACCTCCCAAATCCCATAAAAAACTTTTTTTTTTTTTCACTGCCTCTTTTTGATGGGCCAAAAATTCAGTGTACTAACAATAGGCTCAAGCCCGGGGTAAAAAATTGAACCGTATTTTTGGGACTAATCGAAAATGGTGGGGGACTACTCTCCATTTTCTGGGGTGGATATTAGAAGTAATATTGAGTCACCCCTTATCTAAGTTTTTTTTTAATACCAAACTTACCCTTGGTAATTAAATTAGTTAGTGTAATGATTAATTAGTGTTAGTGTAATGATTAATTAGTGATTAGTGAGGTTAGATTAATTAGTTGGGTGTTTTTAAAAGAATAATTTTTGAGAAGAAGGTTTTTTTTTTTTTTTTTTTGGAAATGATGGTTTTGGGTACTTAGGTATACTTCAAATTTACTTAATCTTGCTTGAATTGGCATAAACTTTCGAAAAAAATGAAAATTTTATAAATCGATTTCGGATATGACAAGAGAATTCGCTACGAAATCCGAAAGAACAGTAGCCGAACTCTTCGCAAAGTGTAGTTGGCTAATGCTTCAAGATACAAGTACCGAACTCATCTTTAATGGAGTTTTTGCTTTCAGAGAAAAGTTCGGTTAGGGAAAAAAATTGCGAGGTAACCGAACTAAAAGTTCGGCTAGGAAAAAAATTTGCGACGTAACCGAACTTAAAGTTCGGCTAGGAAATTTTTTTTGCGACGTAACCGAACCAAAAGTTCGGCTAGGAATTTTTTTTGCGACGTAACCGAACTTTTTTCTGAAAGCAAAAACTCCATTAAAACTTAGTCTGGCAACCTGTGCCTAGAAACTTTTTTTTTTCCGAAATAGCCGAACTTTCCTTCATGTTCTTCGTTTCCATCAGGTTCGGCTAGTTCGAAAAAAAAAATTCCAAAATTCCTAGCCGAAGTTCTCTCTGCGACTTCCATGTTCAACTCATTTTGACGATTACTTCTCATTTTTTCAACCAAAAACGAATGAAAAATAATGGGTTTGTTATAATTTTGATTTTGATTTTGTTAATATTTTAAATTAAGTTATATATAGAGGTGGCGGCGGTGGTGGTTTGAGGTGGTCGGCGGTGGTGGTAGCGAAGGTGGTAGGTGGTGGTCGGTGGTGGTGAGCGGCGGTGGTGATGGGAGGAGGTGGTTATATATATAGGTGGTTATTAGGTTGGTTTTAAATTGAATTAGGTTAAGGGTAGGTTAGTCATTTCTACACTTTAGGATGCCCCTTATAACTATAGGGTAGATATTCCCATCACAAAGTAATCCCCACCATTTTTGAGTAGTCCCCAAAAAACGGTTCAAAAAATTATCCTAGCGCGTGGTGTGCTACATTTCCAGTTCCGCCATTGCCTGCCGTCACTGAATCTTTGATAAAATGATAATCCAACTCGATGTGTTAGCTCTAGAGTGGAGTGTTGGAATCAGATCATGGGATTTAGCACCTAAATTATCACAAAACTACTTAAATGGGGTTTGCACCTCACTATTCAGTTTCATAAGCAGATCAGAAACCCATTAAACTTCAGTAGCTAAAACAGAGAAGGCCTCGTACACAACTTCAGCTGAGGACTTTCCAATAGTGGGTAGTATCTCTGATGACCATGAGATGGGTGAATTACCCAGGAACAAAAATACAATAGTCAGTTGTTGACTTTTTTAGTGTCAGGGCATCCATCCCAGTCAAAGTCTGAATAGCCAGTGAGATTATAGTTTCCACCTTAAATAACAATACCACACCCCAATGATACTTTTAGAAACCTCGGATTTTTTTAACCAAACGAAGATGAACATCAGTAGGGGGTATGCATAAATTGGCAGACATAACGACAATTAAAATGTTAGGCCTTGCCATTATGAGATGTTGAAAAGATCCTACAAGACTTTTATACTCAGTCGCTGAAGCAAGCAGACTACCATCCAAACTAGAAGCTCTCTTACCTTTCACAACGGAAGATTTACAAGGTTTTGCATCTACCATCTTAATTCTAGTCAATAAGTCCAATGTATATTGCATATGTTATTGTACAATGGTAAAGTTATTGGGTGATGATATCAATGACCTGAGTTAGAAACTCTTCAGCGACAAATTCATTACCAATTAATAACAAAATAAATAAATAAATAATCCAATGTATATTTTCGTTGGCTGAAGAAGAGAATGTTGGATGTATTCGTGAATATCAAATATCTGGCATACACGTGGCAAGATCTGAACGTATGTATTCAATATAACAGAGTAGCCCCAGCGACGCTTGACTACCTGCAGAGTAGGGAATCTTTTCCTTACTTACTTTATCTCATCATGAGAAAATATTTGATCAAGGGTAGTGACATGGGATACGCAGTAACCTAGAGACGTGGCTGTTGTGGGGAGTCAGAGACAAATGAAAAGTATAATCAGCATTAAATACAACAGGAAACTGTCCAAGCATGTGGTCTTCGTTCACGTGAATCAAGTATACGTTGCATCATTTGGCTGGAGTTGGTGAGCGGCTAAACAAGGCACAATATGTGCAAGGGAACATCAGATCTCGATGGATCCAAAAGTAGCGAAGAAGTCCCAGACGGCGAGGGAGTTTGAAAACACAGGGGTATAACAACCACATCTAATATTTCGTTCGGCAATCTATATGGACTAAACTCCAATATAATTTCAAAGACACCAACTTAAGAGTGAGACTCAATCAAGAAAGATATCAAGGAGCTTTATCTCTTTCTCAATACAATCAGTAAATCAACCAGATAGAAATCTGTTAGACAGATTGATGTGAGAATAACTCGCATGGTACCAAGACCAATGTCCGAGAGTAAATCAAGTTCTATCCAAAAAGCAAGGTCGGATTTATCAATTGTGATTGAACTACGCACAACCTGTGATATTTCAATTGTATAAACAAATATAATGTGGAAAAGAAATAATACAGACACCAGAAATTTTGTTAACGAGGAAACCACAAATGCAAAAAAAACCTCGGGACCTAGTCCATATTTGAACACCACACTCTATTAAGCCGCTACAGACTCTACCATACTACAAGTTAACTTCGGACTGGAATGTAGTTGAGCCCCTAACCAAGTCTCACACCGATTAAGATACAGTCGCGTTCCTTACTCCTCTTGAATCCCAGCAGGACTCTGCGCACTTGATTCCCTTAGTTGATCTCACCCACAACTAAGAGTTGCTATGACCCAAAGTCGAATACTTATAAACAAATATGTCTCCCACAGATAAGTCTATTCTGATAGAAAAATTTGGCTCCCACAGAAATACCTACGAAATTTTGTTCCGTACAGGAACCAACTAATAATCCGGTCTTATACTCCCGAGGAGCAGCCTAGAAATATTAGTCACCTCACAATAACTTAAATATATGGTAGTAGAAGAAGTTATTGCGGAACCACAAAGTCTGAGACGAAGAAATTTGTATCTTACCTATCGGAGATAAATCTCGAGCAAATCTTAGAGAAGATAGTACCCAATACGATAGAACAAGTAAGATCAGAATACGCAACTACAGAGAAAATAGTTGGATCTGGCTCCACTAATCCCAAATGAAGTCTTCAAGTCGTTAACCTAATATGGTTTTGGAAAAACCTAGGTTAAAGGAGAATCGACTCGCCGGTGTCACTATAGTACAGTGGTAAAGTCACTGGGTGATGATACCAGTGATCTGAGTTCGAAACTCGCCAGCACCATATTCTTTACCGATCAAAAAAAAAAGGAGAATCGACTCTAGTCGCAACTAGGACACAAGAAAGTGTCGGGATTAGGTTTTTACAGTTGCTAGAGTTCTCCCTTATATAGTCTTTCAAATCAGGGTTTGCTTACAATCAAAGTTAAGATAGCTTAGTAACAAAGCATTCAATATTCACCGTTAGATGAAATCCTGATTTAAGGTTCAAGCTAAGTTTGCTTAGAAATAAAGCAATTAATCTCCACCGTTAGATGGTCTTAGCTTGTTACACAAAAATGAAATATACCTTCATTTAGATATGGGTAACCGTACCTAAACGTGTATATTGAGTTGGCTCAATAACAATTAACCGAAGTTAGCCATATGAACAGTTTTGTCTTAACCATATTCATCTAACACTTCTAGATAAATATGATGATCAATAAAACATGAAAGATAATCAAATGAATCTAATTGTGTTTCAATAGAGTTGTTCAATTGTTCACCATCTCATAGAAATATATATGAACAAATTGAAACAAAATCGGATTGATTCATAATCGTACAAAGTACTTATACAAGAATCAATTCATGAGCATTAAGCCGCGGTTTGCAAAGATTGCATTCCTTAATTCATAAATGTTTTAGTTCATGAGTATGAAAATCATACTTAGCCGATTTTAGAACTTGAACCACTATGTTCGCCAACCAGATACGCGAACAGCAGCTCCAGACCTTGGCATGTCTTGCCGTTTGCATACCAGGTACGCGACCAGCTATCCCGGACCCAACTCAGGTAGAACCGTTTGTATACTAGGTACGCAAACAAGGTTCCCGGACCTTTATAGTTAAAACCGTTCGCATACTAGGTACGTAAACACGGTTCCCGGACCTGAATCACTACAAAATGTTCGCATACTATGTACGCATACTATGTTGTATCCAGACATGGTCAATTGTTCTAAACTCCCATTTCAATCATTGAAACATCCTTAGAAAACAACAATAGATGTCTCACACAAACTATTAGCTTCAAGTAATTTTCAAGTAATCGAATGATCAATACGAAACTTTCCAAGTCGACATCAAATGATTGTCTCACACAAATCATGTAAGATGTTTCAAGGCAATGTCCACATGATCATCTTTTGACTTAATATTTAGTTTCAAACAAATAAATTGTTTCCAACTAAACTCGTCAAGAATAATGATGAACATAGTTAAAGCAAAAAGTTTTCCAACACATATTTCGAGAAATAGATAACCGAGATAAACTCATCTCAAAATATCAAATGTGTATAATGTAAAATTCTATATAGCTATACGACTTAGTCTCATTAGGAGAGAGAATATAATAGAATTTTAAGTGATAGATAAGTTTTAGTCTCCACATACCTTTTGTTGATGAAGTTCCTCCAAGCTCCCCTCAGTAGATCTTCGTCTTCAATTAGTGAACACCGTGAAGTCTAAAGCTCAACTACACATTCTATCCTAATCGGAGACATAGATATAAGTAGACTAGAAATCAACATTATAGTTTTGATCAACTAAACTTGAAAAACAAGCTTGAGATATCAACGCTTGCGAGTTCGACCGAGCAGTGCTCTAACAACTTCTAGATCAAATATGATGATCAATTAATCATGATAGATAATCAAATGAATCTAATTATATTTCAAGAGAGTTGTCCAAATGTTCACTATCTCATAGAAATATATATGAACCATTTGAAAAAAAATCGGTTTGGTTTGTAATTTTACAAAGTACTTATACAAGAACCAATTCATGAACATAATGCCACGGTTTGTAAAACTAGTTCACATACCTTATTTCATTAAAGTTCCAGGGACTTTAGTTCACAAACTGAGTTTGTAAACGAAACTGAGTTCATGAGTATATATTTTATACTTACTAATTTTAGAACCTAACCATTGTGTTCGCAAGCAGAGTACGCGATCCACAGTTCCGGACGTTGGCTTTGCCGTGCCGTTCACAAACAGAGTACGCGAACAACAGTTCCGGACTCAGCCTTGTCTAGCAGTTCGCAAACAGAGTACGCGAACAACAACTCCATATCAATCTTACTATTTAGAAGAACAAGTTTAGTCTCATGATATATAAGTTCGGTCATAGTGAGTTACGCAACGTAATCTTCTCTGTAAGTTATGATTCTTCATCTTTATCTTCGAGTGAATTTCATTTGTATGGTTTGGAAATTGATAGGCCAGTGGGATGTGCAGATCTTGATATTCAGTTTATTGGTTCTTGTAATGGTTTGGTATGCATATGTAGTGAACAGAAAGAACTCTTTGGTCTTTGGAATCCTGACAATAACGAATACAAGGAATTACCCAAATCGCCAAATAAACCCTTGGATCAGAAATATAGATCGTATGCTTTTGGTTATGATTACAAAACTGGTGATTATAAGGTGATATGCTTTTATGACGATTTCGATGGTTCTTTAGTTGTTGATGTCTATATGATGGGACCAAATTTATGGAAAAGCACTCAAGTCATCCCTGATGAGGCATTTATGGAGGAAGGGTCTGGAGTGCATGTTTATCTTCCGAACTACATGAAGCTGGATCTGCTATTGAAGACAAACAAGACTTCTTTCACGAACATAAAGCCAACTTTTGTAATACCTTCCAATTACGACATCGCTACATGCGGGATTTTACCAACTCCACTAACTCCTCTTGTGCTGATCAAGTTGCTTGGAATTATAATAATGATATGAAGCATATGAAGCGTTTCATCTTGATGCTTTTGCTTTTTGGATTTCATTAAGGAAAGAAACGTATGCTTTAATTCAGGGAATTAAATTAAAAATAATTTAGAGATATTTAAGGAAACGTATGCATTAATTCATAGAATTAAATCAAAACTAATTTAATGAGATTTAAGGATAGAAATGTATGCATTAATTCATAAAATTAAATCAAAAATAATTTAATGAGATTGAGGATAGAAACATATGCTTATCTCTTTTTGCGTGTGTTGGAGAAAATATTGCAGGACCACTTCAACCGGAAAGCAATATTTAAGTTTAACAAGAACAGTGCTGCAAGAGATCTCAAATCCTCGAAGCTGGTTCGCATAAACCCGTTCGCAAACAAGAGTTCTGAATCTGAGCTTCATAGTGCATTTACAAAGTATACATACTGTGTTATATCTAGGCATTGGTAGTCGTTTTAAACTCTCATTTAATCATTGAAACATCCTTAGAAGACAATAATGGTAATCCTACACATACCACTAGCTTCAAGTAATTTTCAAGTGATTAATCGATCAATACGAAACTTCCCAAGTTAACATCAAATGATTGTCTCACACAAATCATGTAAGATGTTCAAGGTAATTTTCACATGATCATCTTGATTTAATATTTAGTTTTCAACAAATGAATTGTCTACAACTAATCTTGTCAAGTAGATAATGAAATTTAGCTAAAGCTAAAAGCTTCCAACATGTATTTTGAGAAATATATAAACGAGATAAACTCGACTCGAAATTTCAATTTTTTATAATGTAAAAGTCTATATAGCTATATGACTTAGTCTCTTTAGATGATAGAATAGAATAGACTTCTGAGTGATAGATAAGTTTTAGTCTTCATATACCTTTTGTTGATGAAGTTCCTCCAAGCTCTTTAGTAGATCTTCTTCTTCAATTGGTGAACGTCGTGAAGTCTAAATCTCAACTACACACTTCTATCCTAATCCGAGACATAGCTATAAGTAGACTTGAAATCAAGTTGTATATAGTTTTGATCAACTAAACTTGAAAAACAAGCTTGAAATAGCAACGCTTGCGAGTTCGACCGAGCAGTGCTCTAACAGAGCTATAAATAGTTAGCTTCACTTCCGTAAATGGGGCGCACAATTGAGGAGAAAAAACTCAATACCTATTAGGTTTACCTTTAATATCTTTTAACCTCACTCATAACTATTAATACCATCACATCTCATTACCATGTAAACGTAGGTGAAAACCGAACCACGTTATTTTCTTGTGTTGCTTGTTAACTTAATGGAATTTTCATCACTCACTTTGGTTGCTTATATATCTTCTTAGCTATATATGTGGTCTTTATTATTACGAATACATATTTAATCTTGGCATCATCTCGATTGAGGCATCAATATTTACTTGGTATATGATTCTCTGAGCTGATCTCATTACTTAGACTCACCAGAAAATTAGTATTCACATATTTCATAGCAAACTGATCCTCAAGAGCATGAATAATATTCAACTAGTCCCAATGAACTGCCATCGAGAATAGTATCATCAATAGAATCAAAATATTAGCTCTAGAAGTACGCATACTTAAGTGTGTTACAATCTTCCATCCGTTTCCAAAAATGTAAAAGTTTCTCATTTGTCCATAACCTGTCACATGAAGATCATCCATTCTTCCTCTTTCTAGCTGCAAAGTTTCCTCGAAATAGTCTGTGAACAGATTTTTATTCCCAAAGAGATTTCTGCAGCGTTTTCTTTCTAAGTATATATTTTTCTAAAGTTTTTTGTTCTTTGGGTTTTACATATGGAAACTCTAATGTTATTTTTGTTTTGCAGGTTGATTAAGGTTGGCTTATTCGATTGCCAATTTTTTTTTTGGGTTTTACATATTACAACCCCAAGGTATTGCACTCCACGTAACTTTCCTCACCTTACTCCATTGTTCCATTTGTTCAATGAGTACAATGGAAATTATGTTTTGTATTTTTGAATTTTTCATGAGTAGATTAAAAATTATTCCTATTATTTTTAAAAAGAATATATTGTTTGTGTTTTGCAGATTGTTGAAGATTGGCACACTTTTTTTTTTCTTTTGAAGACATGGTTGAAAGTTATTGTAGCATTTATATTTTCAGTTTTTTTTTTTGTTTGTAATGCTACCATTTAATGGCCGTAACGTTTAATTGAAGAGGAAGTAATTAAGAGGGCTAGAAGGGGGTTACAAACACCATAGCCGCTAGATGTCTTTGGCTAGGATGAGACTAGGATGGTCGGATCACATGTTTGTCTCTCAAAATGTTATTCGTCCGTCCAAGGCTCAAAAACCCATCTTGTTTTGTATTATAGATGAGGTGAAGATTTCATCCTAGGAAACAATGTTTTACATTCGTTTAAAGGAAGTAAATTCATGAACTTGTTTTGTGAATCGAAAGGGAAATCGCTAGGCTTATTGGTATTGTGATTCATTGCATATCTTTTGAACTACCAATATGTGTGATTAGTATAACCGCTCATGAATTGTTTATGTTCTTGGTAAAACTATTCACAAGGCCTGACTTTTGTATTGGTATGACTTTTATTAGTGAAACCGATCTTAAGTAATCACCTAATATGGTATGATCGATTTAGTGTTATTGGTATGACCAACTCTAGGCAAAGGGGAACTGATCCTATGAAGAGGTGCAACCGATCACAAAAGGGGAATCGATCCTTGTAAGAGGTGCAACACGTTTTTAGTAAATGGGGGAACTGATCCTATGAACATGTGCAACAAGTTTTTAGTGAAAGGGGAACAGATCCTATGGACATGTGCAGCAAATACAAGTAGTTACCATAAGTATGTGGGGAACCGATCCTAGTACCTAGTCAACCGAATTTTTGGAAATCTAGTGTGACTATGCACAGTACTCACATGGAGGTAGAACCGAAACTTGTTTTGGTAGAACCATGAAACCCATGATTTGTGATTGAGTGTTCTTAATCAATCACATAGTTCTTGAAAGTCAGATGAACCAATTCTAAACTCGTTTGGAAGTGTGGAAAATCGGTTTCAAGATTGTAAGTATGAAAGAGGACTTACAAAATAAAGATGTCGACATACTTTGAACATGTGCAGTAACGCTTATCTTTTATTGTTCAAAGATATTCATTAATACCTAAAGGAAAAAATCCCGGATCGAAAAAGTGGGAATGTTATAAATACCCTCCATTTTTGTTGACCTTGCACAAATACCCCCGAGGGGTAAAAATAAATTTTTTTGAGTCAACTTGAGAAAGTTGCTTCCACTTTTCAGAAGGTAGGGGTATTTTTAAAAATTGAATAAGGTTATATTTTAATGGACGAATTTTGAGGGGTATTTAAATAATGTTCCCATCGAAAAATAAGTTGAGAATCTTTTAATTAAGGTTTTTAATTTTGTTTTTTGAAAATTAAAATTGGTAATGTTCATTTACTAATTGGAGATTTTCTAAGAGATTTTCGGTCAATGTTTGGACAAAGCATTTCCAGGAATTATGGAAACCGAATCTAGAATATATTGCATATCTTGAGAATATTTTCGGTTTTGGAAATTCCTTGGTGTCCAAACTTCCTTGGTCTATAAATATCAAAGTTTGCATTTCTAGCAAACTAATCCTCAGAGCCAGAAAAACTACCTAGTTGTGTTGTTACTAGTGGAGCCGCCTATTCGGAGAAGAAAGTAACCCAATTAGGCAAAATCTCTTACGGCCGCTCGGTTTAAAGACTTCTTTGGGATTGAGAAGCTCTATTATTACCTTTGGTGGGAAACTAGATAATTGCGGTTTATTATTAGTTTTCGATTGATTTGATTGACTAACGGTTGTTGAAGTTTGATTGCACCTAGTTTGTTTATGCTTGAGAATATTCTATTCTGATATAAGATTCACTCAAACTAGATCGAAGTTTCGACGGGGATCTTTAGACTGTTTGTAGATCTAAAGACGTCTTGTGATAATCCATTGTTAACAGACTACGTTCTGTGCGTGATTGATCACAAGAGATTCAAGTTGATTGTGTGCAGGTGTTTATTGAAGATCTAAGAATATTTGAAGACAAAGTTAAGACTTTGAAGATTTCTGATTTGGGTTCATAATCTTTGGTGTGCACAATACTTGTTTCGGTTAAAGAGGACCCAACTATAATCGGTTTATCCTTGTGGTAGATTGGATTGATTAGTTGAGTAGATCGGCATCAATACGTTTCTTTGTGATTAAAAGTATTGATTGCAAAATCTTAAGCATTTGGTAGTTGTTGTTAGATAGATCTAAGGACCTGACAAAGGAGTTTATTGGGATAAACGGAAGAGCCTTTTGTCGAACTCACATCACATGGTTGAAAAGAGTTGTTACCAAACAGATTTGTTGTTCATTTACTGTTTGGAATACGAACCAAAGGAATTGTTCCAAGTACGTGACTTATTAAAAGTTGGAGGCGCAGGAATATAGACAGAACTAGGTGAACTATAGGTTTAGTTGCTTGGTCTCAACTATTTTGTATAGCGGCTAATCCTGAGAGTATTCAATTCTGGACAAGGTCCCGGGGTTTTTCCGCATTTGCGGTTTCCTCGTTCACAAAATCTTGTTGTGTTTTTTACTTTTCTATTTCTGCAATTATAATTATTTTTATTATAATTAGAAGTAAAATACACAAACGTTAATTCCTATTTACTTGATATCAATCGTATTTTGTTTGGTTAAGTCTGAACCTATTATCAAGTAAACATACTTCGTTGTTGTATTGTCTCGATCTCGTATCCATAGACGATCACACGAAATGTGAACCAATTAGTTGTATTGTCTCGACTCAGTCCATAGACAACCACTTTCGGACAAAGGACTTATAGGTGGAAAAGTTTTAGATTGAGGTATATTTTGTTAGAGCACTGCTCGGTCTAACTCGTATGCGTTGCTATCTCAAGCATGTTTGTCAATGTTAGTGATCAAAACTATAAGTCTTGATTTCTAGTCTACTATTAGCTAAGTCTCGGACTAGGATAAAAAGTGTAGTTGTGCTCAAGACTCCATGGCGATCATCATACAAATACGAAGAACTACTCAAGGAACTTGTGGAACTTCATCGACTAAAAGGTATGTGGAGACTTGAACTTATCTATCACTCAAAAGTCTATCTACTCTATCTCCTATCTTGAGACAAAAGTCGTTTTTCTATATAGACTATGATTATACACATTTGATATTTCGAGCCGAGTTTATATCGCTTATCTATTTCTCGAAATATGTGTTGGTAAGCTTTCTCTTTGGCCAAGTTCATCTTTACTAGTGACGAAAGTCATATTAAGTTTCAATCACTTGAAAATGGCTTTGACGAAAAATGGTTTGTGAATAACAACTATATAACGTCCTCTAAGAATGTTTCAATGATTTAAATGAGAGTTTAGATTACATAACCATGGAAGGATATAAACATTGTGTGGTAACACATATGTGTGTAAGTCCTTATTCCTTGAACCAAAGTATGTGTACTTTGCTGCTCAGAAAAACCGGAACTAGATTCCGCGTACCAAGTCCGTGTATTGTCGGAAGTTCTCATCCCGAGAAATTCTACTGGAGTTTGTAAACTAAAAACAAACTTATTCCTTGAACCAAAGTATGCGTACTCTACCATGGATATAAATTATGGAAACATGCCTAGTCTCACTTATGATGTTGCTTCTCAAAATTATTTTGTGGATGATGAATGTTTTAAGAAATTTAGTTCAATCAAGGAACACATCATGGAGTTGATTTTTTTCAAAGTTTCGGATAAAAATTATATGAACTTTGTGAAAAATCGCGACTGGGGTATTATCCATGAAAGTTCATTCAAGGCTACTCCGGAACTTGTAAAACTTTTTTATGCTAACATGCATGAGATGAATTTTGAAGGATGTACGTTTCGTATTATGATTGGTACAAAATCATTTGAGGTTAACAAGCAAGTGATTTCGGAATTGATTCTATATCCGTACCTGAATACCTTCTTACCATCTTCGGATGGAAGATATCGAGTTGACAACAATACTATCTCGTCAGTAATTGGTGGAGCATGGTCAGGTAACTCCCTTCTTATCCACAATATTGAATTTCATCTCAAGGTTTTTGGAAAACTAGCCTGTGCAAACTTGTATCCTAGCAATATGCACAAGATTAAATGGACTAGAGATTTTGATGAACTTACATATTATCTAGTTAGAGGAGTCAATAACTTTGATTTATGTGGTTTAATGATCAGATAAATGATCACTATTCGAAGAGGTAAAAGAAGAACCCCTGGTTTTGCTTGTTTGTTTACAAGAATATGCAGCTCTTTTGGAATTGTCTGACCAAACGCCAGGGAAAAAATTCCAAAGAAATTAGGAGAAGAAATTCTCAACAAAATGAAAGGACAAGTGTTCAATGCTCCTCCTCCTATAAGAGTTGAAGGAGATCCACAAACTCTTAAGAGAAGACTACAGAGGAAGAATGACTGCATTGTCGATCTGATTGATCATGCTACAAACGTATATCTAGATCTTACTAAAGCCTTGAGTGGCATCTCAGACAAGTATCAAGATACTTTTTCGGAAGAAGATACTGACCTGGACTTCTCGGATTAGCCTCTACAACTTTTATTGTATAATATTATGAATATTACTGTAGGCTTGTCTGATGAACAATCTTTAATGTTGTAACCATAAGAATGCATTTTATTTTGAACATTCTGTTTTGAGTACTGTAAGCCTTTAAAATTGTGCTCTGGGGTGATGGGTAAAACTGTGATGTTTTTAGTATTTTAATTTCAAGTACTATAGAAATTATCATATGTATTGGATGTTTGATTTCGGTTTTCTAACCTTGATATTCGATCTCATATGTTGTGAACCCTTATGGTTTGGGTAACTTTTTGGTTTAACAGGATTAAGTTCTAGCCCATGTTGGTAGGCTTTATCAAAGGATCATGAGGGGTTCTGATTGAAACAATATGTGAAAAATTCACAATATGTTGAATCGGTTTTGGTTTAGCATAAAAGCATATGTGTTTCGGGGTTTTCAACTTTTGCTTGCAATTGTTAAAAACTGGTTTTCAGCCTTTCTCTGGTAAAGGTTGGTTGTTGTTATTCTTTTGTTTTGCATAAGGATGACAACATAATGATATTTTGATATCAATTCTCCCTGGAAGAAGATGCAAACATATTGGAGAACAGGATGAGAAATTTGAGGTAACGACTTTGTTAGTTAATCGTTTTCCTGTTTAAGAAAAGCCTGATTTTATTGCGTATTTTTATTGCTTTTGCTTAACAAAATTTCGGTACAATTGATGTTTTATTCCATTATTTTTGTATGGATGTGTGTGTGATTCAATTGTTTCCGGTTAAGAAAAACTATTGTTATCTTGCTTTATTGTTTGGTATCAATCGTTTAGGCTTACAAAATTTCGGTGCAATTGCGGTGCTTTAATGTCTATGTTGTTTCAATTTCTTCCGGTTGAGGTGAATAATTATGCAATTTGATTTATTTGGTTTGTATGAATTGTTTATGCTTAACGAAAGAAAAGGTTTACGGGATGAATTGTTTAGTCCAATTCGATTCCGGATAAGAGAAACTAAGTTAATTCTGATCTTAGTTAGACTTATCAAAGTGGAGGTTTCGGTTATTCAAGTCTAATCGAATGCCTTAACAAGTAATGCTAGTTAACTAACCTAGTACTTGTCTTGTTTAATAGTTAAAGGTCTAAGTTATATGGATAATTAGAACCTGATGAGAAAAATAAATTTATCTTTATTTTGGTCTTATCGAACAAGCGAAGCGAAGGAACTAAGGTGCTTAGTCGATTTTTGGTTTGCTAAACTATTAGGGAAAATTGCTTTGGGCAATTGTTTCCTTGGTAACATATCAAAACAAAATTACTTTGTAGTTTCGGTTTTGATATTGGTTATCAAAAATGGTATGTGGAACCCTCGTGCTTAACTCTTATAGGTTTGCAACTCTATTTTCAGATTTGTAAGATCCTTTCGGTTTGTCCTTTATTTGCTCGTATCTTTGTCATTTTGTGACAAAAATGGGGAGAAATATATGGAGTAAACAAGTGATACTAGTATCGATTTATATTGATTGGTATCACTAAGGGAAAGGACATTGGTGCTTAAACGTTTATCTAACAAAAGAGTAAAGCATGGAGTACACGTATTGATCCCTGTACCTTGGTGACTATTATTATAGAGGCAGAATTCTGAATAATTATAGACGAAAACTAGAAAACAGAACACACTAGAAACCAGATTTGAAGAAATTATCTTCTCTAGATTATGAACAAGAAAATTGTTGCAATTCTCTCTTTGTTACGTTCATAATCTCTCTGAGTAAATAACCTTAAAACTACTTGTGAAGCTTGTTTTTACAATAATTAATTGCCTCACAAACTTCTCTCTAGGTCTGTGTGTTCAACCTCCTTTTTTAGGTGTCAAACCACACTATCTAGATTATCTTAGCTATGAGATAAACATCTCTATTTATACCTTTAACGATTTCCCAAACCTTATAGGAATCTATTTCCTTATCTAGGAATAATTCCTTTCTAGGTATATTTCCCTTTCTAGAAATATTACCTTGTCTAGGAAGTATTTCCTTATCTTGGCATACTTCCTTACTTTGGTTTGATTTCCCAAACCTCTTAGGAATTTATTTTCCTTTTATAGGATTACTGCCTTAAATCAGTAATCCCTCCTAAATTACAATTTTATCCTCAATCCATCTTGAGAATCACTAGTTCCCGGGGAGAGGAAGATACACATGTATCATACGCCCCCACTCAAGAACTTGAACTCCTGTGAAAGTTAAATTTGGAGGTTAGGGAACTCGAGGGTTCCTTTCACCCTGCTGAACCATCTGCCTTTGCTGAAAACTTGACCTTGACGTCTAATTTGAAAAGCTTCCATATCTCCTTCTCTTGTCTTAGTCACTCTTCGCTCCATAATGCAATCTTCTTCGAGTGGTTCTTCTTCTTCCTCGTCATTTTCTTCAAAAACACCAGATAAAAACGTAGTCTTTTTCTTCGCCTTCGGCTTGGGTGTATAATACTTCATGCCTGTTTGTAGCGCAACCACCTTTTTTTCCGTAGTTTGTGGTTCGCTTTGCTTAGGATCATCAACTGACTTTCCCATCTTATGTTCTCTTGTTGTTTAAACGTTTTCTTGCTTCTTGAGTAACTCACCAAGATGTTTGTAGAGAGATCTAGTGAAGACCATAAACCACAGGAATCTTCCCTAAAAGAAACAAACCTTGCTCTGATACCAACTTGATACATATTGATCCATGTACCATGGTGACTATTATTATAGAGGCGGAATTCAGAATAATAATAAACGAAAACTAGAAAACAGAACACACTTGAAACCAGATTTGAAGAAATTATCTTCTCTAGATTATGAACAAAAAAATTGTTATAATTCTCTCTTTGTTACGCTCACAATCTCTCTAGGTAAATAACCTTAAAACTATTTGCTAAGCTTGTTTTTACAATAATTAATTGCCTCACAAACTTCTCTCTAGGTATGTGTGTTCAACCTCCTTTTTTAGGTGTCAAACCACACTATTTGGATTGTCTTAGCTATGAGCTAAACATCTCTATTTATAGCTTTAACAGTTTCCCAAACCTTATAGGAATCTATTTGTTTATCCATATGATGTAAGAGTTTTGTCACTAAAATTGACAAAGAGGGAGATTGTTAGAGCATAGCTCGGTTGAACCCACCAAGCGTAGGTATGTCAAGTTTGGTTGTCATATTTTAGTGAACCAAAACTCATTTAAGGAGTCGCTTGATTATGTACTAGAGTCAACTTCATATAGGTTAGCCTGAAAGTATTAGGATATAAGACATTACAAGTATTTCGAAGACTTGAAGAAGTAAGGAGCTACAACGACAACATCATCCTTCCACTTGAGGTTAGTGATATTTGACTTGAACTGTTTCATTCCCTAACGTATCTTTCAAGTCGTGCATATAGAAAACATAACTGCGAAGCATGAATGATTACACTCTAGTTAGACGTAGTATTAAGGAATACAATACGAAGTATAACGCTTATCTTTTGAACTTCGTATATAAGACATCGACATAATTGTTTGAATGCTATTATGATTATGTATGGGTATGAGGTGAAGATTTCATCCTAGGAAACAATGTTTTACATTCGTTTAAAGGAAAAAAATTCTTGAACTTGTTTTGTGAATCGAAAAGGAAATCGCTAGGCTTATTGGTATTGTGATTCATTGCATATCTTTTGAACTACCAATATGTGTGACTAGTATAACCGCTCATGACCTGTTTATGTTCTTGGTAAAACTATTCACAAGGCCTGACTTTTGTATTGGTATGACCTTTATTAGTGAAACCGATCTTAAGTAATCACCTGAGATGGTATGATCGATTTAGTGTTATTGGTATGACCAACTCTAGGCAAAGGGGAACCGATCCTATGAAGAGGTGCAACCGATCACAAAAGGGGAATCGATCCTTGTAAGAGGTGCAACACGTTTTTAGTAGATAGGGGAACCGATCCTATGAACATGTGCAACAAGTTTTTAGTGAAAGGGGAACCGATCCTATGGACATGTGCAACAAATAAAAGTAGTTACCATAAGTATGTGGAGAACTGATCCTAGTACCTAGTCAACCGAATTTTTGGAAAGCTAGTGTGACTATGCACAGTACTCACATGGAGGTAGAACCGAAACTTGGTTTGGTAGAACCGTGAAACCCATGATTTGTGATTGAGTGTTCTTAATCAATCACATAGTTCTTGAAAGTCAGATGAACCAATTCTAAACTCGTTTGGAAGTTTGGCAAATCGGTTTCAAGATTGTAAATATGAAAGAGGACTTATAAAGTAAAGATGTCGACATACTTTGAACATGTGCAAAAAACGCTTATCTTTTATTGTTCAAAGATATTCCTTAATAGCCAAAGGAAAAAAATCCGGATCGAAAAATAAGTTAAGAATCTTTTAATTAAGGTTTTTAATTTTATTTTTGGAAAATGAAAATTGGTAATGTGCATTTACTAATTGGAGATTTTCTAAGAGATTTTCGGTCAATGTTTGGACAAAGCATTTCCAGGAATTATGGAAACCGAATCTGGAATATATTGCATATCTTGAGAATATTTTCGGTTTTGTAAATTCCTTGGTGTCCAAACTTCCTTGGTCTATAAAAATCAAAGTTTGCATATCTAGCAAACTAATCCTCGGATCCAGCAAAACTACCTAGTTGTGTTGTTACTGGTGGAGCCGCCTATTCGGAGAGGAAAGTAACCTAATTAGGCAAAATCTCTTAAGGCCGCTTGGTTTAAAGACTTCTTTGGGATTGAGAAGCTCTATTAGTACCGTTGGTGGGAAACTAGATAATTGCGGTATTAGTTTTCGATTGATTTGATTGACTAACGGTTGTTGAACTTTGATTGCATCTAGTTTGTTTCTGCTTGAGAATCTTCTCTTCTGATATAAGATTCACTCAAACTAGATCAAAGTTTCGACGCGGATCTTTAGACTCTTTGTAGATCTAAAGACGTCTTATGATAATCCATTGTTAACAGAGTCCGTTCTGTGTGTGATTAATCACAAGAGATTCAAGTTGATTGTGTGCAGGTATTTATTGAAGATATAAGAAGATTTGAAGACAAAGAAGACTTTGAAGATTTCTGATTTGGGTTCATAATATAACAGAGTAGCCCCAGCGACGCTTGACTACCTGCGGAGTTGGGGATCTTTTCCTTACTTACTTTATCTCATCACGAGAAAATATTTGATCAAGGGTAGTGACATGGGCTACGCAGTAACCTAGAGACGTGGCTGTTGTGGGGAGTCAGAGACAAATGAAAAGTATAATCATCATTAAATACAACGGGAAACTGTCCAAGCATGTGGTCTTCGTTCACGGTATACGTTGCATCATTTGGATGGAGTTGGTGAGCGGCTAAACAAGGCACAATATGTGCAAGGGAACATCAGATCTCGATGGATCCAAAAGTAGCGAAGAAGTCCCAGACGACGAGGGAGTTTGAAAATGCGGGAGTATAACAACCACATCTAATATTTCGTTCGGCAATCTGTATGGACTAAACTCAATATAATTCCGAAGGAACCAACTTAAGAGTGAGACTCAATCAAGAAAGATATCAAGGAGCTTTATCTCTTTCTCAATACAATCAGTAAATCAACCAGATAGAAATTTGTTAGACAGATTGATGTGAGAATAACTCGCATGGTACCAAGACCAATGTCCGAGAGTAAATCAAGTTTTATCCAAAAAGCAAGGTCTGATTTATCAAATGTGATTGAACTACGCACAACCTGTGATATTTCAATTGTATAAACAAATATAATGTGGAAAAGAAATAATACAAACACCAGAAATTTTGTTAACGAGGAAACCACAAATGCAAAAAAAACCTCGGGACCTAGTCCATATTTGAACACCACACTCTATTAAGCCGCTACAGACTCTAGCATACTACAAGTTAACTTCGGACTGGAATATAGTTGAGCTCCTAACCAAGTCTCACACTGATTAAGATACAGTCGCGTTCCTTACTCCTCTTGAATCCCAGCAGGACTTTGCGCACATGATTCCCTTAGTTGATCTCACCCACAACTAAGAGTTGCTACAACCCAAAGTCGAATACTTATAAACAAATATGTCTCTCACAGATAAGTCTATTCTGGTAGAAAAATTTATCTCCCACAGAAATACCTACGAAATTTTATTTCGTACAGGAACCAACTAATAATCCGGTCTTAGACTCCCGAGGAGCAGCCTAGAAATATTAGTCACCTCACAATAACTTAAATATATGGTAGTAGTAAAAGTTAATGCGGAACCACAAAGTCTGAGATGAAGAAATTTGTATCTTACCTATCGGAGATAAATCTCGAGAAAATCTTAGAGAAGATAGTACCCAATACGATAGAACAAGTAAGATCAGAATACGCAACTACAGAGAAAATAGTTGGATCTGGCTCCACTAATCCCAAATGAAGTCTTCAAGTCGTTAACCTAATATGGTTTTGGAAAAACCTAGGTTAAAGGAGAATCGACTCGCCAGTGTCACTGTAGTACAGTGGTAAAGTTACTGGGTGATGATACCAGTGATCTGAGTTCGAAACTCACCAGCACCATATTCTTTACCGATCAAAAAAAAAAAGGAGAATCGACTCTAGTCGCAACTAGGACACAAGAAAGTGCCGGGATTAGGTTTTTACAATTTCTAGAGTTCTCCCTTATATAGTATTTCAAATCAGGGTTTGCTTACAATCAAAGTTAAGATAGCTTAGTAACAAAGCATTCAATATTCACCGTTAGATGAAATCCTGATTTAAGGTTCAAGCTAAGTCAGCTTAGAAATAAAGAAATTAATCTCCACCGTTAGATGGTCTTAGCTTGTTACACACAAATGAAATATACCTTCATTTAGATATGGGTAACCGTACCTAAACGTGTATATTGAGTAGGCTCAATAACAGTTAACCAAAGTTAGCCATATGAACAGTTTTGTCTTAACCATATTCATCTAACACTTCTAGATAAATATGATGATCAATAAAACATGAAAGATAATCAAATGAATCTAATTGTGTTTCAATAAAGTTGTTCAATTGTTCACTATCTCATAGAAATCTATATGAACAAATTGAAACAAAATCGGATTGATTCATAATCGTACAAAGTACTTATACAAAAATCAATTAATGAACATTAAGCCGCGGTTTGCAAAGATTGCATTCCTTAATTCATAAATGTTTTAGTTCATGAGTATTAGAATCATACTTAGCCGATTTTAGAACTTGAACCACTGTGTTCGCCAACCAGATACGCGAACAGCAGCTCCGGACCTTGACATGTCCTGTCGTTTGCATACCAGGTACGCGACCAGCTATCCTGCACCCAACTCAGGTAGAACCGTCCGCATACTAGGTACGCAAACAAGGTTCTCGGACCTTTACAGTTAAAATCGTTCGCATACTAGGTACGTAAACACGGTTCCCGGACCTGAATCACTACAAAACAGTTCGCATACTAGGTATGCATACTGTGTTGTGTTGTATCCAGACATGGTTAATTGTTCTAAACTCCCATTTCAATCATTGAAACATCCTTAGAAAACAACAATAGTTGTATCACACAAACTATTAGCTTCAATTAATTTTCAAGTGATCAAATGATCAATACGAAACTTTCCAAGTCGACATCAAATGATTGTCTCACACAAATCATGTAAGATGTTTCAAGGCAATGTCCACATGATCATCTTTTGACTTAATATTTAGTTTCCAACAAATTAATTGTTTCCAACTAAACTCGTCAAGAATAATGATGAACCTAGTTAAAGCAAAAAGTTTTCCAACACATATTTCGAGAAATAGATAACCGAGATAAACTCAACTCGAAATATCAAATGTGTATAATGTAAAATTCTATATAGCTATACGACTTAGTCTCATTAGGAGAGAGAATATAATAAAATTTTAAGTGATAGATAAGTTTTAGTCTCCACATACCTTTTGTTGATGAAGTTCCTTCAAGCTCCCCTCAGTAGATCTTCGTCTTCAATTAGTGAACACCGTGAAGTCTAAAGCTCAACTACACATTCTATCCTAATAGGAGACATAGATATAAGTAGACTAGAAATCAACATCATATTTTTGATCAACTAAACTTGAAAAACAAGCTTTAGATAGCAACGCTTGCGAGTTCGACCGAGCAGTGCTCTAACAACTTCTAGATCAAATATGATGATCAATTAATCATGATAGATAATCAAATGAATCTAATTATATTTCAAGAGAGTTGTCCAAATGTTCATAGAAATATATATGAACCATTTGAAAAAAATCGTTTTGGTTTGTAATTGTACAAAGTACTTATACAAAAACCAATTCATGAACATAATGCCACGGTTTGTAAAATTAGTTCACATACCTTATTTCATTAAAGTTCCGGGGACTTTAGTTCACAAACCGAGTTTGTAAACGAACCTGAGTTCATGAGTATGTATTTTATACTTACCGATTTTACAACATAACCATTGTGTTCGCAAGCAGAGTACGCGATCCATCGTTCCGGACATTGGCTTTTCCGTACCGTTCACAAACAGAGTACGCGAATAACAGTTCCGGAATCAGCCTTGTCTAGCAGTTTGCAAACAGAGTACGCGAACAACAACTCCGTACCTTTTCACAGGTAAACCCGTTCGCAAACAAGAGTTCCAGACCTGAGCTTCATAGTGCTGTAGATGGTGGATTTTCTACAAAGGGTAAAATTGTAAAACTATACTCTGGATCCGGCAATCGGATGAGTATTGATGCCCATGTCTCTCATTAAAGCATGAAAGCTCATGCTATAAACCTCTGACTAAGAAGGTGTCTCTCGGAGTATATGTAGATGTGTAGTCTCCCAGTGAGGCCGGGACATATCTCATGAATACCGAGCAATTTCGCATAATTACTCGGATCCAAGGCAATCGGATGGGTATTGAGACCCATGTCTCTAAGCGTGAAAGCTCATGCCATAAAACCTCTGATCGAGAAAGTCTCTCAGAGAAGATGTAGATGTGTAGTCTCCCAGCTGAGACCACGGCACATATCATACTGTATAAAGTCGCAAGATTGGACGGCTCCTAGACAGCGTGTCTGCTAGTATAGAGCAATAACGTCTTCAGGATGTAACCATGTTTTCCCTGACTATACAAGAGGAATATGACACTCAAAGCAAGTTCATATTGCTCAACACTCGAATAATTAATGCTCCTATATAGGAAGCCCTGCTAGTATAGAGCCATCAGTTAATTATCTCTAATCGCCTGAATATCCAGCAATATTCTACGATTCTTCGTTATATTTCGTCACTTCAATTCGTGGTTCTTCCCAACAGAATTCCACGGGTTAGTGATAAATATTCAACGAGACAGGCATCTGAGCATCGAATAAGCCCTGACTAAAATGGTGCAAGTGTACTTAGCAATAATGCATATACCAGCATTAGAATGCGCAAACGAGCATTTCAAAATATGAATGAACGATGAACCTATGAAAAATCGGAAGGAAAAATAATAATAATAAAATATTAGCAAAGGCGCCGAGGATGGGCTCATCACTGGCCGGTCATGCCGTGACCGATCCGCGCCCAATTTTATATTTTGTCATATTTTATTATTTTCCCCGATCTCGTGAAAAATCTCTCGTTCGAGCTAATCTCCTTCGTTTCAAGGAAATTCTCTAATCTCATGATTTTATCAAAAAATAATAAAATTAGGGAAAGGTGTCGCGGGACCGAGAGCACTTGTAGCCGGCCATGCCCTAACGTAGTGGCGGCCCCACACCTCACGTCCCCATTATTTTATTATTTCTCTCAAATTATGAAAATTCCTTGATTTTATGAATTTTCCTAAAACCATGAAAATTCCCTAATTTTATGAATTTTCTCTAAAATCATGAAAATTATTATAAAATTAGGAAAACTCGTGGGACCGGCTCTAGCTCTGACCGGGACGGCCATGCCCTAGCCGGTCCCACACGCCTATCATTTTATTATTGTTTGTTGTTTTAAGTTTCCTGATTCCATGAAAACTCCCTGATTTCAACAAAATACCTTGGTTTTAACAAATCTCTCCGATTTTATGAAAATTTCCTAAAATCATGAAAATTACATAAAATTGGGAAGAGTGCTCGGGACCGTGCACATTGGTGGTCCGGCCATGCCTTGGCCATTGTCGGTCCCACACTCCATCATTCCCTATTTTATTATTATTATATCTCTCTCATCTCATGGAAATTCCTAATTTCAGCAAACTCTCCAGTTTCATGGAATTTCCCTCAAATCAGAGAAAATACATAAAATCACATAAAACTGGGAAAGTGTGGGACCGTGCTTGTTAACCAGCCGACCATGCCCTAGCCGTGGCCGGTCCCACACCTCGCAATTCCATTTTTCATTTATTATTTTTTATCATCTCATGTATTTTTCCTATTTTCAGCAAAAACCCTGGATTCTGCATATTTTCTCATAATGTTGCTCAAATGCGCATCGAAAAATATTGAAACTCTCAGGACTGAGACACGGAAACTATGGTGACACGAGCACATCCCCTTGACCGACCAAGGGTGGCTCTAAGGCCTGAAAACATCCGGTCCCGCATGTTTTAATGATTTTAACCTAATTTGCTCAATTGCTCATATTAGGTCCAAACTTCTTCCAAACAACTAAGGGTTTGCTTGAACGACCATCCATTGGTCCCACGACCACCAAGAGCTGGTCTCGTGACCTCTTGGTCGGTTCCTCATCTCTTCATGTATAGGTTTTATTATTTGTCACTCACACGAGCATTAATTCAATAAATGATTAAACCAACATTTAGTCATTCTTTCACCAACTGGTCCTCTGAGAGACTTTGGTATTTTGCTCATTCAAGCATCTGAGCGTACATGGTGAACTCGTCATCCCATGTAGCCGGTCCCTGCTTCACTCTGCAGATTGATTTGCAATAAATCATCATTTCGATAAAATTAGGGTTTTGAACCCAGAGCTCTGTAGAAACATGATTCTCGAGCAGATTCAAATACTACGATAATTTTATGTTGATTTCATGATCAACGTTTTTATTTATTTTACTCGACCCAATGATCAAGTATCTTAAATTAATATTTTGGTCCTGCTACCAACAATTCATCAAACGAGCAATATTTGCTCAAACCGGCAATATTTGCTCAAACTAGCAATACTCCTTGACTAGCAATATTTGCTCGAACCAGCAATATTTGCTCGATTCAAGAATATTGGTTCAACTATCAATATTATTCGACAATTCAAAGAACACGGTTTGCTCGTCTTAGGTAATCAACATAATAATACCTCGTCTCGATGGACATATTTGATTCATTAATTTGAACATTTGCAAAACATGTTCAATTCAACAATACATGGACTCATCGTCCCACAAAGTCAGCAACCGACTCCACAATCATGAGATATCAATCGTGTCACATGGGGGGGTATTAACTAGGGTTTTGGTCTGGCGGTCTACGACACGTGTGTTCACCCACGATGAGAATGTGAGCAAGTCGTGAAATCAGTTGGGAGAGTCAAAAAAGTAGTGGGTGGAAAATTAACCAAATCTCCGCACGATGAGCAACTGGTTTTAACATGATTTTCCACTTCCCCACTCTCTGATTCCAGCAAACTATCACACTTCATGGGATCATGGTGTTTTCAACTCCGGCATTATAAAATGTCTCTGAATCCTGATTGAAATAACAAGATTCGAACACTCGAACATTGGTCTAAAAGAATTCTCGGCAAGTTCATACAGACAATCTTTCGACTACACGAACTCATCGTCTGAGCATTCACTCTCAATTGAGCAAAATTCAATCATTCAGAGCATTCTTACGCTGAATTCACAACATACCTACAATCTCAGATCACCATTGATATCACGCATTTCTCAGCTTCCCTCTTACGGATCAACCCATCCTCTCTTGTGACCGAATTGACTCTGTAATGGCCATTGTTCTTGGTTTATGCCGGAGTCTTACAGATTGATCTCTCAAACTTAAAGCACTCCCTTCTTGCAGTACATATGTGTGAGGTTCAACATTTCGCTCGGTTCAAGGAGTCTCCACACAGTCGACTCTTCAATTCCGTAAAAACCAGCAAGTCGTTTTTCCCCATCTACAAGTGCATTTACAAAGTATACATAATGTGTTATATCTAGGCATTGGTAGTCGTTCTAAACTCTCATTTAATCATTGAAACATCCTTAGAAGACAACAATGGTAATCCTACACATACCACTAGCTTCAAGTAATTTTCAAGTGATTAATCGATCAATACGAAACTTCCCAAGTTAACATCAAATGATTGTCTCACACAAATCATGTAAGATGTTCAAGGTAATTTTCACATGTTCATATTGATTTAATATTTAGTTTTCAACAAATGAATTGTCTATAACTAAACTTGTTAAGTAGATAATGAAATTTAACCAAAGCTAAAAGCTTCCAACACGTATTTCGAGAAATATATAAATGAGATAAACTCGACTCGAAATTTCAATTTTGTATAATGTAAAAGTCTATATAGTTATATGACTTATTCGCTTTAGTTGATAGAATAGAATAAACTTCTGAGTGATAGATAAGTTTTAGTCTCCATATACCTTTTGTTGATGAAGTTCCTCCAAGCTCTTCAGTAGATCTTCTTCTGCAATTGGTGAACGTCGTGAAGTCTAAATCTCAACTACACACTTCTATCCTAATCCGAGACATAGCTATAAGTAGACTTGAAATCAAGTTGTATATAATTTTGATCAACTAAACTTGAAAAACAAGCTTGAGATAGCAACGCTTGCGAGTTCGACCGAGCAGTGCTCTAACATAGCTATAAATACTTAGCTTCACTTCCGTAAATGGGGCGCACAATTGAAGAGAAAAAACTCAATACCTATTAGGTTTACCTTTAAGATCTTTTAACCTCACTCATAACCATTAATACCATCACATCTCATTACCTTGTAAACGCAGGTGAAAACCGAACCACGTTATTTTCTTGTGTTGCTTGTTAACTTAATGGAATTTTCATAACTCACTTTGGTTGCTTATATATCTGCTTAGCTATATATGTGGTCTTTATTATTACGAATACATATTTAATCTTGGCATCATATCAATTGAGGCATCAATATTTATTTGGTATATGACTCTCTGATCTGATCTCATTACTTAGACTCACCAGAAAATTAGTATTCACATATTTCATAGCAAACTGATCCTCAAGAGCATGAATAATATTCAACTAGTCCCAATGAACTGCCACCGAGAATAGTATCATCAACATACAGTAATAGAATCAAAATATTAGCTCTAGAAGTAAAGAGAAACATTAATTGAATGGTCAGAAACACTTCAGACAAAGCCAAACAATGCCCCATAATAATTAGATTCCGCTATACTTAATTAAGCCAAACACTGAATGGTCAGAAACACTTTCGATAGAGAAACACTTTCGATAGAGATACACTTATGCTTATTCAAGATGAATATATTAAATAAGTGCTGAAAAGATTCAATATGAAAAATACTAAGCAGTCAGTTCTTCACTTGGAAGTCAAATTCATCTTTCAAGCTTGCAGTATGGGAAGAAAGATGGAAAAAAGGAGTACATGGATAACGTACCATATTCTTCGTCCATAGGGAGTCTAATATTATATGTTATTGTATGCGCAAGACCAAATATTGTAAATACAGTGGGAACAATGAGTAGATATGTAAGCAACCCATGTAAACAACATTAGGAAGCGATGAAGTGGATATTCAGGCATTTGAGAGGTAACACAAGTGTACATTTGTGTAATGATGAGGTTATTCTATCTTGAGGGGTTATATATCTGGATGCATACATCGTAGGTGATGTAGATAAAAGGCAATGTATGATCGGTTATGTTTAGACAATGAGGTCATCTATAGTGATTTGGAACTCACGATTATAAAAGTTGGTGACATTGTCACTATAAAACCTGCATATAGCAGTGACAAAAGCGAGCAAGGATACTATTTGGTTACGAGGTTTATTAAATTAGTTGGAAAAGGAATAACATGATAGTGTTATGTTAGCGATAGTCAAAGGAATATACATTTAGTCAACAACCCAGCCTATCATGCTGGGAAGAAGTATATAAATATTCGTTGTCATTTTATTTGAGATGTCTTAGAAGAATGAGAGGTTAAGCTCTAAAAGATTCTCCGTTCTAAGAATCCAGGGGATATGTTTTCCAAGGGAGATACATCAGACAACTAAAGCTCCATAGATTTAGTTGGTCTCTCAAAATGAGAATTTGGGAGGTAGTAGTACTAACAGAGAGGTGGTACAACACTGTCAATCCAAGTTGAAGATCGGGGCAAAGAAGAATCGAAGATAATTAATAAGTGTTCAAAGTGTGGGATTGTTAAAAAATTGAAGACTTAATACTTGTTCACAAACTGAATTTGATAGTTCACAAACTGGAAAAAAAACAGGTGCTTCCTATTGACTAGTTTTTTTCAAGTTGTCCGCGAACTGAATTTTATAGTTTGCAAACTGACAAAAAACAGGTGCTCTTGAACATTTTAGATTTTATTAAGTTTGTGAAGTTTTGCGAACTTGTTTTTTATTTCCTACTTTAGATTATTAGTAATAATTTTAGGAAGGGATTTCCTACTCGGCTATCAACTTGGAAGCTAAGTTTGTAACATATATACATAGGTTTTAGGCCTTGTAGAGATATCACAGAGCGGAATACTTGTAAAAAGATCGTGAGAGATTTCTTGTGATAACTTTTAGGGTGGAAAGCTTGGGTTTCGTGGTGAGTGCAAAATGGTGAGGAACAAAAGAAAAGGTATCGTCTCGGGTAATTGTAGCAGTGTAACCAAGTATTTATTGGGATTCACACGAAGGTATTCTACGTTTAATCGTTTCTCCGTAGTAGATTTCAGTTGGTGCGGCTAAACGTGGACATAGACAATATATACACGTTGTATATATTGTTGACCACATAATTCTTGTGTCTTGTGAGTTTGCTAATCTTTCTCGTTTATTATTTTTTCTTATGCTTGACTTACTTATTATTCATCATAACATTCCAAGATACTGTTTCTGCGATCTGTTAGTTCCTAAAAATTATTGTTTGCTAAAAACTTGTAAAGGTTACTAAAAAAATTAATCATTTTTTAAGAGTTATTAAGGAAAATAAAACAAATCCAAACAAAGTTCATAATGAATTTGTCTTCGCCTTTAAACTCGGGGGTTTCGGAAAATTGTAACACACCACAACCGACCCCAAATCAAATTCTTTACCACTAGATCTACCGGATTGGTAATTTTTTATCAGATTTGGTACAACCATTGACTTATAAGAGTATGTTCAGAATAAACCTCTATGCAATGCATATAACACAACTCAACTATCTCTTTTTACTAATGACATTGAGGAGAGAGGATCCACTCATATTTAGATTACCTCATATTTTTGACGCTATTATTTTCTTAAAAAATAAATGGTAAGGCGAAACACTATGGTAGGTGTTAGAGCACTGCTCGGTCGAACTCGCATGCATTGCTATCTCAAGCATGTTTGTCAATGTTAGTGATCAAAACTATAAGTCTTGATTTCTAGCCTATTTATAGATGTCTCGGACTAGGACATAGATAGTATAGTTGAGCTTAGATTTCACAGAGTTCATCAATTGAAGATGAAGAACTACTAAGGGGAGCTTGTGGAACTTCTTTGACAAAAGGTATGTGGAGACTTGAACTCATCTATCACTTAGAAAGTCTATTTCTACTATCTCCTATATTGAGACATAAGTCGTGTTACGATATAGTTTTCTCTATACACATTTGAGATTTCGATCTGAGTATATCTCGCGTACATATTTCTCGAAATATATGTTGGTAAGCTTTCGCTTCGACCAAGTTCATGAGAAAATTGCCGAGTAACATCTTACATGGTTTGTGTGATACAATCATTTGATGTAGGCTTGGAATGTTTCGATAATGATTATTCCAATATCTTGAAAATTGCTTTGATGCTAATAGTGTATGAAAACGGCTATTATCGTTATAGAAGAATATTTCAATGATTGAAATAAAGAGTTTAGAATATTTTAACCATCTTTGGATATAAGCATAGTGTGTTCGCACATTAGTGTATAAGTCAAAAACCGGGAACCTAAAGTATGCATACTTGTGTGTATACAAAAAGGTTGTAGGAGACTCGGTAAGTATGCGTACAAGTACACATACTGACGGAAGTTCACGTCCGTGAATTTCTGTTGAGTTTGAAAACCAAAACCAAACTCATCCGGTTACCTAAAGTGCACGTACCCGTACGCGTACTGGCGGAAAGTTCACGTCCGTGAATTTCTGCTGAGTTTGAAAACTAAAACAATATCAAATCCGGTTACTTAAGAACGCATACCCATACGCATACTTAAGTGTGTTACTTTTCCAAAATCGGTTATACATGAACCTAAACATTTATCAATAAGGAATGCAATCTTTGCAAACCGTGGCTATAATGTTCATGTATTGATTTGAGTGAATCAAACCGATTTTGCTTCAATTGTGTTCTTGTATAATCCATGAGAATATAGCAATTGAACAACTCTTTAACTAGTTTCATTTGAGTCATTTGAACTAGTTATGGTTAAGATGAATAAGGTTGATATGAGAGAAATCATATGGCCAACCTCGGTTAACTATTTGTGAACCAACATGGTGTACACGTTTAGGTACGGTTACATAAACCTAAATGAGGGTACATTTCATTTGTGTGTAACAAGCTAAGTTCGATCTAACGGTTGAAAGATATTAGCTTGAGCGAATCAGGTTTTTCATCTAACGGTGAATATTGAATGCTTTGTTACCAAGGTAACTTAGATTGCAAACCATGATTTGAAAACTATATAAAGGAGAACTCTAACAACTGGGAAACCTAATCCCTACACCTCCTGTGTGTTACTAGTTGCACAACTAGAGTCGATTCTCCTTTAACCTTAGGTTTCTTCTTGAGATGTTGTAGGTTAACAACTTAAAGACTTCTTTGGGATTGTGAAGCCAGACCCAACTATTATCTTGTAGTTGCGTGATCTGATCTTGTTTTTTCTATCGTGTTGAGTACAATTGGAATAATTGACTCGAGATTTTATATCTTCGATAGGCAAGATAGAAAAGTAATCACAAACAACTTCGTCTCATCGTTTGTGATTCCACAATATTTACCATAATCGTAATACCATAAAATAAGATTATCTAAAACCAATATTTACCTTGAATGTTTGGGAATGGTCCGCAGAGTCATTTCCCTTGATCTTGTTACTTTGAAACAATACGGGCGCTTACCATCAAGTCTGTTTTCAATTGAACTTAAAAACATCATTACTGATTTTGTCTTTTTGATGAGATCTTCTTCGTTCATTACGCCATCATAGAACGGCTCAAAAAAACGCCAGAATGGACATGATTTGAGAGCTTTCAATTGCAGTTTCTTGTTTTTTATCAACGCCTTAATTTTCACTGCTAGCTTGCACAAATGATGCAATGAACACCTGTATGGTTCTGTATCTCTTTTTTTATCTATTGTGAAACCAAAAGTAAACCATAAGAGAATAATAAATAATAATGATGAAACCATAAGATTACACTTGAAAAATGATGAAACCATAAGCACGAACAAAGTGATGAAACTGTGCATAATTGAAAAGTGATGAAACCATAAGATATACACTTGTAATGATGAAACCATAAGCACGAACAAAGTGATGAAACTGTGCATAATTGAAAAGTGATGAAACCATAAGATATACACTTGAAAAATGATGAAACCATAATCAATTATAGGTGATGAAACCATAAGCATAATTAGGTCCACAAACAATAACTCTAGAAGTAAACCAATAACTAAAAAATGATGAAACCAATTTTGGTTTCATCAAGAAACAGAAAATGAAATGTGGTTTCATTAAAAATCTGTTTACTACAACAACAATAGAAAACTGTTTTTCACCATTAACTGAAGATGATGTAACTCGAATTTGGTTTCATCAAAAAGAAATAAGAAATAAACAAGGCCAACAGAATACACAAGAAATAAACACGCCCAAAATTGAAATTAGTTTTCATTTGAAACCTAAACCTAACAAATGAAATCTAAAACTAACAGATGAAACCTAAAATCAAACTGAAAACCCAAAAAATGATGAAACCTAAAATCAAGCTGAAAACTCAAAAAAACAAATGAAACCTAAACCCAAAAAAATCTGGTTACATCAAAAAAGTGAAACAGAAACCATTGAAGAATAATGATAAGATTTCTTACCTTTTGTAGCTGGTTTCGCAGTTTTCCTAAGCTTATCATCTTTCTTTTTCTCCTGTTGATTTTTTTTTCTTCGCCATTTTTGTTGTTTTTAGACAATTTAGGTCAGAAAAATGAATTGATTTAGGTCAGATTCCCGAACAATATTTACCATAATCGTAATACCACAAAATAAGATTATCTAAAACCAAAATAAGATAATCCACATGTTTGGTTTTAGATAATCGTAATACCACAAAATAAACAGCAAACTAAATAACATAATACCATAGTGAATCGATTTGTCCTTCAACTTCAATCAGCTCACTCCACCAAAAAACACCTAGGACATTCTTAGAAATGCCTTCCATATGTGTCTTTTTTAGAAGAAGTCCGCAAATGCATAAAAAGTCTTGCAACCGGGCTTTGATCATCCACTGATTCTCTGTGGACAATGTTTGTATTCGTGATCTCCATATCCACAATGCTTGCAGTGTAATAACCCCTTCTTCAATTTGGCTGTAAGTTTGAAGTTTTCGCAGAGTGTTGCAATCTTTTCTTCTTCTTTTTTAATCTTCATATCATCATCTAGCATATGTGGTTCCTCTGGACAGTTGGGATCTTGACATTGCAAATACCTGAGCTTTTCCGGTTGTGATTCAATCACCATTCTGATGCGTGATCAACCTTCCCGCGGACACTTTGAATACATCCAAGGGCATTGCATAAGACGGTGGTTATCCATGAAACATAATGGAAAACCTCTTTCTCTCCGACACAAAATATTTTCTTCGCTTTGCCTTTAAAAAACATGGTGGATTTTGTTGCCTTAAAAAATAAATCTGTTGGTTTGGTTGAGAATAAAACTTAGTGTTGTATTTATAACAAAATAAAAATAAAAATAGGCATTGGTAATTCAAACATGCGGTTTTAGTAAAGCTGCGCGATTTTACTACAAACGCCAACTTCTATGGTAATTCAAACAGGCGGTTGTAATAAAGTCGCGCGGTTTTCCTACAAACGCCAACGACTAAATTTTCAACGACTCGATTTTCTTTCTCGACCTATAAATTCCATTCTTCCCATCTCCAAAATCACTTTTTTTTTCTTTCTAAAACTCTTAATCTCTCTCACTCTGCAGAGATGTATGTTATAAATTGTGGTCCCAAGTTTACTGAAGAAGAGGATATAACTATATGCAAAGCATATTTTTTCCATAGGGTAATTATTGGTATGGGATTTCAAGACGGTTCTTTTTGGAAGAACGTTTTTTAACGTTCGTCTCACTGACGGGAAACCCAGGAAACCGAGATGCTCTTCGATTGCGTGCTCGTTTTCAATCTATTAGGCTTGCAGTCCAGCCATTTCTTGCTATGGTAATGGAAATTGATCGAGAAAAGTTCATCGGTGTAACAGAAGATAAAGTGATCCAAACAACTCTTGATAATTGGGAGGAAGCTCACAGTAAACCTTTTCGTTACGAAACGTGTTTTAGAATTCTAAAAGATGGTCCATTTCAAGCATATATGTACTGCACTCGAATGTCGTTCCCAGTCTTTACAATTGAAGAAGATGTTATTCTTGTCCTATATTGGTTACATCGTATGATGAGACCAATGAACAATGACTATTTCTGGGAAAGAGTATTGGGAAATTTTGTAGCATCGCGGAACGAAACCATAAGAAACAGTTAGAGCTTAGAACTAAGAATTGCATTCATCAATAAGGAAGTCAAACATTATAAAGAAGTTTTGTGGATGGTTCATCGTAGCAATTATGGATTATCCAACGAAGAACTGGTATCTTACCTTTGTCCTTACTGATTAACTGCATCATAAATATCTGAACTTGTTGTTTATCTTTTTTTACAGAAAACCATCGCTCAAACCAAGTTTACTGAAGAAAGCGGAAGAGAGTTTAAGCATTTTGAATGCTATGAACTCTACAGAGACAATGTCGCTGGATTTGATGTAGTTTGGTGTTTTTGTTGTGGTTTATTAAAATTTAGTTTGATGTTATTTGCAAGTTTAAATTATAACAAATTTCGCTTAATCTGAAGTGGAAATCTATTTTAAAATCTAGATATTTTCATTCATTGATATTACTGCCAAGATATAAACTTAGACAATAATAAAAATTACAGTACTAAACAACTTTAATAAAAATCAAGTACAAGTTTTGGCCTCCTGTTTATCTTCATTTGACATATCTTCCATTCAACGCGCTCTTTGACAGTTTCGCCTTTGTTTTTGAATTTTTTTGTTGTTAACTTTCAAAATTGGAGCTCTTCTTTGCCTTTTAGCATAAAATTTTCTTGGAGCAACTTCAAAAACTTGCAATTCCCTCTTATAATTTTCAATCTTTTTAAGACTCCCACTCAAAAAGATGCTCTGAAGGCTTCGGGATCGAATATCTTAGAAACAACAGCTTCAAGTTTTGCATCGCAAAAAGGTGTGATCGCCTTTTCAGCCATTTCACCAACAATAAACTAAAAAATTGAAATAGATTTTAAAAGAGAAAATTCAAGAGAAGTGGATTTTGGTGTGAGTGAATTGTTTGAAGATGATGATAATTTATAGAGGTATAAAGTGAATTTTGAATTTTTAAAAACTACCCGCTGGGGCTTTTGCTTCAAACGCCAGCGCTCGACGTTTGAACGCCGCATTTACGTTTCAAACGCCAGTGCTTGTGCTTTCAACGCCGGCGTTTAACCTTCGCACGCTGGCATGTGTCCCTGACCCGGGTGCTTGATGTTCAACCGCTCATTGTTGTTCCATAGTGGAGAAACCTGTTTGGCCATCCACCAGGCTCAACAAAAAGTGGGTTTGTTCACGTAGGAAATACCAAAATAAATAAAAAAACATCTAGTATCACGTCACTCCCGACGTAAGAGTCAAAACACACCTCCTCTCCTCCTGTCAGTCCTGTGTTTAGTTTTTCTTTTAGCTAAGTTCTTTCAACTACTAATAATGGCTTTCTTTAGTCTTCATCTTTACTCTTCTATAGGCTACTTTCTCAGTGTTATATGCAATCACCAGCTTCTTTTATTTCTCTCAGAAATTTCAAGATTGCGCTTTCACCAGGTATGTCTCTATTCATACAATTTGTGAATCTCTAAATGAATCCATCTATTATAACTCTTAAGTTGGTTAATCGGCGGATGATATATTGATTCAATGTTTCAAAATTTGGAAGAAAACTAAACCCCTTAATTCAATTTGAGTCCAGTTTTTTAGCTTAGAACTTACCTTGATGATCCAATTTCAGATTTTTGGGTGTGAAATTGCATAATATGGTCATCAATTTGTGATGGTATTTATCAAATTTGTAATACTCCTATTGTTCTTCAGCTGTTCGTCAAATGGCTGATACTGGTGCTTTCAAACGTGCACCATCCACATTCCGTAATTTTGTTTCAAGAGATCCATCATCAACATTTCCTGCAGAATCCGGAAGATACCATCTCTATATATCTTATGCGTGTCCTTGGGCTAGTAGATGCCTTGCGTATTTGAAGGTTAAGGGTCTTGAGAAGGCCATCAGCTTTTCGGTAAAATTTATACACACCAGTAGCCATATAGTATAAGCTAATCTCCTCTTTATTAAAGATTATTGACATGTATGTGAATTTGTAATCAGTCAGTTAAACCTGTATGGGGAAGAACAAAGGAGACTGATGATCATATGGGTTGGGTTTTTCCAACATCTAGTACAGAGGAACCTGGGGCTGAACCTGATCACCTGAATGGGGCAAAATCGGCTAGGGAACTCTATGAGCTTGCTAGTACAAATTATACTGGCAGATATACTGTTCCTGTGCGTTTTTTGCTCTCATCTTTGCATCCAGTTTTTTTCATTTCTCATGGATCTTTCGTTTTATTGTCAACAGTTGTCAGTATTGACACTTACGGCTCTATATTACAGATTTTGTGGGATAAGAAGGTCAAAACAATTGTTAACAATGAGAGTTCAGAAATAATACGAATGCTCAATGCTGAATTCAATGATATAGCAGAAAATGCAGCTTTGGACCTTTACCCTGTTCACTTGCAATCCCAGATTGATAAGGTTAATGAATGGGTTTATGATGACATCAACAATGGTGTTTATAAGTGCGGGTTTGCTGAGAAACAAGAGCCTTATGAAGAGGTAACCCTTTGTGATGTTAGCAAATAAGTAGAAATCATAGAATTCTTCTACTTAAAAAGTAATCCTTTTGTGTTTGTATTGTCTTACTAAATCTGCTTGCTGATTTTAATCCAAACCTACATTTTTGGCAGGCTGCAAATAAACTATATCAAGCTCTGGACAAATGTGAGGACATACTCAGCAAGAACCGGTATATATGTGGGGACTCTCTGACTGAAGCTGATATTCGGCTGTTTGCAACTCTTATAAGATTTGATGAGGTATATATATTAATTTTCTTATCTCAGTACTTGTAGAGACCGAAACTTGCTAAGGATGTCAATTTTATCATTTTTACAGAGAAAATCCTGTAGTTTACACGGTAAAGTTAAACATGTGTATACCATAATTTTCATAACACAGCATCTTGGTTGAAATCAACATCTCATTCTACAGAAATTACTTATTGTATATGACTTATTATTCGTTTCGTTTGCAAAAAAAAATTATATGAACATACTCCACTGTGTACAGGTTTATGCTGTTCATTTCAAGTGCAACAAGAAGCTTCTCCGGGAATACCCTAATCTGTTCAATTACACCAAAGATATTTTCCAAATCCCTGGCATGAGTTCCACCGTGATCATGAAACATATCAAGGACCACTACTACGGAAGCCATCCTTTTATTAATCCGTTTGGAATCGTTCCTCTTGGTCCTGATACAGATTATTCTTCTCCTCATGATAGGGAGAAGATGAGTTCTTAGAGTTTATGCCCTGGAATGTCTTCCCAAGCTTGTTTGTTGTACTATTTGTTTTTTGCTCAGACTAAAGTATGTGCCTCCAGCCAAAATTGTTCTTCTCCTCATGAATCGGAGAAGATGAGTTCTTAGAGTTTATGCCCTGGAATGTCTTCCCAAGCTTCCCAAGCTTGTTTGTTGTACTATTTGTTTTTTGCTCAGACTAGAGTTTACTTGAAAGACTATTACTGTTCTGTAATCTTGCACCTGTGTATGTAATCCTACCTTTTATTTCTTTGTGTTCACCTGTGTGATTTTTCTACTTTGCGTCTATGGAATTGGCATGCAGTTTAACTTCCCAAACTGTAGATTTCCGTTTACATACAGTCGAAAATCACATATCAAAATTGATTTGGGATCCAATAGTGAAAGATTTGGAACTGCAGGTTACGTGAATTTCACATTATGTCAGGATGCTTAGATAATTGGTAACAAGCTGTTACCAGCGAAAGTGAGTCTCACATTTTGGCAGGTGATGCTTAGAAAACTGGCAACAAGAGAGAGAGTTCTCAAAAGAGGTACGGGTACCGACTGCTCTTAGCTGTGTGGTCTGCAATGATGAGGAACTGGGAAGTGGAGATCCCTGACAAAATTGTGAATCAATTGTTCCCAAAAAATTGGATGGGCAGTGAATACCAGATATGTCCTTATATAGAGATTAGAGAGGATAGGGTGTGAAACTAACAATATTCTTACACCAAGATAACATCACAAAGGTAAAGATTTTTTTTTTTTTTTTTGCTTTTCTCAGAAAGGTAAAGATAAAAAGGTAAAAACCAAGACAGTAATAGGTACTCGTAACAAGTTTCTCACGTAAGAGGCTATTTAACAAGAACTGCAATAATAAAAAACTTACAAACTGCGTTTATATATGCAAATGAAAACCATTCAGGTTGAGCGGCAGCGCCCACGCACACCTCTATGTACATTGTTTAAAAAATATATAACTGTTCAAAACGCACTTACCGAATATCTACATTTTCCTGGATCTGTACAGGGTACCTAATAAGCAGCTCCTAATTCCTAACTAGTTACCGAGATTGGAAGTTTGGGCGTAGACACTGGTTGTCCACATTAAAATCTTCACCGTCACAAGCTTCACATTTATCCAAGAGCAAGTTGTTCTCCCGGGAACAAATTCTGCAAGTCCACACATCTTCAATTTTGGTTTACAGAGTTAGTAGTAGGATATTGTATACCTTCAGTTGGGAGCTCAAAGTTCTTTGGCAGAGCTGGCTGGACCATAAATTCTGGTTCTTCGGCATGAGCTAGCTCCATAGAACTGTAAGCATCCCCATGTTCGAAGTCTAAACAACTGAGGCAATCACTCCAAGACCTTATTCTTGCTAATAAAGTTGGGTGCTCATTGAAGGGATCGACAGTGGTTGCAGGTTGCTCATCAGACAACAAATAGTCAACAATGCTGACAACTTCACTCGACCCGGCTGGTTCATTTGAAATTTCTGAGGACGAATCATGTTGAGGCAGGATATAAGGTTGGTTCATATGAGAAAAATAAGAAGGATCCTGAACTTGATTTCCTCCAGCTCCTGGCCTGTTATACACATTTTCATGTGTTGTCCTTTGATCTAAATATGAAGCCATATGCATCGGTTGTTGAACTCCTGTCCTTTGATCTAAATATGAAGCCATATGCATCGGTTGTTGAACTCCTGTCCTTTGATCTAAATATGAAGCCATATGCATCGGTTGTTGAACTCCTAAGTTGCCAAAACCTTGATCCATAAGTTGGACACTCATGCCTGAAATTTGAGAAAACAAGACGAACAATTAAATGATGGGAGTGACAACAGTCAGAGAGTGAGAAAAAATTGTTTTCATCCGTACGTACCTTGAGGCGTTCGTGACATTTGATTTCTAGGAATCGGTGGTCTGGTTGAGTGGAGATTGTTATCTTGAAAATGAGGATATGGAATAGGTCTTTGAAAGTCTATCGGAGGAGGAAAAGGATATTGCATCATGGTTGATTGATTTCCACCAAAATTTGGATAACTATTTTGACTATACATAAAGAGAGCCGAGTTTGAAGAAGGAAAAGGATTTCGGCTCAACATATTCAACCGACTATCACACTGAAGGATCTTCTGATAGTGCTTTTCAAGGGTTCCTTCTGGAAACTGGAGATAATGCCTCCTAAAAATAATAAATAAGGTGTTACACATTAAAAACAGTGGTACAACGTAGGAAAACATAACATGCATGCAGTTGTAGTGCATCGAGGATAATTCTCTAAGATATGCCCAATACTTGGATTTACCCTTGTTCCTGCATGTTGTCCCAGATGCATATATAACCAGAAAGGCATTAAAGTCATTCTTACCTGAAGTTTGTTGCGTGTCCGCCTGTAAAATCATGTGAGTTTGCCCATCGAGTGTGTTTTCCTGCGACTGGATTTATTTCCCTTTGGTACGAGGGAGGATTGTACAACTGAAAAATATTACGGCAATAGTACGAAGATTCATATTTAATTTTAATAAAGAAAATAAATAAATTAGCAGCACTCCTCCAGTTATAAGAATTACCTCTAGTTCAAGTATCCCTGGATAGTTTTCATGGAAAACAGCTTTAATCGCTGAAATATCCGACCATTTAATCTCGATTTTACTCTTTAGACCGCCATCCAAAACCTCCCATACTAGTCTTTGCTTAGCAAAGTAACATTTGGCAACCAAATCTCCTTCGTATTTAGCTACCCTCTACGAAAACAAAATTCAAATACTTAAAAACTTCAATCATATGAAAGTTGATGCAAGGATAACATATGAATGAATTAAAATAAATATATACCTCCCAAGAGCCAATTCTAAGCAACGTTGCATTAAAATTTGAAGCTTTCATTTTCTGACACGGCATCGGTTGTAGTTGTACCGAAGAGCTGCTGGACATTCTTTCATTATGATAAAGCGAGTCACATGAATTGTTGTTAACCCATTGAGATAACTGGTCAATCCGTTCCAGAAACGATGGAGTTTTTCTTAGTGTTAAACCAAGTCCTGAACTTGGTTCTCCAAAGTTAACCTTTTCGATACACAAAGACCCAAAGAGATTAACGTAATGACAATTCAACAACTCCAGACAGACTAAAACAAACTATCAATATGCAACGAGAAGTCTTATAGTCCAATAATCATGCTACTTAGTCGAGTCTACTGTTTATTTGCTCAAGGAGAGTGGCAGCTAAGATTCAATAAGGTTTAAACCCAGCTGACAGCATTGATTTGCTGGAGTTAAAACATGACTTGCAATTGGGCAACTCGAGGAAGAAAAACACTTTTTTTTTTTTTTTTTTTGATCAACAAAACGATTAGAAAAACATGACTTGCAATTGGGCAACTCGAGGAAGAAGACATATACAGTTTTCAGCGATGGTTTTAAGGCATGCAGGTGATCTATATGACATGTGGTATATGCAACACCTATGCTTTCATCTGCAAAGTGCATGATTCAACCCAAATTGCTTCCTAAGGTGTATTTCATCTGCTGGGATGCTTTACCTAGCTCAATACCAATCAAAAGAAGAGTAGTCGTCATCAACCCTAATGTAATAAGGAGGTGGTGCCAATCAGTCTCCCTACAAGCTTGTTCTCGTTATTACATTGTTAGTTCATATATTCATTCTATTTGGGTAATAAATAGCAGAATTCATGTAGCAAGATCGAAAAGTGAAGACGAAGTAATAAATATATATAGGTACCTGTTCTTGTTGATGTGGCTCATCAATATTCATGATACAATCATATTCATCGTCATCTGATAAGTGAAAAAAATTGCTCTGGCTTATCCTCCTCATATCATCATTAGCTGTACCTGAGTTTGAGTAATCCATATCTAAAAAAAATTATTTGGATTTATCTTCTTTAACTAACTAACAATATATATAAACCTAGCTGATTGAAATCCTTGCGATTTTTTTTGTTGCAGTTGATTAAACACTGATGAAAAGAGTTATAATGAAATCATAATTGTTGTCTATCGGGGTTTTCGGGATTACAAAACTGGCATACTGTTACGCGCGCATATGAAATCGCATGTGTTAGCCGTTGGATGTATATCAAGCCGGATCTACCGAGTGGTTTTCGCTCGCGGGGGAAAATTTTCCGGAGTTTTCTGATATTTATGTTGTCATCGGACTCAAATTTGACTTCAGTGTGTTGTCTTCTTGGGCTCAAATTGACTTCATAGTTTACCGAATCTAAATCCAGCCAGTTGGACTAGCCCCACTGCTAGAACAACCCCGCCAAACCCCTCTATACAACTAATTTAAATACAAACCTTTACGTTGGGATTGAACCCCTGGTTTCCTCCTTACTGGAATTTAAATTTGACTTCATAGTTGTAAGTCATGTTTTGGGCAGTTATATTAAAATTATGACGGATACCTGGAGTTGGATCTTGGGTAGTTACGTTTGTTTTCAAGCACGCGTAATTTCCTTGAAAACGAAACGAGAACTTTGTTGGTTGGTCCACAAAACCCGACCCGGCTTATACTAGTCTAGCGAGAGAAATTATTTAACCGATGGTTCAAAAAACTTTTAAGAACGTTAAATTACTTTCCTGCCATCACTATTCATGTGTGAACCCAGAAAAAATTGAAAAATTAAAATTTCAAACCAACCAAACAAACTGAAATCTTAAAAAGAAATCCTCAAACAGACAAACAAAAAACCGATCAAATGTAATCATCAAACTCGTAGATTCAACTTGATTTCTACTGAAAAAGATTGAAGAAACCCATATTTTAAAACCATGGAGAAATCTACATTTGGTGAATCCTGGCAACAACAAGATTGAAGAATACAAAGAATACATAAATACTATATATAGTAGAAGAAGAGAGTACAAAAAGAGAAAGGGTAGATGATCCAACTGTACATATTGATATGTACTGAAGGAAAATGTACGATGATTCAACAGTACATGTTGATATGTACTAATGGAAAACATGAACTGAAAAGAAGAGTAGATGATCCAACGGTACATATTTATCAAACAGTACATATTGATATGTACTAAAGGAAAATATGTACCAAGGAAAAAAAGTACAAAAGAATAAAGAGTAAATGATCAAATAGTACATATTGACACAATAGTACGTATTGATATTGACTACTTTTCTGGCATGGAATATAATCTCTCTCCTAAAAAACCGAAAGACCAGCAACGAAAACTTCTTCCGGTTGAGCGTCAGTCTACTCAGATCGGCTCCTTTGGAGCAGATCTGAGTAGCCCCCATCACAAAAAAAAAAAAAAACTTTCCTTTCTCATCGTTGTTTTTTATTTCTAGATTTCGTTATAGTTTCTGGAGATCTTTAAGTTCTGCTCCTGCAATTTTTTGGTTTGTTTGATTGGATTTTTGGCTGACTAGTTTGTGATTTGTGATCTGATGAAAAGAAGAGAACATGGCATATTATCTTTTCCAGTTTGGATCTACTGTCAAATCATTGTGTGTCACGTCCTGTATGTCCTTGTTATGTATGTTACTTGTAACTTCTAGGGCTAGTCCCTGGTTTATTTATTTAAAAAAAAAAGATATGTACTTAAGGAAAATATGTACCAAAGGAAAAAAAAATTGTATATAAAAAAAAAAGTAGATAATCCAACAATACATGTTGATATGTACTGAAGGAAAAAGTTTATGATGATATGTACTTAATGAAAAATATGTACCCAAAAAAAAAAATAGGGTTATTATAGGATCATTAAAATCTCCAATTTTTTTGTACGAACCTACAATAACATTGAGAAAATAAAAACCAAAACATTATGATCAAAAATAAAATTAATAAAAAATTAAAATTAAAACTAACTGGAGAAGGAAGGATGATTAATCTTCATTTTAATCAACAAAATCATATCGTTTTGAATAGAACGCGCAATTGGGGGATAAAAAAAGTAATTGGGGGATATTGATTACTTCTCCCAACCCATGGTGTGTGTTAAGGGGTGATTTTTGGGTATGAAAATACTAAAATACCCTTTGGTTAATTAAAAAACATTATGAAAATACCATAATACCCTTTCTACTAAAACATTAAAATCAAAAAACCAAAACATATATCCCCCATTTCTCTTTCAGTACCGGCACAGTCCTATGGTTAGGTTCAAAAAAAAAATTCCATCGTTCTTCATCGATTCGAAAAAATTTCTTCTTCGATTAACCAACCCGAATCATAAACAATGCCTCCACGAAAGAAACCAAATGCCCAATCGAACTCAACATCATCGATTGCTCAACAAAAACAGGCGGAAAGACTTGCTAAGATTGCTCAAGAGCAAGAACACGAAGAAGAAACGTTATCTGACGATCAACTACACAAATATATGGCTTCTGTGAGAAGGTAAGTCATTTAAAACTACTTTGTAGGTGTTTAAATCGATCTATGGCAATGGGTTCAGGTTAGAATCGCGAAACCTAACTCAAACAGTTGAGTTTCAGAGAGTACCGGCACTGAAATTCGTATGAATACAGTGCCGGTTTTGAGTTCCGGCATTCAATCTATGATGAATACAGTGCCGGTTTACATCCCCATAATAACCAGAGACTGAATTTTCACTACCGGCATTCAATCTAGGATGAATACAGTGCCGGTTTTGTAGTACCGGCAGAGTTTGATAATAATTCGTGTGTGCCGGTAGTGGACTAAAATCATACAGGAGAGTTTATGAATTTGCTACCAGTACCGGCATTGTTTTTTGGATTCATTCCATGCCGGTGTTGAGTACCGGCATGCGTTTCTAATATTTCGAGCATGCCGGTAGTACTCTTAAAACATACAGGAGAGTTTATGAATTTGTCACCAGCACCGGCATAGATTTTTGGTTTCATTACATGTCGGTTATGGGTACCGGCATTGTTTTTTAATAATTCGAGAATGCCGGTAGTGTACTTTAAACATACAGGAACATTGTCAACAATACCGGCATAGATTTTAGGTTGCTTTTGTATGCCGGTAAATGGTACCGGCACTGTCGTCAGTCAATGTGTGTCTGCCGTAACATTGTACCGGCGTGGTTTAGTTTAAGGTATTCAATGCCGGTACTAAAACTGAAGGTGAGTTGTCTTATATTCATTGCTTTCCGTGTGCTTACGATATAGGTCAAAAGCAAAGGAAGCCAACAAAAGAAAAAATAAAGATCTTTGTCACTAAGAGAAGAAGGAAGGATGGTCTTGATACTCCTCGGTCTCCCGCCTCCTCGAGGAAAGATGAAGGTCGTAAGATACGTTTGGGGGCTGGTACAAGAGGGATAATTTGGGAGAGTGGTAGTGACCGTAGTCGACTTGCAAACCGTGAGCAGGATGATCAAGATGAACCAGATGAAGAGGAAAGTCAATTAGCAAGCCAAAGCGAAGTTGGTGGCCCAAGTCAACAACCAACACAAGACAATGGCAAGAAGGGGAAGGGCAACGTCAAAGTGAAAGTTAAGGGTTCTCACCTTCCTCACATTGATGACATGATTCCCGACCTTGATCGTGGTAGAATTTGGGGCGAAGCTCCGAACCGAAAACACTATTTGGATACAAGCACTCGTGGGCTCGTACTATCTATCAAACCTATGTAAGCATTTTCTATCTTGTACATATGTATTGTTGTGTATTTATGTAAAATCTCTTAATTGTATTGTCTCTCCTAATTGTAGGATCATAAGA